>VIAA01000031.1:0-510000 GCA_015776775.1 Magallana hongkongensis
CTATACTAAGAAATAATCACCATTAGTGTAAGTTAAATCCTTCTCTGTTATATTTAGACTCCCATGAGGAAACCCATAATTTTCATTTTAACGTTATAAAATCAGTATACTTGATCACTTAGGACACCCCCTAAATCTTTTTCAATCAATATTTGTGCCCTAATTTATCTTAAATTACACTAATACTATGAATTAATCATCATTAGTTTAAGTAAAAATCCTTTCCTATTGAACTTACACTCCCATAAGAAAACCCTTAATTTTCATTTTAATGTTCTAAAATCAGTATAGTATTTATTTAGGAACCCCCCCCCCCCCTAAATTTTTTAAATCAATATTTGTATCCTAATTTATCTTAAATTACACTAATACTAAGAAATAATCACCATTAGTTGAAGTAAAAATCCTATTTTATTGAACTTAGACTCCCATGAAGAAACCTATAATTTTAATTTAAACGTTATGAATTCAGTATACTTATTCACTTAGGAAACCGTCTAAATCTTTTTCAATCAAGATTTGTACCCTAATTTATCCTAAACTACACTAATGTTAAGAACTAATCATCATTAGTTTAAGTAAAAATCCTCTCCTATTGAACTTAGACACCCATGAGGAAACTTATATTTTTCATTTTAACACTCTTAAATCAGTATACTAAATCACATAGGAAACCCCTTAAATTTTTTTTTAGTCAATATTTGTGCTCTAATTTATCCTAAATTACACAAATACTAAGAAATAATCACCATTAGTGTAAGTTAAATCCTTTTCTGTTAAATTTAGACTCCCATGAGGAAACCAATAATTTTCATTTTAACGTTATAAAATCAGTATACTTGATCACTTAGGACACCCCCTAAATCTTTTTAAATCAATATTTGTACCCTAATTTATCCTAAACTACACTAAAACTAGGAAATATTCATCATTAGTTTAAGTAAAAATCCTATCCTATTGAACTTAGACCCCCATGAGGAAACTCGTACTTTTCATTTTAACGTTCTAAAATCAGTATACTATTTATTTAGGAAACCCCCCCTAAATTTTTTAAATCAATATTTGTATCTTAGTTTATCTTAAATTACACTAATACTAAGAAATAATCACCATTAGTTTAAGTAAAAATCCTTTTTTATTGAACTTAGACTCCCATGAAGAAACCCATAATCTTAATTTAAACGTTATTAATTCAGTATTGTTATTCACTTAGGAAACCATCTAAATCTTTTTCAATCAATAATTGTACCCTAATTTATCCTAAACTACACTAATGTTAAGAAATAATCATCATTAGTTTAAGTAAAAATCCTTTCCTATTGAACTAAGACCCCCATGAGGAAACTTATATTTTTCATTTTAACGCTCTTAAATCAGTATACTAAATCACTTAGGAAACCCCTTAAATCTTTTTCAATCAATATTTGTACCCTAATTTATCCTAAATTACACTAATACTAAGAAATAATCACCATTAGTGTAGGTTAAATCCTTTTCTGTTAAATTTAGACTCCCATGAAGAAACCCATACATTTCATTTTAACGTTATAAAATCAGTATACTTGATCACTTAGGACACCCCCTAAATCTTTTTCAATCAATATTTGTACCCTAATTTATCCTTAATTACACTAATACTATGAATTAATCATCATTAGTTTAAGTAAAAATCCTTTCCTATTGAACTTAGACTTCCATAAGGAAACCCTTAATTTTCATTTTAACGTTCTAAAATCAGTATAGTATTTATTTAGGAAACCCCCCCCCCCCCCCTAGATTTTTTAAATCAATATTTGTATCCTAATTTATCTTAAATTACACTCATACTAAGAAATATTCGCCATTAGTTGAAGTAAAAATCCTATTTTATTGAACTTAGACTCCCATGAAGAAACCCATAATTTTAATTTAAACGTTATGAATTCAGTATACTAAATCACTTAGGAAACCCCTTAAATCTTTTTCAATCAATATTTGTACCCTAATTTATCCTAAACTACACTAATGTTAAGAACTAATCATCAATAGTTTAAGTAAAAATCCTTTCCTATTGAACTTAGACCTCAATGAGGAAACCTGTACTTTTCATTTTAACGCTCTAAAATCAATCTGTACACTCAATCACTTAGGAAACCCTCTAAATCTTTTTTGATCATTATCTGTACCCAAATTTATCTCAGATCGTACTAATACTACGAAATAATCACCATTAGCTTAAGTAAATATCATTTATTTTGAAATTTAACCCCATGAGAAAACTCATACTTTTCATTTTAATGATAAAAATCAGTATTTCCTACTAAATCACTTTTTTAAAGTAACTTTTCCTAATATGTTTCTATTAATATAATTATGTAACGTAATTCATCCGTATTTTTAATGAAATTGTACAATTGAAAAGGTATATCAATCAAGTACATGTATGTGGAAACAGCATAACGATTCCACAGAACACAGCATTATGATTTTTTGAAAGATAGAGGAAATTAGGATTAAAAGTTGGCAATGTTTACAGAATGTTTTTAAACAGGTATTATGATAAAAGCTATGCTGATTGAGGTTAAAAGATCACATATTTTGCTTTTAATACATATTATTTATTTAAAATAATTAAATATAGACTCAGTGTTAACCAGTTGGGAAAAAATACCGCTAAATTGAGGAAATATCACCTATTTCTGATTAGGAATAGGGCCGAATTTCGGCCACTAAGAAGGTACTGATATATCCCTTAAAATATAAGTAATAATCTGTTCCATAATTAAATAAATCTTGAAATAAAATAGACACATTTTAATTCTAAATAAGTTACGATCCCTTCTTTGATTATGAATATGGTATTCGCATGATGTCAAAATTAGATCTCGTGTTCTCTTATCAGTGAAAAACTTAACAGGAAAGACAATGCCTGACCTTGTTATAGTCGTTTACCAGATTTATCTATTAGAATAGAATGATATAATTCCCTAGATATCGAAGAAAAAATGATACTTACTGTAAACAATTATTTCCATCTTCGAGTAGGAAGTTCCGATTGCGCATGCGCTATTTACATCCAATGGAGGAAAGTGTGTAAAGTACTCTTATGGACTCCACGATGCGTGTCAAAAAAATCACATACACACCGGAAACCCAAACATAGTACGATTTTATATTTTTTGAATCAAGTACGATGAGAAATAACGTTTCCGAACGAATTTACTTCCCACTACACGGGTGCATGTAGTGGGAAGAAAAAATGTAGTGGGATAAAACGTGTGTATTCATACTCGTGTAGTGGTATTCAGGTGCTTACAAACACACACACACACACACACACACACACACACACACACACACACACACACACACACACACATATATATATATATATATATATATATATATATATATATATATATATATATATATATATATATATATATATATATATATATATATATATATATAAATGAGGTTTATATTGACACATTTGATCGCAAAAATAGTTTATCCCAAGATGTTATCTCCTTAATATTTACGATACGATTTTTTTTACCGAAATGAAAATACCTGATAGTAAAGTTCAATTGAAATCAAGAAAAGGGGAAAAAATATTAAATGACACATGATCTTTTTTTACCTAGAGAAATTAATCGGAACGAACAAAATTTCTTACGGAGATTTATGATGAGTGATGCTGTAATGATTTTTTTATCACTCAAAAATACTCCGGACACCTCGTACGATTTTTTAACCTAATCATTCACGTGACTTTCATGTTGTTTGCAATGCCAAATCCCAGTAAGTTTAAATTGATGTTTCTTAATAAAATATTTGTTTTTAATCTACTGTTAAGTGAAAACCGTTTCAAACCAGAATAATAATAGGAAATGCACTGTATTAAAATCTTGGGATATCGTATAGAAATGTTCAAGAAGATTCCCTATAATTCGATAACAATTTACGGCAACGGAATAAGTTATGGCGCAAGTCAAATAATATTTATTTTTTTAAAAGAAAAAATGTAGATTTTCTTCAATCCTTATGTGTATTTTTATTAAGTTTACGTCATTAACATAATAAACTCAATTCAGTCATTGTTGAAGAAAAAAAAACTAAGAAAAAAAAATAAAACATACCGTATTGTTTATTGTCCGTCATGAAGTAGATGGTTACCTTCTCTATGTTGTGAATGCTTGTTAAATTCACCCACAATGTGGCGGTTTCAGTGTCAGCTGAGTGAACACAATGACCACTATTCTTAGTAAGGTTTGACTTTTGGCCATCTACGGCATTGCTGGCATCTCCTATGCTGTAATTTGTTTTAAAAGGATACTGTTGGTGCGCTGGCTTGTTTAAGGCAACATTCACTGTAACGATAATCATTTTTAAACGTAAACGACACACTTACGAGGGCTGCTCGGAAATTATTGAGACATTTGTTTTTTATTTCTTTGCAAAAATAGTTCAACCCTTGAAAATTCACCAAAATTAAAACCATGATAAAATTGAGAAAAATTTTCATAAGTAGTCCGTGACGTCATTTTCTAGTAATCATCTCTGGTAAGCTGAAAAAAAAAACTGCCAATGTTTAGAGATCCAGAGCAACCGCAAACGTATTGCAACGTCATACAACGCCGATATTTTAAATACCTTACAAATGAATAGAAGAGATAAAATATTTGTAATTTTTAAATTATTGATTTTTTTTATTTTATAAAGCAAACATTTACATCTTCTCTCCATTTTTTCATTCATTAATTAAAAAAAAACTGTTATTATTGCAACTAAATTACTATTACACAATTATTTGCATATTTCTGCACTGTTGACATCACTTGGTGTGTTATAAAAAATTGCTATTATGGCCCCGTTTTCATTCTAGTTAATTATCAGTCAAAATCTGAGCTGAACTATAGCTCTTGACCGCTTTCAAGAGTATGTTTTTTTTTTGTTTAAGGTGCCTCACTACACCTTGAAATATTTTCTCAAATCAGCAGAAAATATCTTGATTATGTAAAAAAAAAAATAGGGGAAAATGTGCAATTCTAGATAAAAATGATATTTTCAAAAATGTCTTTCAGTAAACATGAACAAAAGCCCCAGGTGGATTCGAACTCATGACCTGCGGTTCACAAGCCTGATACTTTAACCACTGGGCTATGATGATATATATCTAAATCGATTGATACAAACAATTTAACAAAACATTTAAACCGCAATCTTGTGATGTAGTGTCGTCAGAGTTTTATGGCAAATTTTTACTTCTTTTTTTTATTGTAACCTCCGTATAAAAAATTAACTCTTAAAGGACGTATAGCATAAATGTATTAGACAATCACCACTAATGAACGTATTTACTTAAGGAGACACAATAAATTATTCTTTTTTCATTTGCGTTTATATGTATACATGTATATGTATATTGTGTGGGACTTGTTTTTTATTTAATCAGAAAAACGTATAACTGTGTATTAAAGTCTTCTACAAACTACTGACCACTGACTATTTATTTACTTATTAATTTTCGAGAAAATTTTGTTAGAAAATTTCGCGGACACAGTAATTTACGGCAAAATTACTGTGTACTTTCTAGGATGACGTTTGTTTTACTCAATGAATACCAAATGAAAAAAGAAGTATTCAACAATTCATATGATTTTGAAGCGATTTTTATTTCGTATGAATTTGATTTACGGAGCACCATTTCACATTTCCACGACCTAAAGTGACGTCAAACTAATGAAAGGTAATCCAAAACCTCTTTTTCAAAGTAAAACAATTTAGTTCAGACACTTTTAGTGCCATTACCCCAATCATAAAACGCATGTTCATACCATTATTTGTCAACTTTTTGTATAATGTCTTTTGTTTCCTATCGTTGATCATTTAGGTCCAAATATCTCTGTCAATGCAGTTTCGACTTCAGATAAATAATAAAAGCGAAATCCATACATGTATTTTCAAGGAATCAGTATTTCCATTTTCAAAACCTCTATTCCAAATTGTGGTTCCAATTGTAAACCTCTGTCCTATAAAAATAGCAGGACTTTTATCGTCTCCATCGGATATTTTTCTGCATGCAAACAAAATTTAATGACGGCCTGGTGTTCCAAGGTGTCCATTAACGTTAACGTTATTGACTCATTTTTCTATTTTTGGTATTCCATATTTGGCGATACAACGGTCAGAAATTCTCAAATTCAATAGAAAATTTACAAACTAAACTTCGTAACTTCTTTTGATCTCATATGAAATATCGTTTTTAGCTCACCTGAGCCAAAGGCTCAAGTGAGCTTTTCTGATCACAATTTGTCCGTTGTCTGTCGTTGTCGTTGTCTTCGTTGTCGTCGTCGTTGTTGGCAGACATTCTTGGCAGATTTCAACCAAATTTGGCACAAAGCACCACTAGGTGAAGGGGATTCAAGTTTGTTTAAAAGAAGTGCCACGCCCTCTTTAAAGGGGAGATAATTGAGAATTATTGAAAATTTGTTGGTATTTTTCAAAAATCTTCTTCTCAAAACTGTTCGGCCTGAAAAGCTTAAACTTGTGTGGAGGCATCATCAGGAAGTGTAGATTCAAGTTTGTTCAAATTATGGTCCCCGGGGGTAGGGAGGGGTCACAAGAGGGGGATCGAGTTTTACATAGGAATATATTGAGAAAATCTTTAAAAATCTTCTTTTTAAAAACTATTAGGCCAGAAAACCTCAAATCAAAATGGGAGCATCCTCAGGTAGTGTAGATTCCAGTTTGTTCAAATCATGATCCCCGGGAGTAGGGTGGGACCACAATTGGGGGATCAAGTTTTACATATGAATATAAAGAGAAAATTTAAAAAAAATCTTCTTCTAAAAAACTATTAGGCCAGGAAAGCTCAAACTTGATTGGAAGCAAGGTCAGATAGAGTAGATTCAGGTTTGTTCAAATCATGGTCTCTGGGGGTAGGGTGGGGCCACACTAGGGGGATCAAGTTTTACATATGAATATATAGAGAAAATCTTTCAAAATCTTCTTCTCAAAAACTATTAGGCCAGAAAACCTCAAATCAAAGTGGAAGCATCCTCAGGTAGTGTAGATTCAAGTTTGTTCAAATCATGGTCCCCGGGGGTAGGGTGGGGCCACAATTAGGGGATCAAGTTTTACATAGGGATATATAGAGAAAATCTTTAAAAATCTTCTTCTCAAAAACTATTAGGAAAGAAAAGCTCAAATTAAAATGGAAGAATACTCAGGCAGTGAAGATTTAGGTTTGATCAAATCGTAGTCCCCGGGGGTAGGGTGGGTCAACAATTGGGGGATTAATTTTTACATAGAAATATATAGAGAAAATTTTTAAAAATCTTCTTCTCAAAAAGTATTAGGCGAGGAAAGCTCAAATGAAATGGAAGCATCCTAAGATAGTGTAGATTCAAGTGTTCAAATCATGGTCCCCGGAGGTAGGATGGGGCCACAATTGGGGGATCAAGTTTTACATAGGAATATATAGAGAAAATCTTTAAAAATATTCTGGGAAAGTTTTCCGTCCAAAACTCAGTACTTAGTGTGAAAGCACAGGTTATGCAGATTTATGTTTAATGAAACCATGATTTCCTAGAGAAAAGTGGGGCCACGAAATGGGAGGGGGGGGGGTTATATAGGAATAGAGAAAAATCTTCTTACATTTACTACAACAAAAAGGGCTTGGTATTTACCAAAAAATAAGAGGAGGATAAAATTGGCAGATTTTCAATTTTTTTTAGCAAGATCTACCGTACTCAGTTGTCAGGATATTTTGATACTGTAATGCTAATTTGATCAGAATTAAGGCAATTGTTGCTCAGGTGAGCGATGTGACCCCTGGGCCTCTTGTTTTTTTTTTTATGCGCTTGAACTGTACATTTTCTTAATTTGGAAAACTGCGTGTAAAATAGAAAACATTGAAAATTTGACATGTTTCGTGAAGCATATCTTATCAAAATAAATAATCTGTACATTTTTTAAGGTGCATTTGAAATAAAAAAATCTTTACATATTCTTAGATAATACGTCAGGATTCAATATGAAAAAATTCGCTGCATGTATCATTCGAATAGTCCGCTCGCAATCGAACTTGTCCACGAACTTTTCTAACAACCCTCGTAAACATATTGTTTTAACAAACAAGAATCAAAACCTTACGTGGCAATATTTTTAGAACTGGTTTTCAACGCCTATGTAGAGTTGCTTTAGCATTAAACGAAAACTACCAAACCCTCCAACAAAAAAGCTAGAGACCAATAAGCCGTATCGGTCACCTGAGTACCATAGCAAATACACAAATTTGTCGAGGAGTCGAATATATGCATTTAATTAAGTTTCATTCTGTAGTAGAAAAATTATATTATTGTAATGTCGACCACCCTCCCCCTTTAATATTTCATAATGGACTACAAAATCTATAATTTTAGCGAAAAACTTGATCATAATAGACTGCATGACCTGACATAGAAAAGATGCAAGACTGATAGAAAATATTTTTCCCATATTTGTTCACTTCAAGATATGTTTTATTTTTTTATGTTTTCATAGATTCTCTAAAAAAAGGTGACTAGTATACATTTTTGTTTAAAACAACCTCCAATCCCCCATCCCCAAGGGCAAACAAAAACTTTCCTTGTGGGCAATTAAAACCAAAAAAAAGGCTAATTTGTTACTCATGTCTCCTGTTCCAGATTTTTAACATTTAACATCACTGACATTTCATTACCATATGGCATTTATAAAAATCATTTTACATGTAAGTTTATTTGGTTTTTTTTATAAAGATCAAAACTGTTTTTGTTTCAAATACTTTCATAACTCTTTGATCGTAAAACTTCTTAATTACATTCTATTGAATATATTCAATGATTAATTTCTTAAAGGTACCTGCAGTGCTGGTCAATTTTTGATATAATGGAGATCTATTTTACAGCGATCTGCATAAGTAGTTTTCGAGATATTTGGGGAAAACCCGATTTCACACCTGAACGAGTTTTGAATCAAGCCGATTTGGCGCGAGATGAACTGTGACGTCACGTAGTCAACGCCGCTATATGAGAAACAGGAATATCGTATGAAAGCTGTTCGTATTCTTGCATTGTTTTATCGATATATGAACATTTTTTCTGTTGTTTTATTTCCTTATCAACCCTGGATGACTAAATATACTGTTTTTTGAGTTTAAACACGTATATTATCGAACAAAAATGCCAAATTCGGAAAATTGTTTGCTTCTTGAATTTAGTCAAATGTGTAGCACATTTTGCTAATAGAAGCATAGTATATGTAGCGAAATGACAATTAATCAAAGCACTATTGTTATAAGAAACATATTTTGTTATTATTGTCATTCTTTCGAATGATTTTTCCGTGACATTATTAAATGATTAATAATATATTGATTAACATATTTCGTAAAAGATAAGGCGGGGTCTATTCCTCGTATAAAGCATAAAATTACAAATGATATTGACAGACTATTTCATAACATTGATATCGGACCAATAACAATCAAAAAAGTATGCACTCTTTAACAAACCAATACGAGATTATAAACGGATCAAGGCGAGAGTCCTAGATGGCTGCATGATTAAGTCTGTCTCGTATTCTATAAAACTACGATATTGAAATTTCATTTTACATTTATTTACATCCTTTGTCAAAATGTTCAAGTTTATTTCACAATGATTCGTTTTCAGTATAACAATTTAAGCTATATGGAGTTATAGCGTAAAATTGCTGATCATAGCGCTCAAAGAAAGTTGCATTTTATTAGATAAGAGAAATTAAGACTAACGTAATTACTTCCGAAATAATGACTTGATCACATAAAGAAAAGGTTTAAATTGCTGAATTGTAAATTTGGTAATTATTTAAGTGATTAGATAAGTAACAAAAAAGGCATTTATTTCGAACATTAGTTTACTTTTTGATAGTTTCATGCATGATTCTTATCTCTGATTGACGGACTATACAAATGCATTAGCTTACGAATACTTGATTTTTTACAGTCTAATTTTTTTTGTTTTATTTTTTAACAGTTGAGTAGCTAATTATACACAAATCAATTTACCAGCCTAAAGGTGTGAAACCCTCTCTTTGTTCACCAGACTCGTGTATCATGTGTATACATACCCCAGACACACACGTGTCTGTAGCAGTAGCACCGTTAGTTTACCTGTTGTTTCGGATCACACGTGTGTGAAAGGATATTATGTAATCAAAAAATGAATAATTAACACAAATCTGCATATACAAGCGTTTTAAGATGTCGTATTTATCGGTAAAAAGGCGACGAGGATAACAAATTTAAATTTCCTTTAAAAATTTGTTATCTGACTAATAAAATAATTACGGATACAAATTTCTAAATCTACAATACTTATAATAATTAGGGCCCCGCAAGGATTTGCGGGTGCCCTATAGTAATCACTCTGTCCGTCCGTCCGTCCTTCTGTCCGTCCGTCCGTCTGTCACTCTTCCGTCCACAAATTTCCTGTTTTTTTCTAATAACTTTTTTTATGGTTGCCCAATCAAATTCAAATTTGGTATGGTAGTTCAGTAGGCAGAAATACATATTTTGATGCTAAGTTTGGTTCTCTATGTCTTCTGGTTTGGAGCTGGGGTGGTGGGGTAGATTCCTAACTATGCATAAGAAGAATGGGCAAAGAGAGATAACTGCTGAGAATGAATGGGCAAAGAGAGATAACTGCTGAGAATGTTACCATTGTATACATGGAAGGCTGTGCAATATTTGTCCTTTGGGATTAATTAACCTTCCACAGGAAGAAAATCCTAAGCTTTATCTTTATCTGTCACATTGAGATTAATTACTGCACTGCCTGTGTCTGCAAATGAACTTTGTTTTGAAGTTAAGGTCAATTTTGAATGATGTGTAGTATTGTGTACATTCTTTGAAATATGGATTTGAAATATAATATTCATATTTTTTTGGTTAAAATACCGTACACAATGATTTATGATAGTTTTATTGAATAGAGGCAAAGCCTAGGTATCATTGCATTGGTATCAATTCTTTGTTTTTTTAACAAATTTTATTTCATCCCATGTTAACCCACTTTATCCCGTGGATATGACTCATTGGATATTTTTTTGATATTCCACAGTTGTGACTTTACAATGGGATTTGCCTAGGCATAATGAAGTAAAAATAATGTAGAGTTTTATAAACAGTGTAAACATTGATTGCGGTGTATAAAATATGGGATAAATAGAATCTCATGATTTGTAGTATACCGGTAATATGATTTTTATCCAACTTGTGTGTTTTATCCCCTCACTAAGGGTTAACACTTTAATTGTTGGATGAAAATCATATCCAACTACAAATCACGAGATCCTATATATTCCAGTTCTTTACATCTTCTGCCGGGCATTAATTTTTCATCATTGTTAATATAAAGAGGATGGAATTCAAAGTTTTTTTCACTTCTCTATATTAATTGTCATAGCGGGGCCCTTCCTGACTGGTCAGTTTTCTAGTTAGATATGTCAAAACATCGGACCTATATCAATCATTTTGGCTAAAAAATCGAATTTGATTTGTATAGCCTCGTAAAGAAATTTCCCTTCTGTTGACCTCGTGACGTCATTTCCGCCGAAGGCTCAGTATCGCCTACTTCTATTTTCTCTTGATTTGATTTCAAAACGCAGGTAAAAATCGATTTTTTGAAGCGGCGTTACACCATTATTTAAGCATCGATTTCGATGCGGTTTTTTGCATTATATTCTAATAAATAAACTCTTTGACATAAGTTTCACATCGGCTTGGCTTCAGGTACCCTTTAATATGAGCAAACAAAGGACTATAACACCAATAAGACAAAGCAAGTGAAGATAACTCAATTAAATGTTACGAACCCCCCCCCCTCCCCACCCCTCCCCTCCCCTACTCAAACTCTTTCTAAATACACACACCCTTATATGTACCAGCTGTAACCCTTGCCTTACATGTAGTTGACCTTAAATATTGTTGAAGATAACAGCTTATTTTTTTTTTAAATATGCAGTCAGTTTTACTCTGTGCCAGTAGAAATCAACGAACATTTACGTTGAAGAGTTATTCGTACATTGAGGGTACCCCTTAGGCCTGCCATTTTTACAATTTAAATAACCAGATTTTTCCGTTGGCAAATCCGGTAAAAATTATTTTGTTAAAAACCATTCTTATTGCCCACAGAAATGCTCTGAAGTCGACAGTAAAAAGATGCTTGAGTTTCTGATAGACAACATCTATGTAGTTTTTGGAAATCAAGTCTTCCAACAATCTGTTGGAATTCCCATGGGTACTAATTGTGCCCCATCGTTAGCAGACCTTTTTGTATTCTGAATTTTTTCAAAAAATGAAAAAAAAAATACTCGCTGTGGCCTTCACCTCAACATTCAGGTATATTGACGACGTATTATCAATTAACAATTGTTATTTCTATAAACAAAGCAGTAGTTATATAAACTTAAATTACGCTTATTCACGTCTGATGGTAAAGTTATCCCTCTTATTAAAACATCCGTACACATATTTACCCAGTTTTTTTAACGTGAATATAGAATCAGAATTGAGTAAATCAATAAATGTTGCCATACTTGGTCGTACATAGAAGTATTTCTAAAAATATGTAATTTCCTTAACTCCATGTAAAAATCACACACCAAAACAAAATAGTATTCATCTTCGACATCGTTTGAATATATACATTTCCTTTCATCAATAGGACATTTTTTATCATATTTACCAGATTCGATTCGTAGACGATGTAAAAATAATCTAAGTCTACTTAAGGCTTTCCTATATTTATCGCATAATATGTGATTAAGATACTCTGCCTGGTGCAACAATGGACAAAGAGCACATGGCGTGTGTGACTGGTCAGCAGTGGATGCTCACTCCTCCATGACACCTGATCCTACCTCTATCTTTTTAGAAGTCCGCGTGGCTCTGCGTTGAATTTGTATATCGTTTTATTGATTTTTGAGATGGTTGACAGTTTGGTATTGTAATTTTTTCATTTGAGCGTTTATTTAAATGGATATTTATATGTACACATTGTATGCATAGTGTACACCCATGATTCAATATACTCCAAACTGAAGGGGGTTAAAAATACAGTCATTGGGTCTACATTTTATAACATTTGTACAAAACACATTAAACCACTAATTTTTTTTATCAGTTTGTTTATTTATCAGTATACAGATTTTTAATTGCCTTCGATTGCTAAAGCTACTATTTGAATCAATCCCGTGTGCGTTTAAATTGCTAGCGTACATTTGTATATCAGTAATACATATCATGCTTTATAGGACGACTGTGTATTGTAGAAAAATTGATTTTAATTACCATTTATTGAAACGACTATAAACATGAACACAAAATGTCTTGTAAATTTTGTGAGTATACGATCTGAATGTGTAATTGTAATCGGCTGAAGCGTTTTTAAGAAAACGTTACCAAAAAAAAAAAAAAGAAAAAAAAAGATAATGAAATGAAAAATAACTAGATGCGAGGTGTTTAAATGCATTTTAAAAAGGTTATCAGGATAGTTTTTTTTTTTATCATTTCCTAAAACTTCTTCAAATTTCATTCAACCCACTTGAAGGGTTTATTCATAACGTGGTGAAGGATATCACAACAGGACACTTAAGAAACAATTACGTGCTGAACTGCGCATTTTACAAAAGCACTTTCAAATGATTTTTCTCTCTAAATGCTCAGTCAATGAATTCTTATACTAAACATCAAACGCCGCCTCAAATAAATGAGCGAATTAAACTTTTGCCTTAGGCTTTTTGCATAGTTAAATAGAGGCGCCATGTTTGCCATGTTCAAGTCTCAAATCAATATTTCTAATCTAAGAAATTACCTACATTATTATTTTAAAATCCCTATTAATATATATATATATATATATATATATATATATATATATATATATATATGCACTAAAAATAACCAACGACATGAACAATAAAGTAAAATATTGTCAAATTTTCGGGACAACCCGTCCCTTCTTCAGGACAACAAAATAAAAACTACATAAGAAAGAAAATATCTTAAAATAATGATTATATCAGTAGAAATTCATGTAAAAAATTTCATTTGAAAATCTAGGTCAAAACTAATTAGACCCGGCCTCGTTAAACCAGATGGGTGCCAAATTTAACTCATATCATATATTTATAGTTCTATATAGAAATGTTACATTAATTTGACCCGTTGATTTAACTACATTGAGATTCAACACAGATAAAGCTACACATAAGGAGTAAGGAATTATTTGAGTATTATGAGGTAATAATTTCGACCGGGGCGTGATCAAATCCAATAAAGCCCGAAGGGCTTTATGATAGATTTGATCACGCCCCGACCGAAAAATGTTATCACCTCATAATATTCAAAGAATGATTCCTTTTTATTTATATAGTTTTAAGCCATTATACAATTCAATATTTGAATATAAATAAGTATACCCTGCTGGCGCCCCAATTTGAAGTTGTAATGGGTTATATAGTACAAAACCGATACGTAGTGCTATCACAGGCAAACACACTGGAAACTTTTAATATATAGAGATATTATCACAAGGAAGTTTTATCTTTCAATAGTTTAATTTCTCTTTGTATATCCTGTACGTGAACATGTGCGATCGCTAGATCACACCGGAAAATATGTTGCAATTTTACATGAAAATGTATCGAAAGAGTGAATTTGCCTTAATAAAAACATAAAGTTCTCTCAACTTCTTTATCAAAATATATTTGGCTATCATATCTTTGATTTTCTCTCATGTTTATCCTAAAGGCCACTGCGCCCTATTCTAAGTAGTCTTGAACTTCAGTTTATTCCACATACTTTCAATCTGATTTTTCTTTAGCATAAACATAATTAATTCTTAGTCTGGATACTGTATTGGTGCTGCTTCATTACAGTCAGACGGTACAAAACAGCAGCTAAATCTGACCGTTGTCAGATTGCCACATACAGTTTTCTTCTATTTCAATATGGACAGTATATGAGTTAGTCCTTCAACCAATCCATACACGTCTTTGTCTTATCGAATAACAAGCATTCTGAGAGTATTGCATAAGCAATACATGCCCCCTACCGGTTTGTAGAAATTTGTGAAAACAATGCACTGTTATGCAGATTATCATTTATTACCGTCTCAACAGACCAACCCGATAACGAACCCGATTGTAATAATACAAAAAAACCCTGTCGATTAAATTTACAACACAATGCTTGACACTATTTTACAGAACTTAATTGTTTGTTAGAAACAATAAAGGGAATGGTCCAAGTAATGCACGATATTATTACTGACAGACTGTTGGAAGCAGAGGAAAGCTATAGTCCCCTCCGGTAAAAACCGGTAGGGGACTAATAAGCACAAATATGTGACGATAGTCTGATAATCATCTTTATGTAAGAAGCATTTTTATGGATAAATCTTACGTTAGCAATGCCTGCTGCCTAATCCAATTATTTTTATTGACTGATGAAATATGTTCAAATCAAATCATCTAGGAAGACAACGCCTATGGCTAACATCTTCGGAGATATTATTTTGTTACAAGTCAAAACTATCATTATACCTAAGTACAAATATGATATCAAGAGGACAACCTCCCAGTGACCTTACAAGAACGCTCAGATTTTCTAGAACGGTGAGTCAAGTATTAAAACAAAACCGGTTATTCGACAATTACTCATCTGTTTTACTTCCGCTGACTTGTCAGGCACGTAACCTGGCTCTCCACTTTTTCTCGCAACAACAAATTTTCTAAAATTTACGTATCAAAAATTGAATTATGATGGAATTGTCATGCAGTTGCCCCTCCCCCCACCACTTTTTTGGGACTACGTAAAGAATTGAAATGAAAATAAGGAAATGAAGAGTGAAATTGAGGTTATAAATATACTATACAACCCCCCCCCCCCCCCCCCCCCCACGGGATTAGGATTTTGAAGATAGCATTGTTTGGCAGTTTGTTTTGTGTAATATGATTTGTTTGTATTCACAATGAGAAGGAAATATATTGCCACAAATTGCACGCATGAAATCAAGCTATTTTTAAACTTTCTCAATGCACAGCACATCCTATTTGTTTAAAAGGAGTAATTTCATTTCATGTATTACTTACAGTGTAGTTTATATTAATAGCTGTACATACCGTAACATTGAGACAATCCCAGGAGACACGAGTATAACACCAAGGTCAATAAAATCATTATGTTGGTAGAATGCATTTGGATGCGCCTGATACAGACTAGAAACATTCTATTCATAAAAACGTCCCTCTAGTGTGAGGCAGAATATCTCCATTAATTGCCAACATTACAGCTTTTGAATCGGAAGTGTTATCCCGATTGAAGTACATTAACACTGTGGGTTTTTTAAATAGTAATTGTCGGAAGAAATACAAATGACTGATACCACACTAATGCAGAAAAGATAATTGTTTTATTATGTGGTTGTTTTTCCCCTTTGTGTTGCAATTGTAAATATGGAAAAAACAATTTTGGCTGATTATTTTATTTTCAATTAAAGTAGAACATGTATAACAGTGTTATATGTTGGCTTGTACGAATGAGATATCAGCAGTCTCGAAAGAAGAATTGATAGAATTTTAAAGGAATGGCAGACGAGTTCTTTGTTAATACCCGGTGTTTGTATTAAAAACAGCCAAAACACAAAACAAATGAACACATATTTAATGAGAAAAAATATATATGCAACAGAGAAAAAAAATAAACTAAAAAAATATTTAAATAGATTCTAAAAGAGAGAGTTGATTCAAATTTCAACAATAAATAATTAAATACTTCTAAACAAAAACAAATATCCAAAACTTAAAACAGATAATTTGATTTAAATGTATTTGCAAGTAATTTCCTTAATCTTGTTCATCATTTTTCAAATCAATTTTAACAAATATCACTACAGTTCTATTAGAAATGTTCAATGCAGTAGAAGTAAAATTTCGATTGATTGTGTAACTTTCTTCGGTACTAATGGTTTAGACATGAAGTGTCTTGTGTCTTTTGCAGAAGTATTTCCCCAAACAGTTACAATTGCCTCCTAGGATCAAGACCTGATGTAGGGATCTCTTTAGGCAAAAGATCATCGATGTACGGAAGGGATGTCATGCCCTTAAATGGATTGACACATACACTTAACAGAGATTCACTCTGACATGATTGATCATCTTCTGTTTCTCAAGGGTTTGAACAAGTTTTGAAGATATGATTTCAAGACCCTTAAATGCACAGGTTTAAGTGGAATTAAAAACTGGGTAGGTTATTGCTTTTACGAGATGAGTGGCGGACTGTTTCCGCAACTTCCTTGATGGTTTATAAAGAATATTTTGAGATAAGAAATATAACAGCCATATTAACGACGTGGGTACTAGTAAGTTATATTTATACAAATGAGCTTGGTCAATTATTAACAAGATATCGGTGAGGCTGGATGAGCCCATGCTCACAAGTGATGCCCCCGCTCTAATAAGAATATACATAAAGTCAACATTTAAAATACCATAGGGGATACCTAACAAGTGGTGTGTTAAGCTGTTTTAGCATCTGCGATTTATAGTTTCTATTTAATCTTTGACGATTTTTTTTTAATTTAGGCTTAAAAAAAACAGTCATCATTTTGCGGGGAGTTCAAGTCCAATTGGTACAAAAATAGATTTCGACCATAAAACATACCGATACAAAGAGTGTTTTAAAATTTGTAGCATCACCGATTAATGTTCAGTTTTCTACCTTGAGGTCAGAAGACACGTTCATCGAGCATTTTTTTTAGTGTCTCCTCGTAATAAAGAGTTCCAATAAAAATTATCACTTTTGTAATTATTTTTAAAATGATAAAAATTTACTTGTAGAAGGATACGTGCCTAGATGGCCGAGTGGTTAGAGTAGTGGCCGCTCACTGCCAAGAGCGTATGTTCTAGAGGTCGAGAGTGCAAAGCGCAGCCCCGGCCGAGGTAGAGTTTCAATATAGTGAATTTAGCTGTGCTATTTTTTATATTAGCAATTCAAGTTCATTTTCAAGTACGATTATTTAGGAAATTGCATACTCTAGTATTTTGTAAGACAGCTTATTAAAGTAGTTGTAAACTATCAACAAATTCTTGGAAAAAGTAATATAGAATTGAGGAACATGTCTGATTTTAACATAAATAAAAAGTGTAACACTACCCCGAAGTTTATTTGTATGTATGATACGACAATTCAATCGACAATTAGTTCATGTTTATTCGCATTACTGCTAGAATCCTATTGTTTACCGCATTAAATAAATATTGTCATTATCTATTGGAATCCTCCTCAACTTCTTCAATTTCATTGAAGATACTTCGTATCTTTCATTTACAACAGCGAAGCACAGGATTCTAGCAGCACTTTTAAAGTTTTCTAGGTCATACACTTTCGATATTTACAGTTCATCATAATCGGGGTAGTGTTACACTTTTTTTGTACACACTGACAGAGGAAAGGCCGGTAAAGCCATATAAATGTCTTTTTAAAAAAACCCAGAGCTAATTGTCTTCGCTCCAAAGCACAAAATGAATAACTTCAAAGAACTCAGCATTAATTTTGACGGCAACAAAACTAACGTCTGATCAATTGTAAAAAAAAAAATAGATGTCAATTTTGATTTCGTACTGAACATGGATCACCAGTTTCGAAACATTGCAAAATCATTTAACCACCAACTACGGAACATTTGTCGCATTCGACCCTTAATATCAGAGAGCGCTAGGTCGTTTGACGTGGCCAGTTCTACATTGTGGAACAACCTACCCAAAAATATTAAATAAGAGGGAAATTTTATTCGTTTAAAAAAAATATATATATTAAAAATTTATCTTTTTAGAAAGGCTTATCCAGACTATTCTTAAGTATTTACACGTTTTAAACTTTATTTTATTGAGTACAGAGACATCACAGCATTGTTTGTTTTCATGTAAACAAAAATTAGTGTTGTATAAGTTTGTAGTTTTTAATTTAGTGTATTTAAGGAATGAAGTTAATTTCTAGCTATGTTATACAATATAACATAACTTGGGGCAGTTTACCCTTTATAAAATGCGAAGCGGTTCATAAAAAAGCGTAAACTGTTCCAAGTTATGTTATATCGTATAACATAGGTAGAAATTAAATTTTTTCCTTATAATTTAATTTTCAACCATTTGAATTAGATAATGAGGCCCATTAATTAGTCAAAATATGTTAATTTGTACAAAATTTAAACGTAACGTCAAGGGGATTAATACGTTTCGCTTGCGCGTCTTATTGTGACGTAGGCAAGTTATGTTAAACGATATATATGAATTTGTTTAGCCAATCAAATGAGGCGTTACAATCAGAATTAAATTATTTCTGCATATTATTTATGTTCTTAGCTTTTATGCCAATAGCTTTGATATGTATATAAATTATATATGGCGTTTATAAATTTTTTATAATAATTATATTATCTGCTTACCTTATAAGACACTCGCTGATAAAACACAATATACATGCCTGTATTATACTGATTATATTCTAACTGACACTCATCTAAATCTTGTGTATCTGTATTAAATAAGTCTTATTTCGGCATTGTTTACACTGCATTCCGATGATTTGTCTCCCGATATTGATCTTCACTATAAAACATGCTTGTGACGTCATCAATGGTTTTTATACGTAATACAGAGAAATCGAAGCTTATTAAAAGGGTTTCTAGTGACATTTTACGGCACGGTTTTTAAAATTCATCGAGGCCAAGTACAGAACGAGTACGCACGCTTTCGCGCAGCGTTTCATTTGCATTGTGACGTCATCTTTTTGCTTGGTTGACGCCATTGCGTGATAGCTTCAACTGCAGATATTCAGCGAAATGTGTTGAAAATACCTCGTTTGATGCGTAAAATTAATGTTATATTGTTGAATAAACATTAATATTTCGAATTATAAGCTCTATTTGGGCTCGGGTTGAAAACGTGAAGAGGGTTCAGCAAGCCTTGCCCTCTGTCACGTTTTCTTAACCCGCCTAAGTATATCTTAATTCATATATTTCAAGACAGTAACCATGTATTTTATATTAATGACCCTTAATATGTGATGTTATATATTTATTTATTACTTAAATATGTCTGACTGTTTTAATAATACTTTAAAGATCACCATTTCCGCCTTTGTCAAAAAAATAATAGCCATTATCTGACAAATGTGGGAAATTGGGCATACAAAAATCAACTTTATTAAGATCCCTGGATCAAACCAGGAGGTAAAAGTTTTTTTGTATTTGACCATTTGATCCCTTTTAGCAATAACTTTAATATGTAGAACAGAAAAAGAAATCCCTAGGGCAGAAGTTTAAAAAAAAAATGTAAAAAATGTCATAATTGATACATTTCAAGCAAAATCCCATAGGGTCCTATGTTAAAAATTAAGAAACTTTGAGATGACCCCTTAAACAAACGGTGTGGTAAATGTCTTATTTTTTTTATCTTAAAATAATAATTATATCAGTAGAAATTCATGTAAAAAATTTCATTTAAAAATCTAGGTCAAAACTAATTAGACCCGGCCTCGTTAAACCAGATATAAAGTTAAAATATACATGTTTCTGTGTGAAATATGACATCATACTGCGTATTGTGACGCCATATCGATGAGAGGAATTTTTACTCAATCGATTGCTGAGAATGGGGAATTATGGGTGCCAAATTTAACTCAGATAAAGCTATACATAAGGAGTAAGGAATTATTCTTTGAGTATTGTGAGGTGATAATTTCGACCGAGGCGTGATCAAATCCAATAAAGCCCGAAGGGCTTTATGATAGATTTGATCACGCCCCGACCGAAAAATTTTATCACCTCATAATATTCAAAGAATGATTCCTTTTTATTTATAGTTTTAAGCCATTGTACAATTCAATATTTGAATATAAATAAGCATACCCTGCTGGCGCCCCAATTTGAAGTTGTAATGGGTTATATAGTACAAAATCGATACGTAGTGCTAACACAGGATAACACACTGGAAAATTTTAATATATAGAGATATTATCACAAGGAAGTTTTATCTTTCAATTGTTTAATTTATCTTTGTATACCTTGTACGTGTACATGTGCGATCACTAGATCACACCGGAAAATATGTTGCAATTTTACATGAAAATGTATCGAAAGAGTGAATTTGCATTAATAAAAACATAAAGTTCTCTTCTTCTTTATTCTTTATCAAAATATATTTGGCTATCATATCTTTGATTTTCTCTCATGTTTATCCTAAAGGCCACTGCGCCCTATTCTAAGTAGTCCTGAACTTCAGTTTATTCCACATACTGTCAATCTGACTTTTCTTTAGCTTTAATTAATTCTTAGTCTGGATACTGTATTGGTGCTGCTTCATTACATTCAGACGGTACAAAACAACAGCTAAATCTGACCGTTGTCAGATTGCCACATACAGTTTTCTTCTTTTTCAGTATGGACAGTATATGAGTTAGTCCTTCAACTAATCCATACACGTCTTTGTCTTATCGAATAACAAGCATTCTGAGAGTATTGCATAAGCAATACATGCCCCCTACCGGTTTGTAGAAATTTGTGAAAACAATGCACTGTTATGCAGATTATCATTTCTTACCGCCTCAACAGACCAACCCGATAACGAACCCGATTGTAATAATACAAAAAAACCCAGTATATGAAATTTACAACACAATGCTTGCCACTATTTTACAGAACTTATTTGTTTGTTGGAAACAATAAAAGGAATGGTCCAAGTAATGAACGATATTATTACTGACGGACTGTTGGAAGCAGAGGAAAGCTATAGTCCTCTCCGGTGAAAACCGATAGGGGACTAATAAGCACAGAGATGTGACGATAGTCTGATAATCATCTTTATGTAAGAAGCATTTTTATGGATAAATCTTACGTTAGCAATGCCTGCTGCCTAATCCAATTATGTTTATTGACTGATGAAATATGTTCAAATCAAATCATCTAGGAAGACAACGCCTATGGCTAACATCTTCGGAGATATTATTTTGTTACAAGTCAAAACTATCATAATACATAAGCACAAATATGATATCAAGAGGACAACCTCTCAGTGACCTTACAAGAACGCTCAGACTGTCTAGAACGGTGGAATTATCATGCAGTTGCCCCTCCCCCCCCACACTTTTTTGGGACTACGTAAAGAATTGGAATGACAATAAGGAAATGAAGAGTGAAATTGAGGTTATAAATATACTATACAACTCCCCCCCCCCCCCCCAGGGATTAGGATTTTGAAGATAACATTGTTTGGCAGTTTGTTTTGTGTAATAAGATTTGTTTGTATTCACAATGAGAAGGAAATATATTGCCATAAATTGCACGCATGAAATCAAACTATTTTTAAACTTCCTCAATGCACAGCACATCCTATTTGTTTAAAAGGAGTAATTTTATTACATGTATTTCTTACAGTGTAGTTTATATTAATAGCTGTACATACCGTAACATTGAGACAATCCCAGGAGACACAGGTATAACACCAAGGTCAATAAAATCATTTTGTTGGTAGAATGCATTTGGATGCGCCTGATACAGACTAGAAACATTCTATTCATAAAAACTTCCCTCTAGTTTGAAGCAGAATATCCCCAACAGTTGCCAACATTACAGCCGTTCAATCGGAAGTGTAATCCCGATTGAAGTACATTAACACTGTGGGTTTTTTAAATAGTGATTGTCGGAAGAAATACAAATGACTGATACCACACTAATGCAGAAAAGATAATTGTTTTATTATGTGGTTGTTTTTCCCCTTTGTGTTGCAATTGTAAATATGGAAAAAACAATTTTTGCTGATTATTTTATTTTCAATTAAAGTAGAACATGTATAACATTGTTATATGTTGGCTTGTACGAATGAGATATCAGCAGTCTCGAAAGAAGAATTGATAGAATTTTAAAGGAATGACAGACGAGTTCTTTGTTAATACCCGGTGTTTGTATTAAAAACAGCCAAAACACAAAACAAATGAACACATATTTAATGAGAAAAAATATATATGCAACAGAGAAAAAAAATAAACTAAAAAAATATTTAAATAGATTCTAAAAGAGAGAGTTGATTCAAATTTCAACAATAAATAATTAAATACTTCTAAACAAAAAAAAAATATCCAAAACTTTAAACAGTTAATTTGATTTAAATATATTTGCAAGAAATTTCCTTAATCTTGTTAATCATTTTTCAAATCAATTTTAACAAATATCACTACAGTTCTATTAGAAATGTTCAATACAATAGAAGTAAAATATCGATTGATTGTGTAACTTTCTTCGGTACTAATGGTTTAGACATGAAGTGTCTTGTGTCTTTTGCAGAAATCTTTCCCTAAACAGTTACAATTGCCTCCTAGGATTAAGACCTGATGTAGGGATCTCTTTAGGCAAAAGATCATCGATGTACGGAAGGGATGTCATGCCCTTAAATGGATTGACACATACACTTAACAGAGATTCACTCTGACATGATTATATCATCTTCTGTTTTTCAAGGGTTTGAACAAGTTTTGAAGATATGATTTCAAGTCCCTTAAATGCACAGGTTTAAGTGGAATTAAAAACTGAGGTAGGTTATGGCTTTAACGAGATGAGTGGCGGACTGTTTCCGCAACTTCCTTGATGGTTTACGCAGATGAGAACGCCATTTTACTTTCCATACATCCAGAGTGCCAGTCAAAATCGAATGTTGTGTGTCCTGCCACCATTTTTTAAAAAAAAAAATTAAAGTAAAACACGGAGTCCTATTAAAAAGATAAGAATATTTAATCCCAGTCAAAATTAACTAAATGATTCAATCTAGTATTACAAGTGTTTACCTTCATAGGGACTTTTTCTGTTATTTTTGAACGCATGCTATGAGGATTCATCAATCAAATCAAATACTTGCTTTCCTGTAAAATTATAGAAGACTTGTTAAACTCTTTTGTTAAATACCGAAATCTGATTGGTTTAGAAGCAATTGGTAATCCGTTCTATTACCCTCAGCGTTAGCAACACACTTGGCAACAGGTAACACAACGAATTAATTGTAACTGTTACATGCGCGTAAATTATGCGCGTACGGTTCGCCGTAGAATTCACGTCATTTCTATATAAAAGCAGTAAAAATTTCTTTAAGATTAAGACATTCAGTATAATAAAATAAATGATACCTGTTTTGGAGGATAACAGTTGAAACTGACATCCCTCGAAAACCATTGTCAACCTCCGCTTTGTGTCAGTTAACAATGGTTTTCTCGGGGTGTCAATTTCAACTGTTACCATCCCAAACAGGCACTATATATACATGTATATTGATGCCATTTAACTTAAATTATTTGCGGAAATGATATTTTCAGCACTTAAACAAACCCATTATAAGGAAAGCCTTAATATTAGCAATGCAAAAAGAACACTACTTACGTTTAATTACCATAATCAGTCATTTTAATACCAGCTGCAGTACTTTGAAGAAAAGAAAAATATCAGGACCTAAATTTTTTTTAAAATATCTTCGGACTAAAACAAACTAATTCTGTTTAGTCTTTGTATAAAAACAACACATGTCGCACAGTGTTTGAATGTATACGATAAACTGGAAACCATAATATATTAGTATCACACGCACATGTATTATAAAACAAAAAAACAATGAAAAATGACATAAACATTGTATATAAAAGATTCAGCGACTTTCTCTTATAAAAAGTTTAAAACATAAATAAACTTTTAATTAGCATTTAGAAAAGGGGAAAAAAAGATTTAAATATTTTAACTTACAGATCATTTCAGTAAATGGTTGTATAATAATTAAAGTATTTGAAAATCCATTGAACATGTTAAGTGTTTATAAAACAACATTTTTTTTTTCTTTCTAGATTTACTTAAAATGAATTGAAATAAAAAACTATTTTCAATGAAACGTTATCAGAATTTAGAAAAATATATTAATAAAAATCCGACAATTTCTAATACCTATTAAATTATTTCCAAACTTTTCGACTCGGAGCTTTGATGGAAAATTACGCGTTACTTTGCTACTTTGCCTGTTATTTTTTCTACTTTCACTTTTCAAGATTTCAATATAATATCTTCATTAAAATTGTTTTGTCTCTTATTCGACTCGAGCTAGCTAAATGCTTAGTTATTGTTCTGTGGAAAATGTTTGTTGACAGACTTACCGTTTAACAATTGGCTGTGTATAAAGGAACCGATTTCCCTAAATCAAATCCTTTTAAATCGGTCAGTAGTTTCAATAGTTGAAGAAGAGTAGATAAAATGAAAACTAAAATTAATGATTATCATCGATCGATGACAAGTTCTTCGTTCTTAATTTTCCCAGAGAACACAGCTCTGAGCTAAATTACACGTTGTAGGATGAATCGGTTACTACCAGCTATAACAATTAAATACTAAAATGCAAATAAATAAGTCAAAATTGTTGGCAATCCTTACCTTAATCTTCATGTCGAATTAGGAATTATTCAAACATTTCTGCATCCGTGACGTTAAATACGACGTTTGTTTGTTAACAAAGTAAATGTTGATCGAGATTTAAATCCTGATTTGATCAAAGTTATTTTAAATAAGATAGCAGGCAAAATTTTAGTAGACTAATATGATTCATACGCCATGTATTTACTTCTTAATGACTACTACTATAAGTGTAAGTAATAAGATTAAACTTTATTTACATCCGTACATGTTAAATGTGTAATTTCAAGCATGTTTTTAACTAGTATATATTTTGTATGTGTTAAACACATGTAAAATTAATGTTACACATTAGTATCATTCATGTGTTTAACATAGATTTTTACACACGTGTCTTACATTTGTTTAATACATGTATGTGTATAGCATATGAAAAAAATTATACACATATTTTACACGTATGGAGATTTTTTGCATAGTTTGCAGTTGCTTGCATAGTTTTGTATTCTGTATTTATCAAAATATAATATGAACAATTGAATTTTTAATTTAATTGAGTCATTATTTTTTAGAGAAAACAATAAATTTCATATCAAAATAATGCATAAAACAATTCCTAATGTATAACTGTGTTCTCTTTTCTTTTTAAATGTTGCTTTGTGAACGTCATCTAATTTAACTTATAAAAATCATTTTAAGATTTTACGATGATATATTTGTTTCTTTTTTTTTTAAAATATTATCAATATTACTTATTAGGTTTGTTACTGACTGTGTACAGAAATTTGTGGGGTCGGTAAAGTCCATAGAAGGCGAGGCGGAGCCGATCCTTCTATGGACTTTACCGATCCCACAAATTTCTTTACACAGTCAGTAACAAACCTAATAAATGTTTTGTTTTGTCGAGGACCTAAAGTTTGATATGTAAACAAACAGAAGATAATACATAATATTAAAATTCATAGCTTAATTCTCTAATTTTTTACTTTTCTCGTCAGTCGTCTGTGCAAACCTGGATGCCATATTGTAGGATCATAATATTACGTCACGGGCAAAGGGGGGTCACTCTAAATATTTTTGGGCTTAAAAATCAAAGGTGTGGTTGAACATTTGTGTAAAAAATCAGCTTAAATAACGTTACGTTCGCCATGTTGCCGTATAAATTTTGACGCTCGCCGTGTAAAGAAATTTATAAGGCAATCACGTGACGCTATTCATCCAATGACGTCGAGACATTCCAGTCCGAGGCAAAACAATATATTATATCAAGTCCATACCTTGATTTCCTTAAAACAAATATATACTATCAATAATATAACTAGAATACTTAAAAAGGGAACAGTCTCATGATGAAACAAATATTTAGATAAACACATATTCATTTACATGTTTTAAGATAAGTTTAGGTGGAATCATAATTGATTTAACAATTTCATTGTAAACATAACATTTTTTATTCTGCAATTAATAATTGTTCTTTTTTGAAATCAGAAGTAAATGATGGACTAAGACAATCTAACTTAACGTATATCATACCTAGCTCGCATTGTTGACCTTTGTAACCAGGTTTACACTCTTGACATCTGCCCGTCTCTTTGTGACAATACTGACAATTTGCATCCGGGCAAGGCAAGAATCCAAAACATCCGGTAGCCGGACATCCTTGCACAAAAAAAATCGATTAAGTATTCATAGAGAGATACAGTTTTTATTATGATAAAACACAATTATAGGCTTTTGATGTTAGTCGTTATTTTTTTAAAGCTAATTAGGTATACTAAACTCGAACTTCGTCCGATATTGATATACTCTCATCCTGTCTATAAAGATAAACAAATTAATATTTCTTCAAGAACGCGACTGACAACAAAGGCTACACTTGTTTCATTGAAATAAATGTTAATCTTATATTCTTCAAGAGTTTAGAAAATAACCCATTTTTTCATCCAATCAGCAGTCGCTAAATATTTTATTAAGTGATGTTTTTAATCGAAAAGAATTTCTCTAAGTTCACAACAACGTCACAAATCGATTGAAAGCTAGGAGAGCCGTAAACAAATGACAGGTAATGTATGATTGGCGTAGTACTTTTGATCAGCCAATGAAAAAGTGTGTTATGTTCTAAATAAGTTAAATCATATTAAGTAAAGTTGACGCGATTAAGAAGGGGCTCGGACTCTTAGCTCCCTCCGCCCCCTTCTTAATCGCGTAAATTTTACTTAATGTGATCAAACTATTACATAGTTGTAAAATATTTGGTTTTTAACGTATATTCGTTGATTAATCTGTGGAGACATCGCCCATGCCAATACCTGTATTTAGTCATGTAATTCTATTTGAAGTATTGTAAGGTTTATGAATTTTCTATTTTGTGTATAGTAAGGTTTATAACATAATTTATAACACGATAACGTGACAGCAATCGACGAATAATACTCTCGGTGAAATGCAATTATATTATTATAAAAATATTCATTAAGAAAATTGTACTCAAAACCTATTTTTATTCGTAGACAAATTAAAGCTTTAAATTTATGGCTACTGTAAGTTCCTTTTTTACGCGAGTACTTAATTCTCCAAGTCCGCCGTTTTTCGTCAAATCACGAGAATATAAAATCGCGAATCCCGAATTTCGACGTTTACACCGAGATTTTAAAAATCGCGTTGTTTACTTCTCGCGATTTTACGCGGATATTAATTCCTCGCGTTTAAATAGGAATCTTCTGTATTTTCTCGCTATTATAGCATTGTTTAAAAATATGTTTCCGTGCGATCCGAGTAATAAAAGAAACACTTGAAATAACACTTGCACGCATATATTTTTATTAAAAGATTTTACAAAGAATCAAACTAGCTAAGAATTGAATAAGCTACAACAATAACTAGTGTAAAACCTACTGTATAGAAAATAGTTTCTTTGATTTTGTATGCAAGAAAACATAATAATTTGCATTTTGTGAAGTGGTCATCACCTTATATGTTCATGCATGTACTAACCTGCACTAACTATTACACAGTCCCTAACAATCAATAACAATAGAATGATACATAACTGCAAAATAGTTAATATGGCAAAGCAAAAAACAAAAAACAAAACAGAACAATTATGAATGCTTACCATATACTTCAACCTCACATACATTGTTTTCAGCAGATGGAGTATAAGTATCAGGGTAGGTAACACCTGTCAGTCTTTCGTTGTAGTATATGACATATTGTCCATGTAAAGGACAGGTTGTTGTAAACACATCAGGTATGCTATCAAGTGTAAAGTTCGTGTCCTTGAAACAAAGTATTCCTCCTAGCCTATCTGTGGTGTTGGAGATATACACAGAGAATCCCAGAAAAGAGGTTCCTGAAATGATTTTTTTTATCAGCAACATATAAAACAATGTTAAAAAGTGGTACACAATATATTGACTTGTATCAAACAAACAAACAAGATAACAATACGCGTTTGAATGCTTTGATTTGTATCGATTTTAAGCAGATTCTCTACATCTGCATCGACAAGTTGCTGCATTTGAATAAATTATGCTGCAAGGCAAGTACATTCCCTGAAATGTATTTTTAGAAATTTAAATTTTCCTTAATTTTTTGATAATTTACTATTGAATTAAAATAGTTCGTATACAGTACATTTTTTGACATTATCAAAAAAATATCAAAACAGCCAATCTCTTTTTTTTTAAAGACATACCCCATGCCCGATTGTCCGTCATGAAGTAGATGGTAATATGATGGATGCTGTGAATGCTTGTCAAGTTGACCCACCAGGTAGCGGTTTCTTTGCCAGCTGAAACGACACACTGACCACCTTTCCTAGTCAGATCTGACTTCTGCCCATCGACGGCATTACTGGCATCACCTGTACTGTCATTTGGATTAAAGGGATTCTGTTGATATGCTGGCTTGTTTAGAGCAACATTTACTGTAATTTTAATGATCTTTTATATTAGGATATTAAAAGACAAAATCTACTGATGGTAGGAAAATTAGCGTCATATTTAAACAACTTCTTTTATTTATGTGTCTTGTTTGTTTGTTTTTGTTATATGTTTTAGCCGCTAAGTGTGTGCTTATTAATTCTGTGAAAATCAGTGTCGGTATTAGCTTGGTATATATGTCAAGAATACAATTTGTGTTGAAAAATGTGTACTTGTACTCAACGGAAAAAAATCAAAAAATAATAATACACCATCATTAAGATCTGTTATCTTTATAATTCATCAAAATGTAAATATCTTTTTAAAGAACAAAATATATTTTATGTCTTTAAAACTCTTAAAGCAGTTTTACCATTGCACAAAGTACGATAAAATGTATGTGTGTGTGTCTGTATGAAAAAATGTGTTGAACTCATAACTTTCTAGTTTCCTGTATTTTTACGACTTGTTTGGTTTACATCCGTTTTGTAATATTTTTTATTTCTGAAAAATTATTTTTGCATTTAAAAGTGCCTCTTGACCGGCTTTAAAATAAGAAGATTTGAAAAATTTAATTTACCAATACATTAAATGAATTAAGGGGGCAAAGGACCGGGACTGGGTTGTTCAAAACACTAATTAACTTTAACAACTGGTCAAATCTCTTCTCCAGTGGTTAAATCTTTACCAGTTGCTAAACTTTGGTTCTCACCTCTTACGCACAATCAGTTTTTTAAAATACCCCCTTACTTCAAAGGAAGAGTGTGCTTAATAAATCAGGAAATTTTTACAAAGCTTTGTGTTATTTATATTCAAAAACGGAATTTTAAATGAAGTGTCTAGCGAAATTCTTGTGAGAATAAGTCAAAAACGGAAGTATAAAAAAAAAAATAAGGAAATCATAGATTCATTGGTTGAATTTTGTAGTGTCTTGATACAAATTATAAAAACATAACATAAGTAGGCTCATTTATCACATAGAAACAATGTATTTTAGATACATTTTGCTATTTTAATAGTTTGGTTAATATTTACTTGTAAATGAAAAGATAAAGCAGGGCTTTGTGTATTAAAACATGTGAATTTCAAAATACAACTCTTATTTATCGCTGTTTAGTATGAATAAAGGAAAAAAAGCATAAACCCTCATTTTAAACAAAAGAATTATCATTTATGACTACAGTAGACACCTTTCGGATATCAGGGCGCTTTACTATCCAGATGGCTGGACTTGGGAACAAAAGCGTCCGGATAACTAAGACTTCACTAAATATATCAGCTGAAAAATAATGGAATGGGAAATACGCATTATCTCTGAACTCTATAATGTAGATACATGTAAATTATTTACTAGCTTGAGCGTTAATTATATTATTATTATTAGTGTCTATCATAGCAATGCAAAAACATGTATTCTAGATGATACTAGTCATTTATTAAACAGCGAAGTTTTGTACTATTTTTAAGGGAATGATAGATTCTCCTAAAAAATTAAATTAAAAAAATGAAGAAAAAGGGGAAAGGAGGAAAATATTTTAATGATACATACTATAACTTCCAAAAACGAAATTATTTTAAGTAAGTTGGGTAGGGTGTTAAGAATTAATGCTTACAGAACGTTTTTCAGCGACAGCAATAAAGTTTGTGGAAAATTATTGTAACTCCGTTTGTGTGATCCAATTTGTTTGTTTCAACAATGCTAGACTTTCACTCATGCTTGCACATGTTGAGTAAAGAAGCATTACTTGAGAAAAGGAGTTAAGAAACTATTACCAAAATCATGTTAATTTAAAGTTTACTCTTTTATATATATTGGCATTGTTATTAAACTATAATTGGTGGTTTCCCCTCCCGTCACTATATATTGCTTTAAATAATATGATATATATAATACATTTTCATTCATTATTATTAATACATTTTGATTCATTATTATTTGAAATATTACCGGTATTCCCTTTTCTATTGCTTAAAATCACAATTCGAATCATCCCCTTCCCCTCACATTTTTCTGCAAGGGTTCAAGCTAGAGGTAAAGAGGTACATCGCAGTTAAATGGACATGGTCATGATTTTGGTCAAATTCTATTTTTATGTTTTTATTATTTACAATGTTTTAGAAATACATTTCTAATAATCAAATAAAATTTGAGAGTCATTCGTAGAGTTATAAGCAAGAAACAGGACTCGCAATTCTTTGTCACGTAAACAAGGTTCGTGCCCTGTTTTTGTTTACATAGGTTCAATATACCAATAACAATCTTTTTCTAGCTTATTTGTCTATTTATTTATTTAAAGCGTAGATAAACAGTTCCTAACGTTTTAAACATTCGTTTCAGGTTTAAAATCTGAAACTTTTACTTCAACGTTCAAAATGTAAACAAACGTTTTGTTTACATAGCGAAGAATTCCAAGTTCTGTAACTCTCTTTTAACTCAACAAATGACAATCAAAATTCGGTTGCCTATTAAAGATGCCTTTCTGAAGCATTGTAAATATTATAATCGGAAAAATAATTTTTGACCAAAATCGTGAGCATGTCCCTTTACTGTACGATTTGGCCTCAAATACTGTAAAACGAGAAAATTTGGCGCATACGTATTTTAGCGCAAACGCAAGTGCCAGTACATTAGCGCAATTATATTTTAGCGCATACATCTTTTCTTTAAAAAAGAATACAAAAAATGTTGTTGTTTGATAAACAATCACGCCCAAAATTTAGTTCCGTGTTCACTCAAGCACGTGAACACAACGACTTTGATTTCTATCTCGCATGCACGGTATCCTGTTGTTGAGAACAATGCACTTACTTTTGTGTAAATCGTCAGTAAATAGATATGAAAACTTCATTTATTGGCGACGATGTGTAATTTGTGTTGGTAAACAAATTTGAGTTATCGGACTTTTAATTTAACTTGGGTAACACTAGAAGAGTCCCGAAACTAAAAGTGAAATCGAATGCAACATTTACCATGAGTTTCGAACACCATGAGAGAATCCTTTTCACAGTAATAAAACACAAAAAATAGGTATCGTCTTTTTATCTTTATAGCTACTAATCAGAGATCAAGGAAATTATGAAAAATCATGTATTGTCAGCGTTAACGATCGCCACGCTTAATCACATTTTCACCTCGAGGCGCTAAATGGAAGTGGCATGGGGAGAAGCCGAATTTTCAAGGTGCTAATGAGAGATATTAAAAAGCAATTAAAACTGAATTAATTAATCCTTGTTTAGGCACTTATACCTGATAACTTATACCGTTTACCTGTGTAATTGTCTAAACAAACAGAACCGACAGCATCTGATATTTAAATGAACACTTCTATATAGCCTTAAAAATGGACTGACGTTATTGTTTTGCAACTTGAAGAAATTTAATACATATGGAAAATCGTTGGCGCACTATTAATTTTAGCGTTCGGAGGCAGTTGCGCCAATGGCGCTAAAATTTGTAGTGCGCCATATTTTCTCGTTTTACAGTATAGCCTTTTACAAACATCAGACATTTCCAATATTATACAATGTTTAGTTTAAACATATTCAAAGAAACGCAAATTTCACAATCGCCATGGTCTAAGAGTCTAAGATGTAAGTATACGATAAAAAATTGGATATTTTTTTTACTATTTGAACCACTCTAAACCAAAGACATCCGATTAAAATTATGTTCTACAGGTATTGTAGTACACGTTTACATTAAGTTTTTTATTAAAACAGCGTGGGCTTTTAGTGAGTTCAATAAACAATTTTAGAAACGGCTTTATCTTCCCCTCCCCTACACATGATGACTTGTGTACAATTTAGCTATCCCTGGGGTCTTCCTAAAGATTGTTATGTACACTTCATAAAATTCTTCTGATTTCTTTTACATTTAATCGATAAATAGCAATGGCCCAATCCAAACTGAAAATAAGCAAGTCAACTCCCCTTTACTCAGTCAGTCGAAACTAACAATTACGTCGATAGTAAATTAATTCACATGTATAGAGAAAATATGTGCCAATTCAAAAAATTCAGTCAGGTACAATGTCTACAGTAATTAAATGAAAAACACAGTTCACTTTTCTCACAATTTACCTGTATTGGAGCACACAAATCATTGAGTCCATTACATGTATTTTTATTTGGTTGTATAGATTGATATAAAGTCTTGAACCTGTTTAATGATAAATTAATGCTCTCTGTTAAAAGAGTTATCAATTTGTTTTTCAGCCATAACTGACAGACGAACAAAGTAATTGCACTAAGGGGATCTAACCACTGGTTAAACAATAGTATCCAGTGGTTAGATACCCATCGGCTAAGTTCACTTCGAGCAACACACCTTTGATCACTGATTATTAAACCAGTGGATACTGACTTTGACCAAAGGTTAAATTAACCAGTGGTCAAAGTTAACCACAGTTTTGAGCAACCAAATCCAGATCGCTCATCAGAGCAAATTTAACCATAACTGTGATAGAAACAGCATTATGGAGTCAGCTTAAAAATACTAAACAATTTTAAAGAGAAGATCTTGCTTCAAAAGATATTGAACTTCTTATAAGCCTATGCGAAATATTGCATCGCTTTTGTTGTTTGATTGTCATTTCAACAAATTAGAACAAGGACAAACGCATAACAATATTATAACTAGTAGTCTAGTATTTGAGCATATGACAGAGATATGTATCCTATGTGAGAAGTCTTAAGAAGACAAATTCAAAAATAAATTTCACTTTAGGGCCATCACCTTTTGTTTAAGAAAATGTTCTACATCAAACGAGTATTTTCTCCTCTATTTCTTAAAAAAAACCTGATTGTGGTTCATAATTCTAAAAAACTAGAGGAATTTTGAGCAAGCTCACAATTGATACACCCTGCTAAGAAAAAAATCATAGCTCATGTATTTTTTTTTTATAGAAAATATTGAATAAAATCTATTTAGTTTTTTATAAACTAAAAAAAATGAGAAAAGGCTGCTTGAAATGAGGTTAGACTTAAATCTGCATAGACGGAAAAAATGGCATCGCTTCCTTTTAAAGTACTGACGTACTTAACAATAACTAAGTAATTAATTTGATAATTTGTTTAAAGAAATACATGCATATATAAGAACATAAAGTGTTCTCTCAAATGGTTCATTTTTTCAAATATCCTTGAAATATGTACATGTATTTCCTATGTGAAAGAAAAGACTTATTGATAGCCCCATCGATCCTTAAATTTCTCATTACAATCAGTTTCTAATTTAAGTTTTGTTTTAAATATAATACTTGTCATCAATTAACCTATAAGTTAGCTAACTCATATGATATCCATTATGATGAGAACGTTTGTGAATTATGTATCTTGTCTCGTATTTGATCATCAAATGTGATATAAGATTAAAATGAAGAAAAAAAAAAAAAACAAACCCAAAAAACTTGAAGAGTATGCTTAAGGTATTACATTCCCCTATTTTATGAAAATAATTTTATTGTAGTAAATGAAGAGTTTGAAATTTATTTAACGAATGTTTATATTCAATAATTTCCATATTTGCATTCACAATGTTGTATTAATTCTAAAAATTGAAAGGAAATAAATGAATGAATACCTAGAATTTACCTATTTAAATTGTATTGTAAAAAGAATGTTCTAACTTTTCTGAAGCTTTGTTAAAGCTTTTGTCTTATAAAAAATCATTGATTGGCCGCGTAAAATTGACTATATATAACATTTAACGCATTTGTCTCAACATAGATACATACCGTAGCAAAGGCTAACTTTAACCAAACTGATGTATAACATCAACTTCATTGCAGACAATTTAGATGTTGAACACTCCATGTCTGGGTGTTTTGACAAGAAGAAAACATACTTATCATGTAGAAAACGGAAACAATTACGTAGCATTTTTTCCGGTTTTCGTAGTAGTATAAGTTATACTGTGAGACTAATTCATCTACAAATATTCATGCAGTGATGATTGTGAAATTTAAATTATAAAGCCATTTACACAAAGACAGGATATGCAAAGGCTGCAAACAAAATTCACTAATTTGAATTCATAATCGTCTTTTGCTACCAAAAAAGCAAATGTTCATAGAGATGTATTGTGGTATACATCATCAAATATATTACCTGACCTCCATCGTGTTCTGTTTTTAAACGATCCCCTTCAAATACATTTTATGTATTTTATCATACCATTATCTCATTTTTCATGTTTTAATTCCATTGCGCACACGGTCATCAAATTTGAAATAAGTATGATTTTATTTCCGTAATCAACACAGAAAAATTATTAGTTTATCATTGGCTAACATTCATAAAAAGAGCCCATATGAATTCAATAAACAAACAAGTTTTAGGGGGAGCTATTATTTTCTTGCAGAATATTGTTTTGACGGAAATGAAATAAGTCAAACAATTTTATGAAATTCAATATACTTTTCTTTTAAATATACTTTATATATAACGTACATTTTAACATTAGATATGTTTGAAATATATTTACATAGCAATGTTCAGGTTTCCTAGAGCTAACATACGACAGGAAAACTATTAAGCAAAATCAAATTACTCTGACCGGGAGTATTTCTAAAGATCTTTATAACATATATTGACAACAATGTTAAACTTTTATATTTGATGTACTTTTTTGTTTCCTAGCAGTACAAATGACCTATTTCAAAAGCATCGGCGCAGTTGATTTATGGTAATAAATAAAAAAAAAATTACATTAGAATTAGGATTCCCTAACATGATTTACATTGGTACATGTACTTATCTTCCCTACTAATTTTACGTAAAATGTTATAAAACTGTATTGATTTTTCTCCTACATGTACGCTAAGCTGGGTTTTTTTTTTACATGCATTCAAATTTCTTCACTTAAGGGAGGGTGTTGCAGAGGGTCTCTTAAATACTATTTTTATGGATAGTCTTTTACTTCAAACGAAACTGCCACTTATTTGATACTGATTATTGATGTGAATGAAAAATGTACGGCATCATCTATGTAGAGGAAACAAGCGATTGTATTGCTGATTCATTATAATTTACTTTTAAAGTTCCGATACATTCCATGCGAATTATCAAATGGAATGCAAATCCTTACGTCAAAATTGATTATGGCGTATGAACGGATATCTTGATTTTTTTTTTTAGCTGTCAGTAATTTGGACTTACTACCATATGAAGTTTGTCAGTCCGGACATATTTCTATCTATCCAAAACAAAACGTAATAAAAAGATGAATCAAAGTACTGAAGAACTGACGGGAGTTGATTTTGTCGATGTTTTCAATGATATGTTATTTTGCACGACAAGTACATGTATACGTAGTTTCTGATTTGAATTACGCATATTTTTTTAATATGAATTTTTGAACATTTTCGACTAGAATGTTGAGAAACTTCCATATGAATCATGTTAAATAATATTTAAAGATAAAATTAATTCAGTCAAACTATGTATCAGTGGTAGAAATATTTCTCGAAAAATGTATGGATCCAAGCAATATTGAACTCTAGTCTCGTTCAACCAAACGCTCGGCTGACACCATAAATCTCCGACAAGGGTTTACGGAAACAGCCGAACATCGAGTTGAACGAGACTATATTGAACTCTGGCATAGGAATACATACATGTACGACTACAAAAAATATTTAAATTGTTCGTACCATTTAAAATCTGACTATTTTAAAGGTATTTGTAAATAAGTGTCCTTGAAAAACAATGCTTTAGCATACATTACATCGAATTCATCAATTATTTTCAAGAACTAAGTCTTGTCAGGAGCAATGATTTGTGCTGAGGTCCAAACACTGTTTCACTTTCGGTTTGTCCGAGTGACTGCATAGGAGAGTTGATTAAAAATCAACTCCCAAAAATAGTATTTGAATTTTATTATCCAATTCAATACATTTCATTCTTAATCTCCATCTCGAACACAATGCTTCTAATTTCTCTCTCGTTTTCAGTTTGATCTTGCTCATAGTCTGACTCTTCTAAATCCTCTTCAGACTCTGCTTTTTACATTTTATTATTTATTTCAGTTCTCTCTCTCTCAACTTTCATGTCCTCTCATTTCTATTTCATTCTCGTTTTCTCTCTCTATTTGTTCATGTGCGTCTTCTTCTTTGTACAGATAGGGATAACTGAAATGCAAAATTTGATAATATATTCAAAGAATTAGGATTGTATTTTAAAGCTGTTTTTCAATTATTAAATTTTATCAATTTAGTTATTTAATTTCAATCATAATCATTTATTTAAAAAAAAAATTGCTCCAATGCTTCACATTCAATTAGATAATAACAATTAATTTGTCAATTGCTTCTTTTGGGTCAAATTCACTGATGGCTGGGGACTGCAGTTTATCATAAAACATGCAATCATTCAGATGTGTTGGATAACATATGTCCACAGCATGTCTTTAGTAATTTCATTTTGTTACATGATGTTTAATATAATACGCCCGTAGAGGGTAGCCTGTGAAGAAGTTCGATCACTTGAAGAATGTTATGAAGTCCATTTCCTGAGATGGATAAATGTACATCTTGCCAAGACACATCAACAACTGTCCATCCTGTCTAAAGAAAAGAAAATTCAATTTAGTGTTTACAACTTTTGGATTTTAACTTAAACTTACATTACAAATCAAAAGACGTATATTTTTCTCAAGGTCAATTTAGAAGAAAAACTTCAATGTTCATATCCTGAATATAATTTGACAGAAGAACGACAACATTTAAATGAAGAATAATAATACAGTCGGTTCAAGCATATTTTTTACAACATATATATATTTATTGTCAATTCCTGATAAGATGTAATATATTGCTAGTTTGTTGTAAAAACGGAAAAAATTACAATATTCCATAAGTAATCACTTAATAATTGTGCAAAATGATATAACAATTTTCACAATAGCAACCCACTTGATTTAAATAACAGGGACTACATTATACATGCATATCATATACATTATATCATACAATTCATTATTTGCAAAGCATCTTCAGTATCAAGTTCAATAAATTATATAATGTTTTCAATTCAGAATGTTACAGAAAAAAAAATTCAGATGAAATTAAAAGTATATGTAATATGAATTTAAACCGATAACCATTCATTCATTTTTGATAAATTAGTATGTCTTTCAATTCTTAATCATTTCGTGTATTCAGGATCACTGCATTCAACATGTTTAATGTAAAGTTTGTATATAAGCAAATAATTAGCAATTTGCGCAATAATTTTACTATTAAAGTACAAATTTGTGATTGATATAAGCAATGAAGGAGTCATAGTGACTTGCATAGTCGACAGACGTGATAAGGTATACAGACTGTATTGTTTTACAATGTAACTGGCAGTCTGTAGTACGTTTAGAGTGTTGCTGTTTGCAGAATGTAAGAACAAATCAACTGCAATAAAACCTTACTAATCGTAATCACTAGAACATAAAAAAGTGAAAGAAATGATATGATTCCTAGCACTTAATTCTATTTTCAACACGGAAGATTTCTGAATAAGCAATCTCAAATGGCCTTAATTATTTGCAAGAACCATCTTAGACAACCGGTTTTGTACTTATCAAATCACTTAAAAATTATGTCTTTTTATACCAATTAGGAAATCTTTGCTCAGGAAAATATTATGCAAAACCCTAATTAAATCGATTTATTAATATTGAATGAATTGCAAAAGAAGCATGCGCATACCACATGAAGGATTACAATATTTACACCACCAATATCAATGAACAATATTAGTTGTTTTAACACGGTTTGCTTGCATGCCATTTCTTATACCTACGTAGGGGCTAGTGAACCTATTAGACAAATCAAATTTGGAAAAATCATCTCCTAAAAATCATATTCTGATTTTTTTCTACACGAGAGAGAGAGAGAGACAGAGAGAGAGAGAGAGCAGGCCGCGTTGCACTGAGTGCATTCTGAAACAGAAACAGTTAACCTGTTTGAGTAATCACCCTGCAATTGACTTGCATGTGCTGCACCACGAATTGGACCTCCCCCCCCCCCCCCCCCGTTGTTTAAGCATAGCGCAAGAGACAGCGTGGTACATGTAGGCTTAGGATGCGCCGACGTAAGAGGCTAACTTTGCTGAGGCTACTCTCCAGACATATTTCATGTACGGGTTGTTTAATAGTCTGTAGCGTTACGAAGAGGGTATCTGCATGAGAAGCTCTTTATCGTCAACAACCAGTGATTCTAAAGAAGAAGGACATTTGTTGAGTCTAGGCGACCGGCAAGTCTAGCGATTATCTATGATTTTATCAGTGACTAGAAACAATATATACCTTAATGCGCTGCACTTTTGACCCCATCTATTTTCGAATGAAGACGACGTTGCGTTGTTAAAGAAACTTTTGGTAGCAGGTTCTTTTTGAGGACGCAGCACAGGTGCAGCAGAGGTTAAAAGCAGATATATATACAAAACAATGGTTATCATTTCCAACCTATATTTTAACAATGCTTAGTGTTATGTTATTATTGTTGTAAATTTTAGAAAAGCTAATTGTCATATCTACTCGTTGGATTTTATTGTAATGTACATAATGGCGTTGCTATGATACAAAATTCGAAGTTCCTGGCCTGGGCATGTTAGAACGTCCACGTCAATAATTCTGGCGTCATTATTTTTAAATTTGATTAAAATTCGGAGCTGTTGTACATGTAAACTGTTTGGTCTTTAAAGACAAAAGAATCAAAGTCTACAAATGGGCACGAACAATTTTATTTTTTTGATTTTATTTGACATATTCTAAAATAGTTTTACCAACGGTATATTTAATAAACAAACCAAATAACAGTTATGTTGAGAACATTTATGTATTCCCGAGCGAGCAATCTGAGACAGAAAGGAGATAACGGGACATGAAAAGGAAATGACAGTGGCATACACTGTACATGTCTACAAGGACAGACATTGGGTATTTTGAGGGTGGCAGTTGGGTTCACACGGTTAAGGTTTCTTAAGGGGGCTGGATCCTGATATTAAAAGTCTCTTACTTTTCACAAATCAAGTTTTATTATCTTTATATAACAGTTTACTGTAAATTCATGATATTTTGAGACGATGTATATGTGTTAGATTTTGCATGACAATGCTTCAAAGAGGACAGTGGTTCATATTATGTGATTTCTTAGTTTTCACAGCATGATAGGTAACCTCTTTTTTTCAATGGATAAAAAATCAACAGAACAACTAAATATTTGAATGACATCATGAATATTGTATCACAAAATGGCATTGGTTGATAAAATTCTGCTGTTTGATAAGTTTCCACTTAAAAAATAAATAAATAAATAAAACATAGTAACCCTCCCTAATTTTTTTAATTTCCTCAATTTAAGTGGATTATTGTACCATTAATTTTTTTTTAATAAAAAGTCTCTAACTTTTTAAGATATACTGCACATAGAGAGATCACTCATAACTCTATAAAATGAGATAAAAGAAAATGTGGGTCTATGGTCATTTAAAAAAGATAATCCAAATTTTCTCTATTTAACTCGAATTTTCTCTGACTTTTTTCCTTCCAAGTAAGAAAGAGACTGAAAAAGTTATTTTTCTCAGTATTCATTTGGTTTTGCATAAAATGAACAATAGCAACAATGATATTTATAAAAAAAAATTAAAAAAAAACCGCAAAATTTTGTACTTAATTATACTGTTTTTCACGAAATTAACTTGAATTTCCTCTGTTGCGCATAAGTGTCGAATTTTCTAAATATATTAACCAAACATTCTTCTTTTCAGCAATTGACATGACAGTTTATTCAATTTCTAACAACAATAATATTCAATATGCATGCATCATACATTACATTATCATACTGTCATATAATTTCAAGGCATCATACAGTGTAGCAGCAAAATGTTCTTCTCTACATATTGAAGGAATTAATCACATGTCATCATTGATCACAGAAAGATTGAAATTAACTTAATTCAAAATACACACATGTAAAAAAATATATTGAGAGTAGAAATCGATCATTAAGCCCAAATTAACATGTGTACAAAATATCAAATGCAAATGTGAGAGAAATCCATCTAAAATTGAAGCTTTTTATCAAATACAAATGTAGATTTCATTAGTCTTGTTTCAATATTTTTGTAACAAAAAAAATTGATCACACCATACTGTAACATTAGAAATCATCTTTGACAAAAAAAATAATAAATAATGTACAAAGCTTGATTTTTTAAGCATTACATGTTTAACTTTCCCTCAAGGATGCAAAATATTCAACAATTTTGCCTGTGACCTTTCTTGACTTGGATACTCGGACAGACTTTCCACACTGTTCACTAAACAAAGAATAAATTCCCTCAACAGAGTCTCTAGAGTAAGCAAGTTCAAGATGTTTCAACTGTAATCCACTACCTGCAATTTTTTTTGCAATTGGACAGCTTATTATTTTCTGACCAATTAAAGGCTGTAAAGATGGCAAGTTGGATTGCACAACATTTGAATATCTGTAAAAGTCTACAGCACTTACAGAAGTTAACGATGCTGTCCTGGCGTTTACATTTTCTAAACCAATATTCAGAAAGTTTATCAAGGACTGGAGAGAAAGGACATCACTTAAAGCATCATGGGCATCATAATGTATACCTGCAAGATTTTTACATAAATATTCTTGTCTGTATGATGAAAGACCTGGTCTCTCAATTCTGAAAACTTCAAGGTGTCTAAAAACCCATCAACAATATTGGTAAAAGATTCCAACTTTTTACATCTATCTAATGCATACATAAGAATGGGAGAATCAAAAGACTCCACATTGTGTCCAACTAGAATTATTTTCTTCTGAAAGGTTTGGCAGAAATCTAAAAGCATATCAACTGCAGTTGATATGGACTTTGAATCGACTCTTTTGCCATGATGGTACATGATTCCATTTCTGACAGAGATGCCAGTGACACTCGCAGACTGAGAGCTAATGGCAATTCTTGGAAAAACATAACAACTGAAATGTAACTCTCCAGTTGCAGCAGCTATTTGGGTAATGTGGGAAGTCCTTGCTGTAAAAGATTAAAGGTCTTATATAACATTTAAATTGTCACAACTGTGCCATATTCTGGAGAGGACTCATTAAGATACACATTTATATTCATGGACATAGATGTACTTGTTATTATAAAACATACCTAATCCAGTTGTTGCCAAATCAAAGTAAACTGGAACATGTTCTGATGAAATATTTACTGGCACTCTGACTGGGGAGGGACAGGGAGGAGGAATAAATGTAAGATCTGCTTCCTCTCCACACACATCAACCTCTGGGGAATATGTCTTTCCCTCTCTAGTTTCCTGACAAGAGCTCTTCTGCAACCTTTTTATAGAGAGTACATTTCATAAGTTTCATTCCATATATGATCTGTATTAAATGATTTTACGTGTACAGATAAACTATTCAGAAAACCACTTAGGCAAAAAGTAATCAAAATACCTTTTAGCTTTTAGTTCTAGTCTTCTCCTCTTGGCAGCTCTTGTTGTGTTCAATGCTTTTCTCTTCCTATGTTGAAGATCTCTCAAGACTGCCAACCGTTGGGTGTAGGAACCTGGGGATAAACCTATTCTGGCATTTACCTGGAAACAGTATTTAAAAATAGCTTATGGTACAAAAATTACATGAGTTATAAAGGTTATGACAACAAATTGGGTTGGTGTGATTTTTTGTGTATAATGACAATCAATAAACCAATCAATCAGTCTATATCTACCGATATCTATCTATCTATCGATCGATCGATCGATCGATCTATCTATCTATCTATCTATCTATCTATCTATCTATCTATCTATCTATCTATCTATCTATCTATCTATCTATCTTTCTATGATATCTATCTATCTATCTATCTATCTATCTTGGAAACATAAGTGTTTCCATCTATTTATATTTCTATCTACCTTGGAAACATAAGTGTGACCAATATTTTTCTGGGCTACAGCGGCTGAAACTCTATAGTTGAGACTGGCAGATCCACTAAAATGCAACCTTTTAGGAGCTTTAGATGCTATGGAGTTGTTAATGCTTTCATTGGCCTGTGTTGAACCTAGTTCAGCTATCTTCTTCGAATGGCTTTTGTACTTCTTGAAGATACCAGCGAGAGTTTCCTGTAGATTTTTGTCTGTTAGGCATTGGCCAAATGGAAGATGTTTGTACTGCTTATGGGGATATTCTTTATGTGTACACCAGTCCGAACAAGAAGAATGGTCTCCGAACGGATGTTTCCACATTGCATCCAAACCAACTTCAACTCCAGCAGGATTGTGTTTGTTCTGAGCAACCATATATGCCCAACATTTTTGAATGTACCTGTAAATTTGCAAATATTAGTTTAAATGTACAGTGAGGCCATGTTTTCGACATTACAAAATTCATTGTTACATGATCATATTATTTGTTGAGCCCTTTTGGCTTCACAGGATTTGTTTACATGACCAACCAAGTTTATATCCCAATGATAATCTCACCCGCTTAATGCATAACAATTGTAAACATAAAAACAACATAATATTAATGATCCTGAATGGTTGGCCATTCTCAAAGGTAAATATAAGTAATAATCAGCAATGTTAAAAAGTTCACCCTGATATGATCAAAATTTCTTTATGATATGATGTTTTTTCAAATTTATAAAATAAGGGGGCAGAAATAAGACCTTATTGCATATAGTTCTTTGGGAAAGAAAATTGTATATAATATGAGGACTATTTACTCTTACATTTATGAATGTAATTATTGTCTAGAAAAACTCACAGTACTGAAACCTCACCTGATTACCCTAACTGATAAAGATGGGTAGGTTTGTTTCAGGACATAGATGCTGTTTGACAGATTCTTTTTCAAATGGTTTTTGTCAGACCTCTTCTTAATATTTGGGTCAACACTCTGGTGTAGTTTAGATATGGTTGTGGCATCGTCATCTCCGACAATGGCTGCTGTACGTATTCCAGCTTGCTTCTTTTCCTTAACCATTTCCACTCCCATATCCTGTTCCATAGCTTTCGCACTTTCTATTAAAAACACAAGGTTAAATTTATTTCGAAATAACTTGATATACCGGTATACATATTACAATGCATCTTGATTTGAACTACATCTTTGACCCCAATATCGCCTTGATTCTTTATTCAATTCTGATAATTATCTTCCACTTGAAGAAGGCCTCATCCTAATTTCATACTAACAAATTTGAAAGCTCTCTACATACAATCTGATTCAAATCAGCTGTTTTGATACGCTACCAGCGGTAGCGTATCAGAACAGCTGATTTTAATCAGATTGCTCTACGTATTGATTTTTATATGCAAAGTTTGGTAGATTTAGTTTAAATTCAACAAGTTGTTCTGGAGAAAAAGTAAAAATAATATATAAAAGAATTTTCAGATGGACAGACAAACATGTGGATGTTGATAAAGGGGTTATCAGAAAATCTTATGTGATTTAATTCTGTTCCTCCACCTGTAAACATATTTACCATTCCAGTTCTGTTTACAGTCATGTGGCTGAGGATTAGTCCCTGTCTTAGATGCATGACTGCACACACGGCAGGATTTGGTCCGAACACTGTATCCGACCACCTTTCCTGTTCTAGTACCAATCATGGTTGCATGCCCTAAAAATAAAAAGTTAAAGTTAAATATCAATATAACCAAGATTTTTTAACCTTCTAAACCTTTTCAAAGTTCATTTACAGCTAGGACAGACAGATATGGTAATTATATGTGAAAATGTTTTAAATAAATTACATGTTGCTTTCCTTAAACACAAATATACATGAATCACAGAATGTATTATACAGGACAAAATGAGTATTATATATCTAGTGTCATGTTTCATCAATTTCTAAAATATTTCCAAATGTCCTGAATTTTATAGCATTAAAATTGATGCTCCATGATTTTACCTGACATGCTATCATAGGCTTTCCCACTTCCCCTTTTTTGCCATCCAGCATCGACAGAGACACAAATATCCATAGAGCCAGTTTCTCTGAAAATTTATAGTTTATATTCAGATAAAAATCAATACCAGGATGCATATATAATGCAAGGGATGTTAAAGGCATAATGACCCATGCTTAAAAAAAAATTAATAGTATAGTAAATATTCTATTGTATAATAATTTAATTCTGGTTGTAACATGGCATTTGATTGGATAGAAAAAATTCAAACGTAAAGTCAGGCATATTAATACATTTCTGATGTTAGTCTTACTGTGAGGTACGGAACATTCTTTATACAATATAGAATAATTTTTTAGCCAATTAGAAAGCATGTTACAACCAGAATTAGATTATATATGAATTAACCATATAATCCAAGAGGATAAAACTAACTAAAATAGTGTAATGTTAGATAAAATATTTACTTCTCAGTTGCGTTACATTCCTCCTCGAGACACTCTAAAACAGAACTGTTTGCCACCACTTCCACTGCCTGTCCAACCTCGGTTTGTCGCTTACTGACGAGTTTATGTTGAACTTGGGGAATATTCAAAGCTGCTAAAATGCTATTCATTTGGGATACTCCCACACCAGCATGTATCAAAGCTGTAAATGCATTAAAAAACAAACTATGCAGTGCCCTTTGTCTGAGAGAGAGAGAGAGAGAGAGAGAGAGAGAGAGAGAGAGAGTTTACAAAATATATTTATATTTCAGTAAAGTAAATTATTTATGTTAATATTTCTTAAATTAGAAAACTAAAAATATAACCTACCGTTAGCTAGTTTAGTGTTTACATCCCATATATGGGTTTTTCCATGTTGTTTCCCTGTGGGAACATTGTTTACGAACCTGCAGTTTGTATTGCTACATGGGACCTGTAAAAAAAAAACCCAACATATCATAATCATCAATATACTCAAATTTATTTATTTTTCTTATCCTTATTTATTTATTTAACGTTATATCATAGTTATAAAATACATGTACATGTAGCCTACCTTTAAAATGGCAGCAAGACCGTACGTTCTTATTGAGGTGGCATGTGACAGTTGGAAGGGGTTTGTGCAGTTTTTGCAGGACGCCAACGCGTTGGCAAGAACCCCAAGCTCAACGACGCGTCTTCCACTGTCCCATGGCATGCTTGAATGTTTTGATTCACAGTCATCACTGTCGTCTGTGTCGGCATTGACATCGTCAACTTCTTCGTCTGCGACGATGTTGTTTAGGTCCGGAAGATTTAGAGACAGGGATGATGTAGCGTTACATGAACCTGCATTAGCATAATTATGCTCTTCCGATATCTGGGCCGATTGCTTCTTAATCACCCATCTAGCTTTTGTTGCACTAACAACGTTCTTTTCTCGTTTTTTCCTTTTCGATGATGTAAACACCATTGTTTGTTTACATTCGAAGCATACGACACTGTAGACTGGTTCGCTGTCACTGATGTCGTAAAATTTTACGAACATTCAATATGAAGTAGTATTGATTAAATAACATCTATTAAGCATTATTTCTTTTAATTACTATAGTTTATGATTATCTTTTGAAGAATAGAGGTGAATTGCATTAGTTTCATAATGCAAAATTCTACAACGTATGACCCGTTTTTCGGTAGTTCGAGTTGCGCGGCAAACTCAAATTTAGCAGGATCGAACCTCTTTAAGACTTAGCACTGAAATGGCTTTGAAGTTTTTTCTCATTATATTTATAGAACTTTCTTACAACAATAATCAATGTTTAAAATCTTTACTCTTCAGTTTTTATTTGGAAGCCAGTTTTATTGGCTACTACTGATGTAAAGGTAGTTTTGATTGTCTAGTTTTGCTTAAAGCGTTTTTTAAATAGGGTTCAATAAATATTAAACCAGTTCAAAAAAAATAATAGTATGTGAGTAATTTATTGAGAATTATTGATGTACAAATTTTAGAACAAAGTATCATATTAGAAAGTAGTGAACATTAATATCTGTTTTGTTATTACCTGTCCAAACACTTAAAAAGGAAATTATTCAGATAAATAAATAAACTTCGAACACAAAACAACGTATGAACAATAAATAAATCATAGCACCCAGCAAGGTATCAAAAGAAACATGTTGCCCTTATTGTTCAATAATTACAAGTAGCAAATAAAAAAACCCCTCTAAAACATTAGATTTGTTAAAATTACATCAGCTTTTAAAAAAGATGCTTTGGAATCTTTCTTGAGGATAACTAACTCTACTTACTATCCTAGAATAAAGGTACTCCCTTCAGTCATTCGAAATCGTAAAACATGTACATATATGATTAAGCATGAAAGATGAACAACTGGTCACATAATTTGTACGAGTCCATCTTGTGTATATAAAAATGATTTCGCATGTAATTTATTGATAGATCATTTGCAATTTGAAATACAAAATAATAAAATACTGTGAAATTAACTGAATGTAAGCTGAATATCTGGACAATGTAGTAAAATAAATCCTGTATTAAACAAATTACAAAAGATTGCCTTCATATATTTATGTTCCTTTGTTGTTAAGAGGCAAGACGACTGCATTATATTTTTTGATGAAAATAGAAACACATAACATAGTTGAAGATGAAAATAGGCCATTTATTCAAATAAATGACAAAGATGTAAAAAACAGTAAATATTGAGGGGATCAGACGGGAATTGAAAAACACTGCTAATACATTTTCAAAATATTTGGCAACATATTATATAACATCTGACCCCCTACATAAAAACATAGAAAAGTATGGCTCTGATACGCCAATCATCAAAAAAAGGTGGGATATACAAAATATAAAAAACTCAAACATAATACAACATATCAAAAGTTAAATTAATAACCTAAGGTGGAAGAAAGGGGAGGGGGGTTGCCGAAAATAATTCTTAGCCTATTTGAGCGTGGCTTCTCTAATTTACTAACAAACAATGAAGTTACGTGATCTGAGAAGCCACACTGATTGGTCGAATCCTATCAAATTCTCAGAATCGGTTTAAAAATAGAACATTGACCCAGAGACAAACATATACGCGACCTTTGGGGCTTTTCTGATTGGTTAAAATTTGTGCATAACACAGGACAGTAAAATAAAGCAAATAAGACCAAGACGTAACACCTGCTATTACATAACACGTGTTGTCAAAACATTTCAGATGGAAAAACAGAAACATTAAACATATAAAGATATACATGTATATAAAAATACATAAAATAAATTCACACGTCACATTATGGGTATTATCATTTGTCAATAATGAAAACTATTATCTTTTGTTATACTTTCATGTTAAATTCTGAAATCTGATTGGTTTAGACGCAGTTGATAATCCGTTCTATTACCCTCAGCGTCGTTTGCAACACACTTGGCAACGGGTAACACAAAGAATTGTTTCATGCGCGTAAATTATGCGCGTACGGTTGGCCGTAGAATTCACGACATTTCTTTATATAAAAGCAGTAAAAAATTCTCTATATTAAGAGTCAGTATAAACAAAAAAATGTGCCAGTTTGGGAGGATAACGGTTGAAAGTGACACCCCTCGAAAACCATTGTCAACCTCCGCCTCGCGTCGGTTGACAATTGTTTCCTCGGGGTGTCATTTTCAACTGTTACACTCCCAAACAGGCATTATTAATATATTATTATACTTTCATGTTAAATACTGAAATCGGATTGGTTTAGACGCAGTTGATAATCCGTTCTATTACCCTCAGCGTCGTTTGCAACACACTTGGCAACGGGTAACACAAAGAATTGTTACATGCGCGTAAATTATGCGCGTACGGTTGGCCGTAGAATTCACGACATGTCTTTATATAAAAGCAGTAAAAAATTCTCTATATTAAGACATTCAGTATAATAAAAAAAAATGTGCCAGTTTGGGAGGATAACGGTTGAAATTGACACCCCTCGAAAACCATTGTCAACCTCCGCCTCGCGTCGGTTGACAATTGTTTCCTCGGGGTGTCATTTTCAACTGTAACACTCCCAAACAGGCATTATTAATATATTATTGTACTTTCATGTTAAATACTGAAATCGGATTGGTTTAGACGCAGTTGATAATCTGTTCTATTACCCTTAGCGTTAGCAACAAACTTGGCAATAGGTAACACAACGAATTGTTACATACGCGTAAATTATGCGCGTACGGTTCGCCATTAAATTCACGTCATTTCTATATAAAAGCAGTAAAAAAATCTCTAAAATTAAGACATTCAGTATAATAAAATAAATAGTGCCTGTTTGGGAGGATAACAGATGAAATTGACACCCCTCGAAAACCATTATCAACCGCTTCGCGTCGGTTGACAATGGTTTTTTCAGGGTGTCAATTTCAACTGTTACCCTCCCAAACAGGGACTATTTATATAATGTTACACATTGGGCCCCTTTCTTGTAACTAGATGCTTTGAGAGTCATATAACATATTGAGAATTAGCATTGCACTTTTATTAAGATCTTAGATAATGTTCAAATTTGAATCCCTTGTGTAGGCAACGATTTGTCCAGGGGCCACAATCTTAACAATTAGGATCAAGAAATGTCCAGATGTTTGCATATATAATAACATCTGAGTTTTTAAAAATAATCAAATTTATTTCACATGTACAAATTAGACCTCCCTTGTCTCTCCCACCCCAAGGTGGCCCAACCCTACCCCTGGAGATCGATTTGAACAGACATGAATCTACACTCCGTGTTTCCACACAAGTAACAGCTTTTCTGGCTTATTAGTTTATGCGAAGGAGGTTTTTAAAGATTTTTCTCTACATATTCCTTGGTAAAAAATTGACCCCCTTCCCTATTGTAGCCAAACCCTACCCCTTGAGATAAAGAATTTTCTCTTTATATTCCTATATAAAATATCGACCCCCCCCCCCCAATTGTGGCCCCACCCTACCTCCTGGAATCTCAATTTGAACAAAGTTGATTGTACACTACCTAAGGGTGTTTTAACAAAAGTTACAGCTTTTCTGGCGAAATTGATTTTGAAAAGAAGATTTTTGAAAAATACAAACACATTTTCATTATTTCGTAATTATCTCCATTAAACATAGCGCGTGAACCTTCATTTTAACAAAATTGAACTTCCTTTACCCAACAATGTTTTGTGCTAAGCTGAAAATAGTCTAGTGGTTAAGGGGAAGTCGAAATTTGGAAAGTTTACAGACGGACGGACAACAGACAAAATATGATCAGAAAATCTCACTTGAGCTTTCAGCTCAGGTGATCAAGCAAAACAGTTAATAAAACACGATGACAAAATAAAAGTATTGATAGGATGACCATGTCGTATCCCAAAACATAGCGCTGATAGAATACATAACTTTTTTTACTATTCGTCAGCGTATGAATTATTATGAAACGATCGAAATTATATCAATATTTAGTGGTTCTGGTCCATCATGGTGCGATTTATATACTATTTAAAAACAAACAACAAATTACATCAAATATGGTAAGCCTTAAATACGATACAAGTAAACAGTTACAATAAAAAAATAAAATCCATAAATAACATGATACTTAAAGTACGATATATATATATATATATATATATATATATATATATATATATATATATATATATATATATATATATATATATGAACAACGAAAAAAAATTGTCACGAGAAATTGTACTCAAAGAAATCTTTCTTCGCGGTTACATTATATTTCAAGAGAATGTAATTTCATTGGTTGTAGTAAGTATTTTCGTCTGTTCGCGACTGTATAAATGTCATCATGGCGTTGTTTATCATTTCATATTCCTCCTGTAAATAAAAAAAAATAGTTTGTTAGTTCTTAGCAATGATATGGTCCTGTGTTGTCTCAACAGTATTGCATGCGTGTCATGGTTAGATTCAGAGCATAAACCCGGTCTAGTTTATATCTCTCTTATAAATGTTTAATGAATTATGTCTATAACTTTAAATGTTAAAAAAGAAGATTCTAGAAAAAACTGTTTTATAGCTAATTTAACATTCTATTTTCAAGGTTTCCATTAACTATCCTTTATTCCAGAAGCGTATGTTATTTTATCTGATGCTTATTTTGCTTCTATATACAATCTAATACGTTTACCATAGTTGAGCAAAGTTCAGAACGTCGTGTTTGTAGGAGTCTGACCATAGAGAACACGTCTATCTCCTCGTCCATTGTCAGTTGTTGTATCAGGTTGTATACAGCACAGAACACGCCACACAGAGCAGCTCCATCTCTGGCAAGGTAAAAAATAAGACATATTAGAAAAAAATAACTTACTAAGTATTTTTATGCGAGTTTGGAAGAGTAAAAATGTAAACTGTCAAATTCATCACTTAGAAACACATATAATAGCAGATACATGTATGCACCGACGGAATCAGATTGTTGTTTAATTAAATATGTATAGACTTTTTAGACTATCACTGAACTATATAACTATATACTAGTGCAGTTTGTTATAAATCTTTTCTGTAGATTTAATTTTCACACAAAATAATGAATCAAATTTAAAAGTCGGAAAAGATGACTGAATTGCATTGCTTTGCCATTCAGTCACATTTAAGTGACATACCTGTTGATTGAATAACATAGCCCAACCCTGTGTTTGACTAAAAACGCACTACATTGATAAAGAAGCACAACAAATAAAAACAGTACATTCATTGACATAGAAAGTTACAGGTTTGAAGCTTTACTGTATATACATTGCTTACTTGCTGACGACGATTATCGGACCTTCTCCCATTGTATTTTGCGCAAATGAAACCAAACCCAGAATTTGAGAAACGGTCTGAGCGTTATCTGAAGTGAGATCATGTGTTGGCGCCGCAAGGTGAACCATACGAGGTTTAAAATCAGTCTGTTCCAAATATGAGTAAATAAAGAATTTCAAAATTCATGTATATGATGCATAGTCATAATTAAACCTTTTTTTCACAGCATCGATACTACTTACATTTTCTTTTGTGATTTCAACTTTGGAACAATTATTTTCCTTCGTATTTTCTTGTTGTAGTTGAATTGTAAAAGGAGGAACACTTTTAGAACTTTTTGATGGTGTCGGCATCCATGTATCTGTCTGTAATAGTCGAATAAAAAATAATGATACATACGAGTTTTCAGTATAGGGTCTTTATTAGATCGTTGTTGGTACAATGTAATGCATTTTTTAACAAATTCTCAAATAACGAGATTCTCACAGATTCAATACTGTTGAGGGGTTCCATAAAAACAACAACTTCAGTGTCGTATTCAGTAATCAGTCCTAGGAAATCTACAACGTCATCTGCTAGTGGACAATGCGTAACAATGAACGCATTCTGGTTGGTAAATGACTAGAAAATGTGATATTTTTTTTGTTTTAAATCTCATTTGAAATCATTTCAATAGTTCAAAAATAAAACAAATTTTAAAGTTGATAACATCAGACTGTTGCTGAAAATGTAATGTCTTTTAAACTTACATGGATGAATATTCCATCAATATTACTTCCACGATTGGACACACTAGAAGTCCGGATAGTTACATTCTCATACCCTGTGAAAATCAAAATGAAAAAGGCAATTTATTATGTATTTATTTCAAAACCAATGCTAGCTATGAAAAACAAAATGAAGATAAAAATTAAATGAAAGTTTTATTTTATATTTTATATTATATATTATTTTATAATGAAGATGTAAAAATGAAATGTTCGAAAACACAATCGTGATAAAGCATACTCGAACTGACGGGGAAAATCTTTTAACATTCAAAGGACTGGAATTTGTAGGTAGGAAACTTAATGGCAGAACAATAGCTTAGGATTAGTTATCAGATAACATTGGCCACCTTTTAGTTGACCGGATGGCAGAGCTTCGTATTATAAAATTAACAGCGTGATATTGGGTTGAAGTAAAGTTTAACCTACGTGGTTGGATACATGCAGTCGCAGACAGACCATCGCCTTCTGACGCCATTTTGTCATTGTCGTTTCTACGCTGATGTCGAACTGACATGAGCCTCTAAAATGTTTATCAAAAGTTTATAAGCAAATGAATAACGCTCTTTGAACACTTGCCAGTATTAATGAAGAAAAAAAGCAAATTATTATACAGTTAATTATGCTAAGCTTGATGTATCTTCCATAGTTCCCTGAATTTTATATTTCTAATGTAGATATCTCAATAGCTATTGTCATTTCATCAACTAACTTTAATGAACCATACAAAGGTCATAAGTATCTGTCTATTAACCCGAAGGTTATTAATACCATTTTTTTAGTGTGAAAATTATTTTTTAGATCTCAAACAAATCATCACACAATGACACCCACAATAATATTTACAACACTTTGATTTCGTTATTATTTTTACTATGAAAACACTTTCTGAAAAACACGATTGGAGGAAAGCAAGAATAGCAAAATCTTAAGATTTGTTTTGTATTTTAATTGCATATGTGGGATTTTAAAAAAATTTACCTGGAACTCATCTCTGAAAAAGGAAACGTTTGCCGTAGTATCTATTTTGGCTTTCTCAAGTTTTTCAATGAATTCTGTCGTGTTCTGAACAATCGCTGGCGCCTTATACATTTCGTAGAGAGTCAAAAATATTGTCCTATATTGTTCCTGGAAGCAGAGTTGTACATGTAACATGAGCATTTATAATTTGTAAAAAATATATATTTTATTATCAGATTCTGTGCAGTGAAAATTGCTCCATATAATCAATATTACATGAACGATGTCATTTTTGTTACATGTAACGACCAGTGTTTTTACAATTAAAAAAGGAGGGGTTCTAATTTTATTTTAATTATAACTTAATTCCTATTTACGTAAGTTTGGACCATATTCATTCTTTTTTCTCTCATTTTCGTCACGTATCCTGCAATATTGATTTTGTTTTCCTGCTGCACCTCCTTGTGCAAGGCATCGATTGCTATGTAAGTCCCTGTTCTTCCAATTCCAGCACTTAATATAAATAAACAAGAGGTCAATAAATTATAATGATAACTTTAATAGCAGTTTCTAAATAAATTTTGTAATTTTTTTTTCTCTTTTGTTTATAAATTATTTCTTCTATGTAAAACTACGAAAATACAATTTGGCGACACGCTTTCTTAAGAGCGCTGTGGTCGAGGATGGGTGGATGATATATGCGATTTGAATTTAATAATTTGAAAGACAATATTCCAGGAATATGTTCCATAACACATCAATTGTTTTTATGGGTTTTTGTCACTTTTATTTCGAGAGAACTTTTTTTTTCAGTATTCAGATTAACATTCATAAAAAAGTGCTATCATTGCGTTGTTTCATGACTGGTTTTTAGATTAAAACCGAACCGATTTCAATGAATATTTTATGTTGCTCTTCTATAGGTTCGGCGGTCAGGGTGTTAAACGCATTTGTTTATTTCTAAATTTTGTTTTTCTGTTCAATCTATTTTTCTTATTGGTATTAATCATAAGTCCGCGTTCCATAATCCAAACTAAAAATGCACTAAATTAAAGAATTGTTCACTTGGTTATTATGACTTTTTAAAAATGTTTGTTATATTATATCCGGCATGTTGAAGATACTACTCGTACTAAAAAATCAATCAAATACGTTCACCTTACATTTATATCACTAAATGATATCACTAAATCATAGCATATTTTTTATGATTAAATATACAAATGGAATGTAACAGTTATATGCCTAAAGATGTTGATATACCTTTTAACGTTGGTTATTTTATATCATGCATGCTCAAATACTACACGTACTTATATATGTTTATGACAACAATCAATCAAATACGTTCACCTTAGATTTATATCACTAAATCATAGCAGATTTTATTTTATGGTTTAAGGTAGTCATAACTATCATATTTCATATCAAATAGATTGAAATGTTGATAACTAAAATCTTAGTGTGATTTTAAGGAGTTTATTAAATAATAAAGTTTTACCTTTGAAATCTTTTTAAAAAGAAATTGATTTCAATAAATCTATCACATGTTGAAGTGTATGGGAAAAATGCATTTTCAAATATATTTCTTGAGTACAAATAATTTTCTCACATTTCTCTTGGTAATTCGTATTCGAATATGCTAAAATAATTTATAGTTTACCATACATATTACAGAAAATGATTTGTTTTTAAATTTTCCTAAAGGGCAGATAATTCTTTTAAAAAGGTTTTAAGTGCAAAAAGTTTATTTAATTGACTACATACATACACCCAAGTTTGGTTTATGTCAGCCTCATAATAGCTTCAAAATATGTATTTGATGTAGTATAGATCAATCAAAATTGTTAAATTCACCTTAGTTATGGATGTATTACCTAAATATTCAAATGGAATGTAACATTAATATGTGTAAACATGTTGATATATATGTACCTGCAGTGTACTAACGTCGGACCTTTGTGTGTAGACGTTTTCGTTCTTGTCACGTGGTTGTGGAATGATAAAAGACAAATAGGATCCGGGACGCCGTGGTCCGGCCAGGTAATGTAGTGATATTGGGTAATCGTTCTCGTTTCATTTTCCTGAAATTAAAAATCTATATTTGTCATGGCTAATGTAATCAATATGAACATATATATTTTTTTTATATTTACTTATGGCGTATTATTTGTATGACGTTAAGGTCCAGTAATATGTAGCTCAAATTAATCAATGTTAACTGATAGGTCAAAAAAATTGATGTTGAACGACATGTTTTAATGAAAACAAAAATGATCAGAATGTCATGGAATAAGACGCAATAAATGATAAACAGAGCATTTAAGTCTGACTATCTACAGTGATACGAACCCAGGCTTTTTGAAACTTGTTTCGGTAAAAATTTTACGACTGTAAACAACTTAAAAAAAAATAACTAATTGTATACAAAACTGAACATTAAAATGTTTGAACATCATATCTTGCCAATAAATATCTTATGTTTTTCGCAATCTAGATATTTTATCAGAGCTAACTTTGTTATCATAAATTTCATTTAATTTTCCTTGTATTAATTATTTCTTTTAAAAATATGTTTCTGACAAAAAAACAAATGTATTACCTTTTTATTTGTCATATGTATTTTACGGATAACGTAGTTAGCATACTGCTTTTCCTCAAATGTGTTTATGATAATAACATCACAACCCTTGTCTGCATTTACGTCTGGCCAATATTTAGCACATTTTTTCTGCATTAAAAAAAGTCAAAATATCAACAAAACAAATTACGTTTTCTTTTTCTGAACTGTCACATAGATTTATTAAAGAACAATTACCCTAGTTCCTTCCTTTAAATTTGTTAACATAACGATTTGAACAACGTTTTCTTGCCAAATCATCAACCAAAAATCATCCACAGTGCTTGGTTTAGGTCCTGTAAGAGAGAAAAAACGAAATATCTGTGACCCAATGCTCACTAGTGAAAACCCCGCTGTGATGTGAATATGCAAAATAAGCAAAGTCGACATTTAACAGAAAGCTGGCATCCGATTGCTTCAGAAATGTATCCCACAATATGGCATGCCTAAACAAATAGTGTGTTAAAATTTCAAGCATCTGCAATAAAAAGTTGCTGAGAAATCTTTGACGAAAATTTATTTGAAAATTTTGGCTAAAAAAAAGAAAGTCGTCATTTAAAAGGAAGTTGACGTCCGATTGGTACAAAAATATATCCCACGATATGACATGCCTAAACAATTAGTTTTTGTTAAAATTTAAAGCATCTGCGATAAATAGTTGCTGAGAAATCTTTGACGAATATTTGTTTGAAAATTTGGGCTAAAAATAGACAAAAATAAAGTCATATTGAACAGGAAGGTGACGTCCGATTGGTACAAAATATATTCCACAATATGGCATGCCTTAAAAAATAATGTGTTAAAATTTTAAGCATCTGCAATAAATAGTTGCTGAGAAATCTTTGACGAAAATTTGTTTGAAAATATTGGCTAAAAATAAACATAGTCCTATTTAACAGGAAGTTGACGGCATGCATAAACTTAAAGTGTGTTGCAATTTGAAGCATCTGCGAATAATAGTTTTTTGTTACAGACAGACAGACGGACAAACAGACGGACAGACAGCAGGCACACAATAGTATACCCCCTTCTCCTTCGGAGCGGGAGCATTAAAATGAAACTAGATGTACTGTCAGCAAGCTCACAATAGATACCCACGCTAGCGCTATGAAAAAAATTATAACGCATGTGTTTTTTCTATTATAGAAAATATCAGATGAATCTATTTCACCGTCCATTTTCTATAAATAACAACTGCTCTATTTCTTGAAGTTGTTAATGTTAATTTGAGTTCACAGACTAATTTCTGTTCTTAAAATTCCAATTTATTTCAAGTTAAATGTTAATGCATTAGGATTTTTGCATCCTAATGTTAACAATCATGACTCGAATCAAACAAAAATCCACAAGTCAAGCAGCCATTTAATATAAACAATTTGAATTCATTGTATACTGAGCCAACATTTTTTTCAAAAACTTTTTTTCCACACATTTTTTATTCCAAAAAAGAATATTCGGGCCAAGCCATTTTTAGAGAGACGGGGATAAGAATCTATAAAGTAATTTTATGTGACCTGAGACAAGCAAGGTTTGTGTCAAATTTTAGCTTCGAATTATTTCTATTAATACAAAACAAGACCCATACAGTAATTAAGCACTTTTAAACAATGAATGACCTTGAACATAAGAAAGATATGGACCATACATAAATTTTGCACTTTTCTTCTAGTGACTTTGAGCTTGCCAAAATGATCTAAAGTCAAGATCATGACACACCCTTAGGTCATAATCAATCTTTGTGTTCAGGAAACACTTCCAATGTTTCTCCATAACAAAGATATGAATCGGACACGAATTTTTGCACTTTTTCTGCCAGTGACCTTGACCTGGCCAAAATGACCCAGTGTCAAAATCAGGACACATCCTTAAGTCAATAAGCAATTTTTATGTGAAGTAAGAACTTCCAATGTTTCTCTAAAAGAAAGATATGGACCGGACACAAATTTTTGCACTTTTTCTGTCAGTGATCTGACTTTGCCCGAATGACATTTGTTTAAGGTCATGACACATACTTAGGTCATAAGCAGTCTTTGTGTGAAGTAAGAACTTCCAATGTTTCTCCATAAGAAAGATATGGACTTGACACAAATTTTGCAGACAGATGGACTGACGGGCAAATAAAAGGACGGACAAGGTGACTCCTATATTTCCAGGATTTTAATTTTTGTTTGCAGGAGGTATAATTAAGTTTCGATCAATAACTTATTACTAGACACATCAACCCATTGAAATTTATACGTTACCTTGGGTTGCAATATACTCATCTTTCTGACGAAGTCCCTAGGAAATAACGAGTGGATTTAAAAAATGGAAATTCAAAGTAACAGTTTGTATTTCAATAATGTTCTGATACTTACATCGATAAAATTGGCATTTATATAGTCCGAGGCTTGGTTTTCTAAAACGATCCTAGAATGATCATCTGGAATAAATATTTACTTTTAGAAATTAGCAAATAAGTTTAAGTAGTGTTTAATTTAATTATTTACACACATACTATTTATAGGTGTTTTCATCAATTAGCTAACACAAATGTCCGTGATTGTTGTAAAATAAAATTAACATAAGACACACAACTATTCCAAAAAACTCTAAAAAATCATTCAATACCCCTTTTAATTATTATAGGAAATGCATTTTGTTAATTTGTTTTACTTTAAATTCATTCTAAGTTAGAAAAATTGGATTTAGTTTACATACAAGGGAGAGGCCTTTTGAATCTGTTCTTTGGAATGTTTTCTGGATGTTTTCCGATCTCGCACGGATGCCTTTCTGCATATAACAATCCCTATGATGACAAAAACGGAAACAGGAAAAAGAAAAATTATCAATGGTTTTCTGAGCATATTTGTGAGAATAAACACCAAAGTCTGTGACACTTGCATTCCAGTTTAAGCTTCGAATTGTTTTGGAAAATGACAATTATACCTGTAGGTAAGGAATTATGGTTGCGGGAAATATGTTTTAAAGGGTATCTAAGTAAATTCACCTGTAATCTATCGAACGAAATTTTATGTATTAATTTTATTTTTACAAAATATTAATTAAGAAAAATCAAATTATAATACTATTGTGACATAACCAATGATTATATTAAATGAGTATGGTGATTTTATAGTCAAGAAAAGGAAAAAAATCCCCCCTCCAAAAAAAATAAATAAAACCACTTTCATCGACGTTTGAAACATGATTAAGAATATTGTCTTCAATCTAGTGATAGAAAAACGTGATGCTTAATAGACTAATTTTGGCAATGCTGGTCAACTATGCATCCGATGCCAAATTTACTATTTTAGATATTTGTAAGAAACTTTTTGATGAACCCGAATGTTAAACATGATACATTACATGTAATATAAATTTTCAAAGATTGAATTCAATTTCACCTGTATCATACCATATAAGATAAATTTTGACAGCGTTTGGTTTATAAACTGCATTTTTTTAAATATTAAGTGATTGTAACGGACATATTTAATCAAATTCAAAATTTAAAAAAAAAACAAAAACGCCTGATGCAGCACTGGATCATTTACTGAATTAAGGTGCGCACAATACTTGCGTAAAATATATTTCCAATTTACAGAAAGAATTGCAAACTACAAGAGCATTAGTTTTTGCTGAAATAAACATGATATCAAGGGATTTTTTTTTTTAATTTTAAAAATAAATTTAAAATTAGTGGCATCAGTGGAAAATTCATTATAAAATATGGGCTGAACTATTCCGGAATATCAAAGTACATGTACAACTTCCCTTTGTTGGAATATAATAATTTTAATATGTTATGCATTTTCTGTAAATCCTCCAGTTTGGTAATTTTAAATGGTATTAATAACCAAGTCAACCAAACTTTCTTCAGCGTTAAAATAAAAAGATGACTCGCACGAAATTAGAACGCTGAATTATTATATATATATCATAAGTACACACCGCATATTCTTTCTTGAAACCATCATTTTCGTTTTTCGAGTTTTCCATTATAACATCCCATAAGTTACTTATAGAAATGTCTTTAATAGATTCAGTATTTAAATGACTATCTCCATATGGGTTTTCCATGTGTATTTTTTCATCAATATCGATATCTTCATCCTCATATTCTATTATAATTTCCGATTTGGTTCCCTGTTTGCGTGGCGGTTTTGTGAAAATTGATTCACTTTTGTGATCTTCAAGTTCAATATTTTCATAACTCCTTGACGCATTAGCCATTGTCGTTGGTCCATCTAAAGGAAAATAGAACTTTGAAAAATTAAAATTTCAATATATACCATTTTTAGTCTAATAATGAGCATAAAAAAATCACCGTTTGATATCGCTCTACCAGTATTTACTACACTTACATTGACATTGTTTAGAATCTGTGTCTTTTTCCTTGTAGTTTCTTGTATCTTTGCGCTTTGTTATCCTGCAATTAACATGCACTCATCTTTAAACTCACAACGTGTAAACATATTTTATATGATGAAAAATATTTAGAAAAAATGAATATTTGTTTTAATCCAGATATCTTTGGCCTTATTAACAGTAGTATATGTAAATACCAGATGATCGCAATCAGAACAACGACGATGGGAACAGCAATACCAGCTGAAATACTTGCAACGGATATTAGATTGAAAACCGAATCGTCTGTCTACAAAACAACATTCTAAAACGTTTATTATTTATTGCTCTTGATTGTCACCCTGTTTTGTTAAGAGAAAAAAATTCAAAAACTATGTATCGTTACATAATTTATATAATGCAGCTCTTCCTCAATGCATACAGTACTTTTCAAATAACATATATTACTATATAAATTTCCATCAGAATGTATCATCTTGTTATCTATCATTCTGTGCATAACAGTCATTAGCATTAACGAGATGAACCATCAGTCTAGTAAAAATATGATATGATCACAGTTATTTGAAAGAAGACATTCAGCTGGATTAAAATATATATGTAGTAAATAATGATTGTAACAAAATTAAATATGGAGAACAGTACCTTAATCAACTTAAAACAATCTCCGGTCACGTGGTCACAAGCTTGACGGCTACAATTTGTACTACATGTCTGTGAACAATTGATACCGTGGAACGTTTGTTCGCATGCTGCAAGACGAAAGAATATACACAGAAATAGAAATGAAAATAGAAGTCATTTTCTGATATTGTCAATCCAAAAGATTGATAAATAATAAAAATGTTATCATATAACTACGTTTTAAGAACAAAAATGTATTTCATATCTAGAATTTGTTTTTAATGGTAAATGCTTCAATTTTTCCATTAGTGGGTTTTAAATGTTCTGTATATTCTGAAATAGTGTTCTGGTTTTGACTTTAGATTGCATTTGGGTTTTTTTCGTATGATTTACATAAATCTAATGCAATGAGAATCTGATGAACTTCAAGGGAAGTAAGCAAAAGGTCCATCGGCCACATCGCTAACCTGAGAAACACCAACCATGAATCTAATCATTATCAGTGTTACAAATATTAAATCCAGTGCTAGTGTTTCGGTGTTTTTATATCAATTTGTTAGAATTGGGATGCTTGTTAAATACATACATGTAACTATATTGCAAATTGAAGCTTTGCAGTTCTACATTTCCGTTTTCAATTACTTTTAAATGTACACTGGTTGGGATAGAATAGGGTGCATAATACAGGACTCCCGATACGGAAGAAAAAGCTCTGTCTATCCTATTCATCCTAACATCGACATCCATAATTGACTCTTAATTGGGCATGAAATCAAATAATTTCTTTATTTTTTTTTTCGAACGAAATGTTAAATGTAATCATGATTTAAAACTGAAGTTAAAAAATCACATTTTTGGAAATACATGTTTCAAAACTATGCTTAAATGAAATGATCAAAAACTCCTTTTTTGGAGTTTAACATAGATTTTGAACACTTCCTAGTTCTTTGAAAATTGCAAAAGTTTTTATCTGATAAGATAGAATGAAAATGATCATGAATGTGGTATGCATGATCTTTGATGATGGATACAGAACAAAATAGAGGATACATTGTAGCTTTATTGATAGCGTCACTGTAAATATGAATATTTTTAACAAGATGAAATTATATTCTCAACCGTCTTCAAGATATTTGGTCATGTCCTGTTCGATGGGGCAAGGATCAACCCCGAGCCTATGTCCTACATACCATTTGATGCCCCTTAACACAAGGACAATAATACATTATTACTTATTAGGTTCGTTACTAACTGTTTACAGAAATTTGTGGTGTCGGTAAAGTCCACAGAAGGCGAGGCGGAGCCGAGCCTTCTATGGACTTTACCGACACCACACATTTCTGTAAACAGTCAGTAACGAACCTAATAAGTGTTTGTTTTGTCAATGACGTACAGTTTGGTATGTAAACAAACAAAAGATAATATATAACGATTAAATTCATAGCTTAATTATCTCATTTTATACCTTCCTCGTTGTTTGTGCAAACCTCGATGGTATTGTAGGATCATAATATTACGTCACGGGCAAAGGGGGGTCACTCTAAATATTTTGGGGCTTAAAAATTAAATGTATGGTTGTACGTTTGTATAAAAAATCAGCTGAAATAACGTTACGTCCGCCATGTTGCCGTTTTAATTTTGACGCTTGCCCTGTAAAGAAATTTATGAAGCAACCACGTGACGCGATTCTTCCAATGACGTCGAAACATTATAGTCCGAGGCAAAACAAATGGTTTTAGGATCAGGATCCCATTTTTAGATATATGGTTATGTTTAAATCCTAAGGGTTGGAGATGACCCAAGTGGTCAGTTATAACCATTTACAATAGAGTCAGACCGACGTCTTTTTGACTCCTTAAAAAAGTGCATAGTCAATTATTTTCATTTAACTTTCTTTCCATTTAAAACTAGAAAAGCTGGAGTTAATGGAAAATAAACATAGATAAGCGTCACTCATTTAATAAATGAATTCATTTTGTTGAACAAAATAGCGCCAAGTATGCCGGCGCCCATGATGAGCTGGAGGAAAATATTTAAGCCCTTAGTACCCCTGATTCACCTCTAAGGTTTCACTGATTTTCTTATATAAAAGTGTTACCGTTTAGACTTACGTGTTACCATATCTAACTGCGCCTGGTATAACTAAAATGCTTAAGGATGACGTTGAATAAGAATAAAAAAAATAAACTGATGATATCGAAAAACCATCTATTGTGTGTTATAGACCTTTGCTTGTACTGTTATTTTTTACTTTCGGAAAAGTAAGTCAATGACCTTCTTTTTGAGTTAATGCCATTGAATATTTAATGAAAATCAAGAAAATCCCATAAAATTTTACACTACGATTGGGATTTTTATAATAAAAAGACTATTAGAAATAATCAGTTTTCAAATCCCTACCCATTTTTGGTTTAACAAAAAATTGAATGATGATATTTCAAAAACATTTATGGTATTGAACTATTATTTTGACCTTATTCTGTTGGCATAAAATTTATATGAGTTCAATGACCAAAATTTTGAGATATGGGGTCTTTTATCGTTTTTTAGCATTTTTCAATATTTTTGCAATTTATGCCATACTATTATTTTTATGAATAAGTGAGGTAAAACCAACGGAAAATATGCAAAATTACATAGATTAAAATATAAAATCCTAACTTTAAACATTAGAGTATTGCCAAAAATGTTTAGCAGAAAACAAAATCTGCAAAATTTAGTCCGAATATGCTTTGTTTGGCTAAAAGTCAGTTTTTGTTTTAGCCTAATTCCATAATAAAGTAAAAATATTGAATGTTTTGTCAATAATAAAACATTTCATAAATACTTTTAGTGTTTAGAACACATTTTTTTCTCATTACGTTGAATTTTATAACCATTCGAATTTAAAAACTCAAACCCGAGTTAACAACACCCTTAAGCTGACATAACTGTATTTAGAAGCTGTTATAGGCTTTTAATGGGTTGCAATGTAGATATTAAGAATGTGAATAGAGTTTGGTTGTGCCATTCTCATTTTCGGTTTCCATTGTTTTTTTTCTTCTAAATTTGAGAATCTTCATCCCCACTTACATTTGACAGTGATATTTTGAAAAAGGCATGTAAAATATCATTCGGAAGTTCGAAAGAAGTAATATTATTAAAAGGTAATTTGTAGAAACCTAACTTACAATGTCATGACAGAGTCATAGTTTTGAAAGCAATAATTTGGTGCATTAGCTTTCTTCTATATTATTTCCACAAATTGTGGTCTTTTATTCTTCAGAAGAGTTATATAAATGGTGTTTTCTACTTGTTTTTTAGCGTGAACATTAACCTCTAGCCTGTAAGGGCCCCTTTCCGTCCCCTGGGGTCATTATTTGTTCAAACTTAAATCTACTTCTTATCAGAAATGTAATGATAAAAGAAGGACAATACAGGCTTTTGGATACTTGAGAAAAACATAAAATAACCCGTAATATTTTTGCAATATGTTTCCTCTTTCTAAATTATCTCCCGTTATATCATTTTAACAAACCCGTAAGCCTCTCCATAAAAGAAGACGTTATGTCAAGTATGGTTGAAATTGGCCCAGTGGTTATAGAGAAGAAGATGACAATGTAAAACGTTTCCGACTAGAACGACGACAATATTGGACACTATACAGATAAGCTTATTTGAGCAAAATGTTTAGGTCAGCTACAAAGGGGATTACATCAAGTAATAATGCATCTTTCCAATTCATATTTTAAAAAGTCCAATATTGAATATGCAATAATAGACTAAATATCAATAAAATATACATTGTACTTACGCTCAATACAAAGAAATCCCTTATATCCAGCAGAACATCCCTCTGAGCAGAATCCGTCGACATTTTGGCAATGGGATTGATTGCGACAATTGCCGCATGTTTCGGAACATTTTACGCCATATTTTCCAAACTCACACCCTTATTCCGAAGTAAAAATAAAACGTTTTATATTTCCTCTATAAATTTAAGGGATTGATAAAATTATGTGTAGCATTTAAATCAATTATTTTGATGATACTTGTATGTAACAAACATTAGGTACACCCGCTTTTAACATTTTCGCAGTAAAATGGCTACGGTAACAAATATACTTTGTTTTCGTAAAATAAATGCAAATAAAGTATACCGTTGCATGCATTTAGACAACTAAAAAAGTACTGATGATCTCAAAGGTGACCGACTGGAGTGGTCTGACTTTTAGTCACCCCTCTTTTTTGACCGATTAGCACATCTTCATCACATGAATAATGAACAATGTACAAAATACGATTGTAGTCTGAAAAAACTAACCGATGAGATGGCAAAATCTATATCGTTCAAATTCAACATTTAATTTGGAAACGACTTAGAACAGTTTTCACAAAATATATTGATTGTCAAAGTCTTTCACACAATTTAAAAAAGTGTAAACAAATATCCATGTTGATATCCATGATTTAAAAGCAAATGGTGTTTTGATTTACATCTTTTACATCTTACATGTACATTGTTGTAAAAATACAGAGCGGAAAAAATCTTCAAACACGCATGTACCAAAGAAAATCAGTACTTTTAAAGCTGAAAAAAATGAAAAAAAAGTTATTAATAAAAGCTAAATATTAAGTTAGATTAAAAGGTAGTGGCTTTAAAAAACCCAGATGTACTAAAATATGTGTTGGGCATTGCTCGTCATTAATATGACAACAAATGTGTGGCAAATGGACGCAAAACGTCAAATTAAAAGAATTACTGACGTGTCAACATGTACACATGTATGACTGCGCAACCTTAATAACTACAGAATCGTGCTATTTGCATATGTGGTATGGTATATTCGAGCGGTAAGAGGAAACATTGAGGTAACATACTTTCAAAAAATTGGTTTCAAAATCCTATGTTTAAATTATGGGGTAATATCACAAACACAACAGTTGAAATGTAAGTGACACCCATCTCCCGAATATCTTGATCTTACAAAAACAAATCACTCCTGTACTTTTTTCTCTGTTTAACCAAGCAAATTTATCTCTTGATCACTCCATATCCCATCTGATCCGATCTAGCCTGATTACCCTTGATTTGAGTCATTTGCACTTCAAAACAGTGACCCTTCTTATGTTGGCATCTTTTTTTCAAATTAATCGCGATTTTCTCTAGCTGTAAAATAAGAATTTAAAAAAGTAGTCCCAATTGAAGACGAGTGATGTTTGGTACGTTAGTAAAAAAAAATCCGATTACATGATATGTCTTCATTGGATTTTGCTACAAAAAATCTGCACAACGTTAAAGGGGGATGGTCACGATTTTGGTCAAATATTATTCATTCGTTTTTAATCTCTAAATTGCTTCAAAAAGGTGTTTGTAATGGTCAACCACAGTTTGAATGCAGGTCATCTTGTTATGAGATACAGAGCTTACGATTCTTTGTCATGTAAACAAAGCTTTGTTTACGTTTTCAATGTAGAAGTGTAAATTTCAGTTTTAGACCCTAAACTGAATATAATAAACGCTCTGTATTATTTTTTATGCTTAAAACGAATTAGAAAAGAAAGAACTCAGCTTGAAACGGATCATTTACCGGTATATTGAACCAATGTAAAAAAAAAAGAAGGCACGATCCTTGTTTACACGACAAAGAATAGTGAACTATGTATCTTGCTAATAACTCTACGACTGACACTCAAATTGTGTGTGGTCAATGGTAATTCATTTCTAAAGCATTATAAACACTAAGAAAGAGAAAAATGAAATTTCGACCAAAATCATGACCAGGTACCTTTAAGTTAAATTCATGTAGCAAATATATTTTTCCATACTGAGATATCGTTTTTTTAAAAAAAAGATTGTAAATTGCTAATAGATCACCATTTAAAAGGTGAACGAACAAATCGTGATGATGATGATTAACAGCATTAACAAATTAAATCCTGGCGATGAAATACGATACATATGTTTACAAGCGAGATTTCCTTTTACCTTCTAACAGTGACATGAACAAGTTTTTGTTTATTAAGTTTACAAAATTGTTACATATTGTTAAAAAAAATATCATGCCATTTGGTTGTGCATGAAAGTGCAGTAGCATTGCATTTGTCAAGTTGGGCAAGATTAATTATAGTGTGTCCCATAATATTTTTACCGCATATTTTCTTCAATTATTTGACATTTATAAATAAATCTTGATTCAGACGATGTTCATTCAATAGTATGAAAAAATCCCATAATTTCCCTTTTAAAACGCCCCCTCTAGCTTGTCAGGTTCCAATACACTGCTAAAAATACAAAGTCTATGGGGATTTTGCATTGCATCAGCGATAATTAAATCAGATTGATAACGTTGAAAAATTGTGCAAGGTATCCTGATTAACTTCCAAATGAAGAAAAGATGTCAACCATTATGAATCTCCGTAGGAAATCTGTTTTCGTTCCTGTGAATTTTAACAAGGGAAAAATGATAATGTGTGAATGAAGTTATCTTGGAAATTTTCCCTTTTATTGTTTTTAATTGCACTACCTTCACATGTATGTGTATTTTTATCAAAAATTGTCCAAATGTGCAGCAAAAATATCTTGGGACACACTTTAGCATTGCTATTCTTCCAATACATTTTAATGACAAAACATAAAACATTGGTTATTATTCAGTTTCAAAAACGTGGGGTCAAAAGGAAAACACATGCTTCCAAAGTAAATAGTTAAGAACTGTAAAATGATATATAAATGATTTTATTGTAAAATTATATTTACGTTCAGTACAAAGGGACCCCTTGTATCCAGCAGAACATCCCCCAGAGCAGGATCCGTCGACATTTTGGCACTGGGATTTATTGTGGCATTCACCACAACTCCTTGAACAGTTAATTCCGTACTTTCCAGTCTCACACTCTGAATTTATTGAAGTAATGTGATAAGTGCCTAACATTTCAATTCCAAATGTATTTTTTATAACAGTGACACATGAATGTATGTCTTTGTTAAAATATGTTTGCGATCTAAGATAAAAATCATTTTTAATATTGTGTTATTGTTGACTGAATACAATGTTAATGGTTTTAAAATATAAACTTTGGATACATTATTCTTATAAACTATAACAAACGAAAAAACGCACACCATCGAGCATAACAAAATATTCAGAAAACGCACACACAATTACACTATATATTTGTGAAAATAGTTTCAAGTTTCAACTGAAACTGGTTAAACTGGTTTTAATAGCTACAGTGAAAATTAAGTTATATGTCCAGATAGTTTTTTTCGTTTGCCATCATAAAAAAAATAAATTATTGAATCACACCTAGCTCACATCGTTGACCTTCGTACCCAGGTCTACACACCTGGCATGTACCCGTATCTTTGTGACAGTACTGACAGTTATCATCCGGGCAAGGCAAGGAGTTGTTGGATCCATAACATCCGGTTATAGGACAGCCTTCAAAAAATAAAATATTCTCAACGCTTAGTATTCAATTCGTCTGCACAGCATTATGTGTTTACATGTAAAGGGCTGGCGATAACCAAAAAATGCGTAATTATTCTTATTATTAACATATAGCCTAATCATGTCGTATTCTTATGTTTAAAACTCATCGACGAAAATATAAAATAATATCCGCTTTATCTGTTGTACTGACAATCGAGGATACTTTAACCTACAAACATCTCGTGACAAAATTTTCCGATATAAGCGTAACTTGAAAATTTATCTTAGGTTATCAAAAGTTTGTAAATACTTATATTCACACTTTTTGTCTGCAAAAATGCAGTTGACTTTTCTGCCAAGTGAAAAGCAAGTCCACAAGACATATTCTATTGACACGTAGATAACTTTCAAATAATCTACATTGCATCATACAGCATGTGTTTCATATCAATCGTCTTGCAAATGTTTACTTTGTACATTTGTAGGAGGACTATCAGAAGTCTAGTCTTGGCACGTGCAATAGAGTAAATGTGACTTGAGATGTTTTTGCATTTATGTATAATCAGGATCCCTAAAAATACATATCTTAACAATCAGTCTCAATATAATTGACGCTTAACTGATCATGAAAACCCGTTAAAGCAAAAAAAAAAATGAATTTAGGAGCACTTACCATATACTTCAACTTCACATACATTGTTTTCAGCATATTCAGAATTTCCAGGGTAAGTGACGCCAAAAATTCTCTCGTTGTAGTAGATAACATACTGTCCAAATACAGGACAGATTGTCTTTATAACTGCAGGTATTGTGTCAAGGGTAAAATTGTCGCCCTTGAAACACTGTGATCCATTTAGTTTATCCGTTGTATTAGAGACATACACAGAGAATCCGAAAAAAGACTTTGCGTTGTTATTCGAAGCTCCTGTATTAATAAAAACATGTTAAAATCCATGATAACAAAGGATGAAATACAGCCTTGAGTAAATTGGGCAACAAAAATAACATTGGAAATTATGTTTTTATTTTTTTTTACTTAATTGTTGATTGTTATAATAAAAACAGTTCTAAATATCAATATCGATTTAATGTTTTACGAAGGAACAATAATCATGCCTCAGTTTATGTCATGATTTCACCTGACATTTAAAAATATTACTTTTTTACCTTAACACAGAATTAGTTAAGGAGGTTGGCACCAGAAATAGTAGTTATGTCAAACATCTAAAAACCACTTGGATATAAAGATGGGGACCTAAAATGTTCTTTTTTTTTTATCTGTGACACATGTTGCATGCCGTTTTCATTCGGAAATATAGGGCTTCAAACAGAAATGATAGTTTTCGTAAACTTTTTACCAAAATGTAACATAGAAATTGATAATTTAAAAAAATCAAACAACATTTAATTTTTTTTAACAATTATTAAGTTAAGATTTTTATACAGCATGAAGTTGAACACATGCAGTGACTATAAAAGTAAAATCTGAGTCAACGTTTAAACGTTTTTGCTTTACTGGTGATATCAAAGGCTAGTTCATAACAAACACAACAACAGATGTTACAGGATTTTGGAGTAATCAAATTATAACTAAAATAAAGGTCCAAATAGAATTGTAATTTTTTCAAAACTTTACATACAAATAGACATATATTTCATGTCTCATCTAAAAGTAAAAATAAGGAGGGTCGCATCTAAAAGATTTGAGATATAGCAGTAAAAAAGATAACTTAAAGCCAATATTGGAGTTAATTTTTTGTTAACTTCTATAAATATAAGCTAAATATGCCGAAATATATCGATATAATTATCAGAAAACTGTTTAAATATATTTTTTAGAACATCATAAATATAGCGTAATACACAAACTATTTAGAAGTTTGGTCTGCGCTCAAAACTAGGAAGCTAAAGTAACGGTACTCTAGAACTAGTGAGTTATAAAATATGTCCATTTCCTTTTTGAAAACCTTCCTCTACTAAACTATGTAAAAATGTTATTAAAAAAATAAAATATAAATATACTACTAGAATTAATATGTGATGCAGAATTTTCAGACTACAGGTGACCCAAAAAGGCTACCCAAAACCCAAGACTGAACCTCTTTAAAAACATAAAAGAAACAACATCAAAACAGTCATTGTTAGAAATGACTATACCCCATGGTTTGTTGTCCGTCCTATAGTAGATTGTTATATTCTGGATGTTGTGAGTGCTCGTTAAGTTCACCCACCAGGTGGCGGTTTCACGTGGACCTGAAATGACACACTGACCACCATTCCTGGTCAGGTCTGACCTCTTCCCGTCAACGGCATTGCTGGCATCACCTACGTTGCTATTTTGAAAAAAGGGATTCTCTTGATATGCTGGCTTGTTTAAGGCGACATTCACTGAAACGATAATAATTTTAAAACTGAAAATGTTGTATATTTAAGAACAAAGGTCATATTGAATGTGTATCGGGATTTAAATACGGGCTGGTCACATAGGGTTTTATCACGTAGCAGCTTATAATTGATAACATTTCTCTGTTTAGCTCACCTGAACTAAAGGTTTAAGTAAGCTTCTCTAATCACCTGTTGTCCGTGCATCCGTTTGTCCATCTGTCCGTCTATCTGTAAACTGTTCACATTTTTCTCCGAATCAAGTGGGCAAAATTTCACTCAAAACCTTGTTTATATATTGAAGATTTTAAATTGTATAAAATCATGACTCTCGAACCAAAATGATGCCTTAGGCGGGGTTCAAAGTTAAACATAGAAATGACTAGTTAAAACAATTTTTGTTCTTGAGAACCAATGCACCAAAAAAAAAAACAATATGTACTTAAGAGTTTGTATATTTAGTGAAAAAATAGTGCCCCCTTCCGAACAAAATTAAGGCCCAAGGTTGGGTTCAAAGTTTAACATATATTGAAAAAATGGTAAAAATTCTCTTCTCAAAAATAACAATGCTTCAGTTTTTGAGATTACTATGCAAACATCCTTAATTGATGTAAAATTTTAATCAATAAAGCTGTGACAACCGGACTAATACTAAGCCCCTAATGAGGGGTTCAAAGTTTAACATGGAAATATATATTATAGAAAATGCTTAAACAATCTCTTTTCTTGTGCAAGGGGTTAAAGTACAATGTATACCAGTTTTGTAGAAATGCAAGGTCATTTGAATTGTTGATGCGTGTTGTTTCCGGAGGGGGGGGGGGGGGGGGTGAAACGGCCCGGGCTTGATTTTCAAGCACATGTTTAATTTCGAGGTAAACCATGCTATATCGGACAAAGGTTCTCACCTTTTCCATAAATTGTATGAAATAATGACGTTTTATCTACGCCATCCCCAGAGACAGGGTCATCAAATATTTTGCAAACATAGTCTCTGGGGTCCACACGATATTAATGAATTTGCGTCATTTTATACATCACTTGTCAATTTAAAACCAAAAAATCACTAAATATGAAAACACCGTGTAAATGCATACAGAATAACTTTGATCATATTTTCATAAATGGCACTATGTACACTGTGGTGTTAAAAATGGCTGAAATGAGTAGTCATACAACAAAATGACTATTACACAATTTAATAATGTTAATTTTGCAATAACAGAAAATGAGGTACATTGCATGGCTGAGGCAAAATAATTCCTGAATTCCCTTTTGAATTTGGGGCGTTTCAGCACGCGACAAGAGCTGATTTTTTTATGAGCAGAAAAACAATGTGTAAGAGGTTTAACTATCCTATTTTTGTAATAAGTAAAATTTTGATGCGTGTTCTTTCCATGGGGTTGGGGGGGGGGGGGGGGGGGGGGGTTAAACGGCTCGGGCTTGATTTTCAAGCACATGTGTACCTTCGAGGTAAATGAAGTCTCACGCCTTGCTGGATGCAATTGTGTATTTTGCTTGAAAATGCAAATGAAGAGTTATTTTTTATACAAAGCTTATTTCGCGTTAATTGTGATTTTTTTTTCCAATAGAAACCGGTGTCGTTGTCTAATAGTAGCCGTAACATACGTCTTATCGAGTGAAATTGTCATAGTTTTTATACAAACAAAGAAAATGGATAATTCTTGCAATCAAACTATTCTGTGTACAAATATAAAGAAATCTGTCGCTTCAATTTAAAAAAAAAAAACTTTGATTTTGGCGCAATTATGTCCAAAAACTTAATTCGACTGCACATGTGCCCAAATCAACGACAGCTATTCACGAAGTTTTGAGTCAATGCTTCATTCTTTAGGTAGGTAGCTGGATATTTTAGTGTTGAAATGTGTGTTACGTGCCGTAAGGGTTGTCAAGTTTGCAGGTTAATTAAAATTTTTGAGAAAAGAGCATTTTGTTCAATCTGAAAAGAAAAATACTTAATGTGTCGGCCATTTTTTCAGCTAGTAACCGTATAATTTTCGAATCGAAACAGCGAACGTCGTTTTTTTTTACGGATAGCAACCGTTTAGGTACTACACCGTGAGGAAGAGGCGGGTCACCCCCATTAAACTTCCCCGTTTTATGCATACATCATTTATCAATATAGACGTAGAATCTGTTCATCAAATAATGTTTACAAACTAATTTATTTTAACAATATGTCGTGGTATGAAAATGTATGGAATTAAAACACGCTATGTTATGCATATTTGCATACATATTTTAAACCAAAGTTGTCAGATTCAAAGTATCTGCATGATGGTTAACTCGCCCTTCACTTTCCGCCATGATGTCAATTAGTCAACCCGTTTCTTGACACCCGTTCTGAAAAGTTCTTTCCATCAATATTTGATCAAAACTACGCCTGACTTGGATCCACTAAAGCGTGTCCACTACCTTACTATCACATTTACTATTTCGGGATTATTTATCAAAAACGAAAGTAGTTTTTTTTATTAACTTCAGAATTAAAAACTTATCAGTTAAAGCTCAATTACACCTTACGGACATAAAAGTGTAAGCAGTTACTCTGGTGCAGGCATTTTGTAGTTTATTTGCAAAATGCATTAGTTTATAAGTATAGATGTATTATTACAAAGATAAAGCAGATAAAGACCTTTTATTAGTCCCCTATCGGTTTTCACCGGAGGTGACTATAGCTTTCCTCTACGTCCGTCCGTCCGTCTGTCCCACTTCAGTTTTCCACACTTTGTTTCTTTATGCATTTGAGGAATACTATAATATTTGCTGAAACAGCTTCAAAATGTCAAACTACAGATCAAGTTTACACTTTTGTAGCGTCTGGTTGACACATTTTCGAGAAAATTATTTTTTTCTATTCCAATTTTTGGATGTTCGGGTTCGATATTCTGCATAACAGTGCATTGTTTTCACAATTTCCACAAGAAATCATATTGACGCAAGCGTCAAATGGGCCGCAAAAATATAATTGTTGTATGAATCATCATTGGTTGTTTACATAAAAAACACACCACAAAGAAAATAACGAGTTGGTTGTACTAATTTTAATGGTAGATTTTAATTCTAACTACTATATTTTCAGCAACTCGTTTTTAATTTTAACATTTTACTATTATTATTAAGAATAGAATTCGATAATTTTTTTCATAAATGGAATTATAAATCTTATTTACACCACAGTTTATGAAGATAATCATTGTTATTTCAAGAGTTTAAAAATATATCAAGTTAGCTCAAATTTTCAGGTTTATACAAATTTTCAGTTTTTTCATATTTTTGCGTAAAAAATGATATGGATGTCATTTCATGATAATTTTCTACCACAAAGCACACGGCAATATAATAAATTCACTCACAAAGTCATTTTATTTGACGCAGCACATAGAAATTCAAATACATCATATAATAATAGTTCATGTCATTCGGGTCTTTAGTATTTCAGGTCTTTAGTATGTCCCGTATACCGATCCCGATACAATGGAAAACTCCGAAAGTTTCCGAATGTATTATAGTCTCGATAAAAACGCGTCTAACACGGCAGTCTATGACCAACTTTTCATTAAGAGCAAAACAAAAAATATGTAATATTTTTAAAAGGCATAAAACATATTTCTACATGCAAATTTACTTTTAATTGATAAAAATGAGCATAATTATTAATTCATTGTAAAAAAAAACTATCCCGCAGAAACGCAGTTACAATATTTAAATGTGTATCAAATAACGGACCGCCTCCTAGCGGCCCGTAACAAACCGGTAGGGGACGTGTATTGCTTATGCAATACTCTCAGAATGCTTGTTTATTGTTGAAACAACCATTTACATTATTTTTTACCCTAATCAGATAGTTATTAAATAAGTTAACAGAAATCGGCTGATTTGTTCAGCGAAATATGTAAACACGATTCGGGAAATTATATCTACTTTATAAATCACTTTAAAAACATCACAATTTTTGATAAATCGTTTGGATTTATTGTTAATCTGTAATTAACACGCATTTATGCTGACATTTCTTAAGTTGATCTGTTCAGTTTATTGTCGAGCATGGATATGTTTGTGAGCGGACATCGAAGGAATCAAGTATTATATGAATTGTGAAAAGTACACAAATACAAGGTCCGATTCTTATATTAATATATATGTGTCGAATCGTTTGTTGATTGAATTCTTCTGGTTTTAAACGACTGGACTGAAGTCTTACAATGAATCGATAAATATTATTTGTGTAGCAATTTATCGTAATGTAACTTAAAATTTCCACAGTATCTGCATACTTACGCCATTTTCGGATCGACAAAAATAATGCCTGTTTAGGAGAGTGATATCACCGTCTAAATTCACTGTTTAATTACAAATTTATTTTGGACTTTACTTTTCAAATTCAACATCTGTTTCGTAATATTTTCTCACAATTTATTTCTTACAAAGTTACAAGTTTATTTAGTGATTGACACTTTTCAGACTCTATATGTGATTTCAAAGAGACACTTTTCGGACTCTATATGTGATTTCAAAGAGACAGAGTTCCACGTCTCAAGGACTGTTAATCTCTTATATTTACATTTTCCAGTGTCTTTTTGCCTGTGATAACAGTACGTATCGATTTTGTACTATATAACCCAATAACTTCAAATGACGCCAAATTGAGGCGCCAGCGGGGTTTGCTTATTCATATATAAATATTTAATCGTAAAATGGCTTAAAATTATATAAATATAAGTAATAAAGAATCATTCTTTGAATATTATGATATGATAATTTATGTCGGGTCGTGATCAAATCTATCATAAAGCCCTTCGGGCTTTATTCGATTTGATCACGCCCCGACCGAAATTATCACCTCATAATACTCAAAGAATGATTCCTTATTCCTTAAATAACAACATTGTGCAATTATCAGTTTTTCATTTCCTGGACATCAAATAGTCATTGAGTTTATTTAATTATTTTATATCTGTGAACCCTTCACTCAGCTTACTTATGTCATCACTTGTCAATTTATACTCATTGTTCAGATTCTTATAAATAATTATGTACAATTGTCAATCGGCAGTCTGGAATTCGGCGGCCAGCCTCGGCCACGTCCGACTCACCCAGAGTCTTGAGTCCGGAGACCACTACTGGCCATATCCGACTTGTCTGTACATGTATGTCTGTTAAATTGTTATAATGTTGCCATCGTTGAGTCGCGTCCAATCAATTTAGAATGACCCTGCATCAATTGCCTGTTTATTTCTCTGGAACTGTATACTGGTGGAACTTTCGGAATACGGCCAACCTACCTTCGTTATTACCTTAAGGCCCTGTCTCACCGGGCTGCGTTCACACGGAGTTGTCACGGCGTTGTAAAATTTCTTGAATCGCCGTGTGATCGCAGGGAAATTTAGGAAAAATGTACAATTTTTCACTGGTTTTGTAAATGACGGAGATGTCATGGCGTCCTCTCGGCGACGGGGGCGTTTCTACGGAGTTCCCGCGGCGTGCATATGCGTTTTCACGGAGTTCTACTTGGCGACTGACTGCGCTCCCACGGAGTGCTCGTGGCGTGCTAAGAGTTTTCACTGCGCGTTCACCGCGCTTACACCGCGTGTTCAATGCGCTGACTGCGTGTTCACGACGTTCTTACTCTTGGGTATATAAACGGAGATTCTTGAGCATCATTGATCAGTTTCTTTTCGTCATGACATGAAGGAGGAGCTCAAAACGGACAAAACCGAGACTGGCTAGTCCTTCAACATTGGATACAAATTGCTGCAATGCAAGTGATCTTAATACAACACCACCGGATATAAACCCAACACCACTTGATATAAACACAAGGCCATCACCAGTACGCAATGACTCATCTTGTTTGATGTCCTCTTGTGAAAGTGGTCTCTCTAACCCGTCTACGTCACACGTTTTTCTAACCCAGCCACAGAAGAAGGCAAAGACAACGACTGACCTGACTGTCACACAGGAACAAGATATGGCATCATGGCTTGAGGTGAACGACCTCATCTATAACAAGAAGCTAAACGCCTACAATGATTTCAGAAAGAAAGATGCTCTATGGGAATCCAAAGCAGCAGACATGGACAAAGATGTGGATATTCTAAAAACCTGGTACAGATCCATCCGCACACGCTTTACACGCCTTATGCATAGGAAGTCTGGGGACGGCTCTGGTGAGTTGACAGAAAGGGACCGCTGGATCCTTCAGAACTTTGCTTGGCTCAATGTTCACGTCGTCAAAGTTAAAAAGAAAACAACAGTCAGTGTAAGTACAATTAAAACGATACGTTTAATCGTGTTTATCAGAATTTTATAATAGCTCATGAATAATTTTTCTTGGTCTTTGCAGATGAGAGATAATGTATCTGCTGCATCATCTGTGGAGGACGTGAATGACCAGTTGGAGAAACCACCGGAAGCAGTAACGACCTCTCATCAGCGGCTGGAGCCGCTCCCATCAGTTTCGAACAACAAGAACGCAATTCAAGAGGAAGAACGACTACTAAGTAATATCGCAAACAGAGGTGAGCAGTCCATGGTTTTTCAGATTAAAGTCTTAGAGATGTTGGCACCACAAAATACAACGGAGAGAACTGCCTACGCTGACTGGACAAAGGAAGTGATGGTTAACCTGCATCCGTCACTGTGGCTGAAGTTCCAAAGGGAATGTACCAACCTGTTGTATACTTACCAAGAGAAGAGTGAAGAACTCCTTCATCCTGTTGCCAGTGAACAGGTCTTCCCTGTTCCACAACTGCAATATTCAGCTCAGCAACAGCAGTGCCAAGCTTTTCCCGGGACTTCCTCTGGTACTACATCGACAAGCGCAATGTGGCAACCCCCTCCTCAGCAGTGGCCTACAACTGTCCAACAGAATATGTCTGTGTGGGGATCGCAGAATCCTGTCTGGGTCCAGGCACAGATGACCAACCTACAGCCGACAGCAATGATGACCCATGGACACACTCCATCCCCATTATCGAACAGAGCCACCACAAACACCCCTACCCAATCTGCAGAACAATCATTTAACTTAAGCAGCCTGGTCAACAGCAGTAACAGGAAATGTGCAATACCTCCCTTGATAGGGCTGTTGTTGATGAATGTAAGGAGCGTGAAAAGCAGTGATACTGGCTCTATTTTGTTCGACTCATCAAAAAGCATGAACCATAACTTTGTTTAACATCCCATATTGTGTTACCATTATTCAAAAAATACACAGTAAGTGTAAACTAGCTAGTTGTTTAATTTCCCAAACTGTATTACTGTACAGCACACAGGAATTTTGACCTTTGTTTTTACATTTTGTACCGTAATGTTTTACTGGTAATTATAAATTATGAAACATTCTGTTGTTAATTATAATGTTATGAAATAAGTTAGACATAAACACAAAATATCTTGTGAGCAAAATCAAAACAACACCTTCCAAAAATTTCATCCTAAATAGGTAAAAAAAATCAATGAAGAGCTACTTACATAAAACACATTATATGACTGATCATATTAAATTTTAAAAACACTAAAGCAACCCTTTATAAACAATTTAAAAAAAAAAAAATGTCTATGATTATGTTTGTATCGTAGAAGAACTCAAATCATGCGATCCTGCTGAGGAACAGAACCAGCAGTGGAGTTGAAGTACAACTTCAAATACTCGCGCTGTTTCTTTGCAGCAGTACTGTCCCGATTTGGGCCCATTATATTGTCCACATCATGCATAGCTGCATTGGCGCGCCATGAACCAGGAATAATTTGGTAGTTTGCATTTTCTTCGTCGATGTCAGCGTTTTGGATTGCAGAATATCGTAAACACATCAAATTATGAAGAATAACACGTTTCAATGATGATGGCGATTGTGATGGGGTCGTGTTGCATTGTAGTAAGCAGGATCTGCCAGCGCTGAGCCAGGATGCCGAATGCATTTTCAACGATACGCCGACCCCTCGACCTGTAATTAAAGATTCTCTGGTCTTTTGTCATTTTGCGCTGTGCGTAGGGTTTCATGAGGTATGTGCGAAGTCCAAACGCATCGTCACCTAAAATGAAGTACGGCGTTGGAATATCATCATTCGGAAGTGGGTCTGCTGCTGGAAAGGCAATGCTGTTGTCCTCAAAACACTCCTTCAGCTCGGACGCATTGAACATTTGAGCATCGGACATGTGCCCATAGCCGCCTTTATCGATCCACAGAAACTTGTTGTCAGCATCAACAAGGCCCATTAACACAAGAGAGAAAAAATCTTTGTAGTTGAAATACTACCGCTGTTGCGAGGACGTCTACAGGCAATATGCTTCCCATCAAGGGCACTGCACGCATGAGGCACGTTCCATCTCCGACTAAATTCTGAGGAAATTGCTCGCAATTCCTCAACAGTGGTTGGACACTGGATGCACTCGTCCTTGTACTCAGTAACATTGGCCTGGCATACTTCACGAACGCAAAGAGATATTGTATTGTGAGGTACTCTGAAGTCAAACTTCATGCTTGCCTATCTGTACCCAGTGGCTAGGTGGCGTATTGTTATGGCAAGCTTCAAACCTGGTTCGATGGCATTTCGATAATTTGTGTCTTGTTTGGTGATAAGAGGAACCAATCTGGCAAGAAGTTCATCAAACATGGCGGGTGGCATACGGAGGAAGTTAAAAAAACTTGCAGGGTCTTCATTCCGCAGTTCAGGCATGAGCCGATGGTATTGACCAAAATGAAACCTTCTGCCGACGTCCAGCCACTGTCGTACCCATGTCCTCTTTCGCCTTGCAGCCCTCCTTCGTCTTCGTCTTCGAAGGAGATTGATTAAGTCTTCATCCTCTTGGATATGCTCAAGATTAATTAATCCAAGAAGCAACCCCGCTGGCTGTTGTACAACAGCCATTGTCCAAATTGTGTTGTGGACTGACTGAAAATTATCTACAAACACCCTGGAGTGCATTATAAAGTTTACACTGATTGACGCGGTAGAAACATCGCGGGAGCGCAATGATCGCAGTGACAGCTCCGTGAGGTCGTAGTAACGCAGTGACATCTCCTCGGACTCCAAAGGTCTCTGTGCAAGCGCAGTCTACTTATCACAGCGTCTCTACTGCGATGCTATGCGTTGCCAGAGCGCGCCCACGGCGCTCTCATGGCGCTGTTGGAGACCTTACCGCGCTGTCACGGCGATCCCACTGCGTTTAAATACTGCGTGTTGATCAGATCGCGATGCCACGGCGCGTACTTTGTGCATACTCAAAGTGCGCGCCGTTGCATGGCGTTCTATGCGACCGTACTGCGACCAATGGAGATGTCACTGCGTTGTGACGGCGCTGTAGGAGACTCCACTGCGCGCATCTCGGCGTTCTGCTTTTTGTTAGAACGCAGCGGGATCGCCCCGAGGACGCAGCCCCGGTGTGACAGAGGTTTTACGGCCTACAGCGCGCCTACACCTTATACCCTTTACGCCAACATTCCCTTACCCGGTTCGTACTGCACACGACCGATGCAGATCCAGAAGAATTTTCTAGCACCGTAAAGTTTACGTGGTAACAGTGATAAAAAACAACAACAAAAAACAGACCTTCTCAAGAATGTGTACTTTAAATTCCACGGAATAAATTCTAACTAAATGATGATTTATGTGTAATATACGTTTCCTTCCACCTTTAAATAAGGGTTATTTTCTCATTTTTCTTAGACCGATCCTTTCATTTTGGAGTTCCGAATGAAAATGAATGAAAATTGACTGAACAAACGGTGAACGCACAGTCAGCGCTTTATGAACAGTGAGCGCAAACGGAGCGGAGAGCGCATGGTGAACCCGCGAAAAAAAATGGGAAAGTTAAACGTTTCAGGGGCTGCAGTGGGAGGCAGTGCCCACAAATAAATAACTCTTATATGATTTTACTTTGATTTATAAGTATTATGATATCATTTCAATTCTGGAACCTACAATACATGTACAGTACATATACATGACAATAAATAACTTGTATAAAGGACCAGTAATAACTATAAAAGACTACTAGTACTACTTTGACAAGACTTCTTTACTTATAAAAAAGAGGGGGAAAAAAGTAAAGGAAATTCATTCAAAGACGATTTTGGCGGACTATTATATTTTACTACATGTTCTTCTGTTGTAGGCACAGAGCGGTTGGAAATCTAAAACAAATCATTTGAAAACATGTTTATAGTGAATTACGGATTTAACAAATTAAGGATATAACGAAGTATTTCATTGGTCCCTAGGACTTTGCTATAACAGAGTTTTACTGTACTTCTGTTGAAGTCACAGAGCGGTTAGGAATATGAAACAAAGCGATTAAAAACAAAGTTTGAGTCTACGGAATAGAATTAAATTAAGATATGCTAATTATTGCTTATTAATCGATATTTGTTAAAAATGTTAGAAATGAGCTATCTTCTTTAACGAACAGCGAATGTGACGACGGTGAAATATAAACATAATCTTACGTAAATTCTAGGCAATGATCATATGTCTTCGAAATTGATGTTTTATTGTGAAAAAAAAGAAGAAATAAAATAATTAAACTTTTAAGTATTACAAAATGTAAATACATGTACGTTTTGGGGGGATGAAAAGTGAGACTGGTTATACCAACATAGACGAATAAATGATAAGAGCAAAGGTTTTTTCAAATAAATCTACGATGACCCTCTTAGAAACTTTGTTTAATGTCATTGCAAACACTTGATCATTACTTTTGTTTGTTTTTCTTTACCAAACATTTAAATGCGTATTTGAATTCAAACAATTTATGTTGCCGATGTAAACAAGAAAAATGACCCCGGAGAATAATGACCGGTGTTGATTTTTACAATAACCACTACAATTACAATAATGACCCCCCCCCCCCCCTCCCTTGCTGTATAATTGGATTTTCTGAAGAAAAAACACCCAGGGGTTATTTTTATTCATGTTAAACATGAAGAGAAATGACCCCCGTAGAAAAATGACCCCGCTGTAAACCAGAATATGGGTAAGCCAGTTCCCAAGATGTCTGCAGTTTAATTTACAGTTTTGTCAAGACTAATCCACAAATAATAAAAAAATAAAAAATACTGAAAAAACTTAAATCTATAAGGGGGTCATTATTCTTCAGGGGTCACTTTTCTTCATGTAGAGTGTGCTCATTTTTATGAAATTGACACTTATTTTTCAGGCGAAAAGGTCATTTTTCTACGTTTAATATTGACCGGGGGTCATTTTTCCGCGAAGAATAATGACCGGGGGCTCATTATTTTACGTCGAAAAATGACCCCCTGTCATTATTCTACGAGGGTCATTATTCTACAGTATTTACATTCTACTGTGCTTTACCATTAAGATCTATGATCTTTAAATGCCTCTAAATGCAATACCTAATCACTGCGTATGAATTCACATGTAATTTAAATTAGTAGTTCTCAAACAGTGATTTCTATGTTATCGGTTGAAAAAAATATATTTCATGAATGTTGTCTAAACACCATGTTTAACAATTATTGAACAAAAAAGTTGACATTAAAGTAAAAAGCAAAATTTCAAGAGTTATTTTTTATGGATATATGTTCATGCTCGTCGATCTCAACTCAACAGTCTATGTGATAACCTGTTCAAACCGGTTTTAGAACCGCTGTTCTTGTTGTTACTAATTTTCTTCCTTCCGTGATCTGCAATTTATATCGATTTGTTTAAGTAAAAATTGATTTCATCAGTAAGGGAATAATTTATTTTTGACGTCGTCGTGTCAATAACTGCCGTCAGATGAGCAGAAAAATTATCATAACGCGCTAACGTGTGTTATTCAATTTGTCTGCTAACCAGACGGCAGTTTTGGACACGACGACGTCAAAAATAAATCATTCAATGCTATGTTACACCGGCTTATTTATCTATAGAGCGTATATTCGGTGGAAGTAATCAATAAAACTTATCAGCCTGGAATTCATTTTATGATAGTACATTCTTAAAGTTTCATCATTGATACGTGTAATTAAAACTCTTTTCATTTTAAAAAAAGGAGGGGTCGTTAAAGGAAACGTGTTGGTTTACGCATAATGTCGCCTTAACTTGAATACGTTGCAAGCCACAAGCATGATTAAATCAGTAGATGTAGATGAATATATATGTGCACACAAGTTGTGACAGGAAGGTTAGAAAAAACTCATATTCACATGATGTTGTATGTATCTTGTGATGATTGAAATATGTAATGCACATGCTTTAAATCAATGTATCAAAGTTTACATGTTCACACTAGAAAAAAAAAACATATGATGTATTGTTTAGGTTATACATTTAAGACATGGGTCTGCATCAAAATGACACATATTCTTTTTACAATCACAAAATCTATAGTTCATTTTAGAAACATCACATAAGAATAACAATGTTTGTGATAGTTATTTCCTTGTTTGGGCAAAATGGTAAAGCGGCAATATAACACTTATTTCAATCATGAATCATGTTTTAGCAATTTTAAGGAAGGAGTCTTTTCTGGTTTTTGACTTGTCTAAAGTAAATTTGATTTTGTGTTCATTAAATCAAGATGAAATTAGACTTTTATTTTTTTTAATCTCATACAACTTGGCGTAGAAATAGTAATCAAAGTTAAGAATCTAACAAGGGTGACATTTTTGGCGTAAGAAATACCAAGTTTTGCAATTCAGAATTGCTGTAGATTTATGAGTCTATTTAGCATTTTTTCAAACAACAACATTATTTTTTTTTATTTTTTCAACAAATGTGAACTGATGATAAGATAATTGGGTTTCAGAATGTTTTTGAAATTTGATTTGCCTATCAAATTACAGTTTTAGAAGCGTTCAATCTATCAGTAGATTTAAATGAAACAAACAATAATATCGGATTTTCTTTTTTTTTCGAATGGTCAATATATTAGTTTTTGTGTCATTTTATATCTGTATATACAGTCTACATAATATGTAAAAATCAGAAATGTCTTTCTATTGGAAGACAATAAGAGGAAATGCGGGCTAGGTAATATCAATTTATGTTTAAATATTTATTCGAACTTAGTAGTATTAGCTCATTAACAATCTAAAATTTTACCATTTCATTGAAGAATAGACCCTTCATATACATAACTGCAAATAACTTCATTTTTTTAATCATCATTTTAGTTGATGGAAATGGTAGTGACATTGTCCTGGTCTTAATGCGAAAACAGGCAGGTCAAATTTGATTAAACTGATAGAGCCATACGGTTAACCGATTTAATTGACTGTGTCAAAATGTCATGAGTTTCCTAATATAAGAAGTATGTCTATTAACGAGAAGACCCTATCCTTAGCTGTGATTGAATATCCTCCTTGTTTTACTTTAAAACAGTTATTGTAAAAATACTATCTTAACTTCCTTAAAGTTTTTTTTTATTCATTACTCGTTGCCGTATAACTGGCTTTATTAAAAGGATGAAACATACCGTAACAATGGCAAACTCCCACCAAAGTAATGTATAACATCCACTTCATTGCAAACTGTTTAAATCGTAAGTTGTAGGAATATTTTCTTTCCATCATATAGAGAACAGAGAGTACTATGCATTAATATCTGGTTTGTAAGGGTTACTCCTCTACATATTTGTATGTGTAATATTATGTCGTACTTGTTCATTTCCTTCCGCATTTTCTGAAATGATTTCAGCAGAGACAGGCAACATCGCCACATATGTTAATCATATGTATTTTTGTTCATATGATCAACATACGATTGCTCATATGATCTGCCATACGTGATACTCATATGTTTTGATGTACATATGCTACATATATGATTCTCATTTGAAATGCAGTGTTCTAGATCCAACTTGTTTTGTACCTACGATTGCACTTTTCCTTTCAATCTATTATATTCTTCCTATTATAATTACATTATAATTACATTTATGTTTCCCCCTATTAAATTTATTTGAGTGATATGTACGCAATACACAAAAATCTGGTATTAACACAATTTCAACAAGTTCTCGAAGTAACAATATGGCTGATTCTGCTTGGCGACTTCAAAACCGAATCACAACACGATATTATACTACGCTGATAAAAATTGTAATATTATTATGTAAAAAATGTGTTTATTATAGACAATGAAGGCAAATGTAAAATGTTAATCTATATGTTTTATTTTGTTGGCGAACGTGGCCACGGCCTTGGACTGCCGTATGTAAAATGGCTAGCCCTCTCATCAAAACATTACATTATGCATTACATTATAGATTACAGTATGCATTACATTATACATTACATTATATGTTACATTATACATTACAGTATGAATGTCAACCATTGATGACCATTATATCATCCATCACTCATTATGCAACATTAAGACAATTAGTCCACATTATACATTAAAGCATCATGCTCATTATACATTATGACATTATACATTACATTATTGGCTAAATGATTTTGAAAGATAGACAAAACAATACTGGTACTGGGAAAAGATACTCAGTATTATTTTGCTATCAAATCAATAAAACCAAAAGCGTCGCGAAAAATCGCAAATAATTGAAATTACAATGTCCAAGTAACACCAGTATTTCTTCCAAGGCCGTGGCGATGACAGGATCTCAGGACTGAGGTGTCCTCCCGTCTTTGCAAAGTTCAACACACAGTGTCTAATATAATAACAGACAGTCATCTATTGGAGTATTCTGGTAGGAATCTGAAAATATAAATAAAACTACGGCAGAAAGCGTTATTAAAAATGTACAAACGTAGTAGTTTTAATATTGACTATAATTAGAACGTGGAATGGGTGGGTGGGATTTTTCTTCACTCAGTCTACCCAGCTGGGACCTTATTCACAAAGCCTCCGTAAATTCCGCAGTCGCGCTGAGTTTACGGGAGGCTTGCGGAAACTTTACGGAAAGATTACGGGTGGTTTACGGCTTATTCACAAAGCTCCCGCAAACAAAGCAAAATTTACGGAAATTTTGCGCACTCGACGGGCACCTGCATTGAAGAATTGTGAAAAGCCTTCTAGTAGGCTATTTTTTTTTATCTGAATTGCTGAGTATGTTGGGTTATTCATGAAAACATTCACGTGTATATGTGACCCATGAGAAATAAAGTAGTGAATGTATCGATACTAGAAATATTAAATGGTTAGTGCCTTTTCACATAAATTATATGACAAATTTGTGTAATATTTTGTCAAAGTTTAATAAATGATTATACGATTTGTTTAACTACATAATATATGGGGCGGGGGGGGGGGGGATTTATTAAAGAATATGAAAACATATTGTCATAATTTTATGTCATATTGAATACTTTGTTGTTGTTATATTATAATCAACTGATTCAAACTCCTATTTTTTTTTAAACTCGAGTTTAACATACTATGATTCAAAGTTTAACAAAAGTATAAATATCATAAAATATAAAGTAATGATTTTTTAAATAAAACCTCGGTATTTTGCGTGAGGGTTCAAATTGTGACGTCATGACGTAAAAATGACGTCACTAAAACGACAACGCTGCGAGATCATGGAGGATAGAAAGAAGAAGCCGCGATTCAGCGAGAAAGAAATTGAACTGCTTGTTCAGGGTGTTAGGGAAAGATCGGACATCATAAATTCAAAATTCAGTGATGTAATCAATAACTCGAAGAAGAAGCAAGCGTGGTTCGAAGTGATGGAGGCCGTCAAAGCGGTATCTTTCTCGACAAGAACGGTTGACGAATTAAAAAAGAAATGGGACGATGTGAAGAGGGGGACCAAGAAGAGGGCATCTGTCGTACACAAAGAGCGGTGTAAGACGGGGAGCGGGAAGTTAGATATTTTGCCGCTTAGCAGTATGGAAGAGGACATTGTGTCAGTAATGGGAGAGGAGCGAATCTTCGGATTCAGCTCCTATGTCGACACAATGATTCCCCTTGTAAGTTAACAACGTTCAGTTACCTCGTTTGTGTTACTTATAATTCCATGCCTTTGGCGATGCAGTGAGATAATGAAACTTATTCTCGGCTAGAATCTGGTCACTTTCTCAACTCTCACATGTAAAAGCTTATACAGTTTTATCAGATTTATAGTTGCTTAGAGTGTAAATGTACACATCGGGTCTAAATAGTGTTCCTTATAAAAAAAATTAATGTCGTAATGATTGAATTTCCTGTATTTGCTACTAGGCTACATGTACTTTTTAAGTTTTCATATTATCGAATATTTGAATCATGCAGTTTATTATGAAACTCATTTGAGTATTTTATATTAATTTTTTTATTGCCATTGTATGTCTTATTAGGGGTATATTTATACAGAATTGTTCTGAGGTACTCTATAAATATTATACAAAGATGACACAAGATGGCTCGAACTTTTGATCTCTCGAACTTTAATCATGATTCCATGAGGTTCGAATTATCAAGATTCACATGTACAGGGAAAAAGTCACGTTTAATTTTTGCCAACTTTGTGACCCTGAAACATTGTTGGCAGTGTGCGAACATTACTTTTTTCAATCAAATATTCTATTCAGACACCCAGCAAAGCCTTCTCTGGAGAGATTCCCTCACAGGATGGACAAGGCGTTCTGGTAGCACTTCACTCACCCAGCATAGCCATCTCTGGAGAGAGTCCCACACAAGATGGACAGGGTAGTCAAGGGGTTACATTAAGCACACCCAAAGGAGGGAGTTTCACTGAGTGCACATCGTCAGATCCCCTAACGGTTACAAAGAAAATAAAAAGACAACGCCCATTTCAAAATGAGGAACATGAGAGGTAAATTTGAACCGCTATATATTCTATTATCTAGAAAATAACGGACACTAGGCTTATGTTTTAAAAACTTTTTCTGATTCTTTAAATTTGAGTTTAGGATGAATTTAAATGATTCGCTTTATATAACATTATAATTCCACCAAATACGTCTAATAAAGTTTTTTCCTATAGCCTGTTGCTGCAAAGAGAACTAATTAAAATTCAAAGAGAGTGGTTGGATGTCGAGAAAGAGAGACTTGGCATAGAGCGGGAGAGGTTATACATCGAGCGCCGGCGGTTGGAGATGGAGGAGCGGACGAGGGGTGTCTGTACTGCATACAAACAACCAGAGAAACGTCGTACCCTACAAATGGACCACGAGCTCTTCCACGGAGCATTTATGCAAATTTAAGGGATATTTTCCATAGAATATTAAGTTTTATTTTCTTCAAATTGTTTTAAGGCTACACTTTTGTTACCTGTATTGAATATATTAAGTTTCATTCTTGAGTCTAATGGAAAAAGATCACACATTTTTGAAATTGAATGTTATTATTTATTAGAACAAAAAAGCATAAAAAACGTACACTGTACATGGTAAATGACATACACTTCGAAAAATCTTCACGCAATTATAACTGTGTAATTGTTGTTATCTAAACTAAAACTGTTTCCATTGCATTCGATTTTAATCTTCTTAAAAATCTACAAAAGAAAGGGTAAAGGATTTTTAAATAATGAAAAAAGTATAACAAAAATACCAAATCGAGAGAGAGAGGGGAGGGGGGGGGGGGCAGTGAATAACTAGTACGAATACAGTTATACATGCCAACATGAGAGATATTTCTTAGAATTGTTTTACCTAAAACCTATCTCTGATGATCATGGCTCTGATTTGCTGCCCACGTTGATCCTGCACGACGTTGTCCACCCTGTCATCAATATCATCGCCCTCCTGTAGAACTTCAATCGGGACTCCCTGCTCCTCACATATGTTGTGGAGTACTGCAGTTGAGGTAATCACGTCCACAGCTGTGGGAAGTGCTACAGTCAATGGACCGCCTACATAGTTGTTAAGGATGTGTATTAGGAGAGAGAGAAAGGGGGGGGGGTTACATTAAGATCGACTTGGTAATAGAAATAAAGTTATATAATAAAATTTCATGTACATTTGCATCATTGCAACTTAATGTTTGAAAAATTTAACATATTTGTGTATACACATTCATCTGCTCTTCCACCGCCCAAATGTGTCCTCAATCCTCTGTCGGGCCTTTTTATGGGCAGCATTGAAGGCACGGTCAGCCTGCGTGTGGGGATTCCTTATCGGTGTCATCAGGTATTGCTTTAAAGGGTACGCCTGATCCCCCAGGAGATGCCCAATGTTAGGTTGGCCTTCCAACCATTCTCTCAGCCTGCTATTACCCCAAATGTAGGCATCGTGTTTGCTGCCTGGCCATTGAACAATAATGTTGGTAAGTATTTTCCGGTGGTCGCACATATATATATATATATATATATATATATACGTAGGTGGCCTTAATTCCTTTTTTTTGCAGCTGACTGGAAATTAACAGCAAACTTTTTTTCAAACAAGTGAGGAGATATTAAGGATATGTGAACTTGACAAAAACAAGTTCATTGCGCAACGCGAACTGTCGTCTGGCGACAAGCAATCGTATTTCACATCGACGGTTTATTTGCTTAATTTAAGGTTTAACACAGTGATATAAAATGTGTAAGTTTATGAATTTGCATAAAATATAATTTATATCAACATTTACATCAAAAGGTTTTACTTTTTTAATCATTTACAAACTTAACGTTTACGACATATTTGCGCCGATTTCCGGTAATTTCCCAAATCTCGATGTAAACAACAAGTCGGAATGACAAAAACTGATGGATATTATTAGTGTATGACGAATATTGCGAACACAAACTGATGTCGGGTGTCATAAAAAGGGAATGGAAAAAAGGACGAGACCATACACCAGTTCCCTGTGATCTAAACCTGCCATTTGCAAGCAGTAAGCATGGTAGGTGTCTTATCATGACATGTGCTATATTGTATTATGTTAACGTTACAGATTATTATGCTCGTAAATTATCCACGTGAAAACAATATCGCCTAGCCTATATGCAGAATAGCTACACAATAATCTTAATTTGTTCAAACATAAAAATTATTCATTGTTAATTCAGTCAGTGTTTGTAATTAAAATAATCACAATTTTAGTTCGAATTTTCTTAAATGAAATTAACCATCTGATGATAAATGGTAAGGTTGACCGCATAGAGGGCCCTGAGTTTACTCTAGCATATGACAAGTTTATTTACCAACATTTACTCACAAAATATTTTTAGTCTAACACTTTCATGAACATTAGCTTGAACAGTATATTTGTAAGGAATAGGTTATATGTTTGTATTGATGATTTTTTTAGCACATACTGGCGTGCGACCAGTTCTCGCAATGTACTGGCGAGAAATGGTACTCGGCGAGAACTGGTCGACCAGTTCTCGCAATGTACTGGCGAGAAATGGTACTCGGCGAGAACTGGTCGCACGCCAGTATAGTTCATAACATGAAGAATTAATCTTTTATTCACTATCAATAACTGATAATGTTGATTCTCTGTACTGTGAAAACATTTGAACAGCTGACTGATATTCACCTTTATTGAAATTAGTATATCATGGTTTATCGGTTGATAGAATTGCTCACATCATATTTAGATTTCATGTGCTGGGTTCATTATTGTTACAAATTCTTATTTTTTTCCATTATTTTCAAATCATTAAAACGCAAGATTTCTAAATACACACAGTTATATAAGACATGAAATGGTCAAGTTAAGTAACATTAATTTAAATTTTCAAGATTAATAGAATAAAATGTTGACAAGTTTCACCTGATATCAAATTTTTATATAGAATAATCCATTTATATAAGGTTCTGTCTGTCTATGTTGCATACACTTTCATGATATGCCTATATGAATTTTATATATTTTTCTACATGTAGATTCTTAAAATCATCCTTTCATATAAGTCCTTCTTATATGTTATAAGTAATAGTACCAGTAATATCAGTTTTTTTTTTTTTAAATACAGACTTTTCAAACCTCCAAGAGATGAGAACATCACTGGTATGTGTTAACGAGGTCATTCCTAATACAAGACACAATGCGGAAAAATATAAGACTAATGTAAAGAACTGAAACCATGAGTGATGAAGAGAAGAGCTGATAATCAGATTATTGTCTTTGTTATGTTCATCCTGATAAAGCCTTTCCCTATTGATGCCCTGGATCATTTATTTGGTAATTTAAGGATGGCAATATTTATTTCAACATTTATGATATAATATTAAGACAATTAATAAGCAGCACAACATATCCTGAAATATGAAACTGGACCAAACCAGTGATAATCTACCATTTATGATTTATTACATTTACTTGGATTTGAAAACCATTTCTGAAACTCCAAAAGTCATGAATAATTTGGACATATAATGCATACAATTAAGAATTAGTATTGTAAAAGAATATATATTATGATAATGCATATGCTATAAGAAATACAATTGATAGATATCAATTCAAAAGGTGTTTATACTGACCAAGTGCAGTAATGAAGTTTGTAATGGCTATATACTGTTCATGTGGAGAAACTGGTTTTTAAAATATATGTCTTATGTTTATAATTATGTTTAAATTTGATGATTGCATAGTATATCAAATCATCATTTCTGTCTATTAGTGTCTGTCTGTCCATCCATTTATCTGTATGAAGTCTGTATGTTTTATTTTATAACCCTGATGAGGTTACTGATGTAGATCAAGTTGAGATCATCATTATGACACTTATATACAACAAGCCTCACAGAAAATATCAATCCTCTTAAATTACAGAGTTTTTGAATGAGTTATGAATGTATGGTTGAGTAAAATTTTTATTTTAAATATTTTTTGAAATGATTTTTGTGAATAAGAATATTTTTGCTATAACTTATCCTTATCTATATTTTTATCATTTTTGCATGAAAAAAAATATACATATCCTAGTTAGGCCAAACCAATATAATTTCTTGTTTGTCGGACATTAAGTGGAAAAGGGTACAAGCGGCCATAATGACATGATTTGTAAAGTTTTATTTAAACACGAGCATGCAGGATCCGATAAAAAAAGAAATTTAATTGGTGTGGCCTTCCACATTTTCTATATTTTAGTTCAAATTGAGGCTGAACCATTGTAATATATTACCCTGCATAATCATTCTGATAAAGTCTCAATCATACATTATAAATAGCATCAAGACCAATATGGGGACCAAGGAAGGGTTCAAAGTTCAAAGGAATCATAGGATTGCATACAATCATGTATATACATAAGGACAAATCATAAATCATTTCAGAATCTGCAGTGTTGTTTAGTCCAATCAGATAATATGATTTAAATAATTATCATGATTAAGTATCAAATTTCATTTTATACCTGTAATCATTTGAAAGGTTCTCCTATTTTCGGACACCCATTTTAATGCAATACCTTACAAATCAGACAAAACTTTTAAAGATTGATAGAGGAAATTCAATTTAATTACAATAAGTATATGATTTTTATGAAACCTGTGATTTATTTGGTTTGATTGTATTTTAAATCTTTCAACAAAGGCTTAATAAAGATTGTGTGTATTAAAGTTTCCATGCATGTTTTTCTTTTTTGTGTACAGAGACTAGAGTTTCTTGATTTTATCAGATGCACAACTATGACACTCTGTTTATTACCATTAAAATAAACTCTTTAGGAAGTGAAAAAATTGTTAAATTAAAGAATCATTTTCTCTTTATATGATTGGTTTTTAGAAATACTACCATTTATGGCAGTGTTGACTTTCATAAAGCGCGCAGAGTGATTTTTTGTAAAAGTCAGATCAGAGGAAATTCGGATTTTCAGCCTTTTTAATTCAATTAGTTGTAGTATTTACAACACAACTCCTTTAATTTTGTTCGACAAGAACTTATGCAGGTTCACAGTATAACTAGTTGAAAGAAATCGCCATTTAAAACTGAATTATACGTCTTTTTTTTTAACAGCATGTAGGGTTTGTAGCATCTATTTCAATAGAGGTCAGAGGAAATTCAGACGTTATTATCTTTTTTTCTAATTCACGAACATGCCAATTATTGATTACTAATTTTTTGCTTTTTATCATTTCTTCAAAATTACATAAAAAAAATAAGAGTGTAATTATAGGAAATTGTATTTTTTGCAACTTTTCTAGCTCGGGTCACGTCAAAAAATGTCACTTTTTTAGTGGTCAGAGGAAATTCAAACTAAAATAGCGGATTAAATAAAAGGAATTCTTATAATCCATTTTCAGATAAATAGAGTATTTTATTAACCTTTTTAATATTTTGGTGAGAAAAGTTTTCTAGTTACTGAGTAATTGTAAATATGTCTTTTATGACATTTTAAATTTGCATTTAAGGTTTTTTGTCTCGTTCTAATTTTTTGAACATGGGTAAGTTTGAAGGCCGTTGCCATGGAAACGAACTCACGAACATATGCTTAAAATGTCTTTTTGACAAAAACAAATGGATTAGAGTCTGTTTAAACAATTTTTTTCAATTATTCAATTAGTTTCATGTCAGGTTCACATGTCCTTAAGTGGGACATACATCTGAATTGTGTTCTATGAGCCGAATTTTACTTGAATTTTTATCCCTGTCGCAAATAAGAATTTTAGAGAGAGGACAAAATTAGGCCATCTCTCTCTCTCTCTCTCTCTCTCTCTCTCTCTCTCTCTCTCTCTCTCTCTCTCTCTCTCTCTCTCTCTCTCTCTCTCTCTCTCTCTCCACTTCTCCGTTTCCACTTCTCCGTTGCTAATGCCTGCATGGAAGCTGACAATTGCAAATTCAACATTTTTTTTTTCGTTTCGCAAATACTGACTCTGGGATCAGAAAATTATTTTTAATACACTAAGTAAGTTACATTCATTGTTTTTTTTTCTAGCATTGACCAAAAATGTTTCAAATGTCCTTTGTTAAATAGTAAATCTACATCTAGCCATGCGTAATCATTCTTAATTTTTAACGCTTCATACTGAGAAATAATCTTTAAAAAATCCGTATTGTTGAATAAACTGTATTAATTTTTTGGCAAAATGTTTTTTTCCCTACACAAGTCTCTCAAATTCTATCTGTATGAATTGATGTGAAAAATAAGTCGAATGATTTTAGTAGGTTAGGATATTTTAATTTAAGATGCTCATAAGTTACCATCGAGCTACATCTTAAGATGTCCTAAGTTGATATTTGTATGTTCCTAACTTTTTTTCAAAGTCAAAGCCTAGGAACACACTTACTTCACATCCTATATAGGAAAGTTTCGTGAACATGCCTGTGGGTATTTTTTTAGTCCGTTGGCAAAATGTTATTAGTACATGCAAGTATGTAGAAACATTACGATAAGTATTGTTCATATATGATTGCGCCCATGAGAAAAGGGTCCTTATGACATTTTTTTCACAATTTCAGATTTTTATGGATTTATACCTATATTTGTCAGAAGATTAAAGTTATGAAGTTTTATGAAGATCCGATAACTATAAATATCTTTATTTGGCTTTTAAAGTTACGGGTTTTTTTTTTTACCTATAACGTTGTTCACCTTGCGGCGTTACGTTATGATTTCATTAACGTCATTTTTATGTTAGGTATATAGCTCCATTGTTTTATTTGTTAATCATATATTTCTTTTTTGATTCCTTATTAATAACTTTAAATAATAATAATGCATTTATATTAATGCATATTTTTTACACAATCCATGCACATTGAAAATGTAATAGTCACTAAAACTGTAAAGTCTTCTTAACGTACATTCATGTTTTCTGAATAAATCATATCTTAGTCTTGTAACGAACTACTTTTATAAACTAAACGTACAATTCAAATAATTTTTCTAAAATTATTCATTATCAATAACTAAGTTCAATGAACATGGCATTTTTAATTTGCATTGTGATAATATATGCACATTGGACTCTTAAGCACATGCTATATGAGAAAAAAATACTTTGCCAAAAGTAGATCTTTCCTTTCTTTATTTTGCTCTTTTATTTTTCTGTACATTTACACATGATTGACAATTTAGCGTTTTCATATCAATAGTTATCATTTTTTACTTTGATTCGTTTTTAATTCTTCATGGCTGGCTTAATTTTATGTTGCTTTAATATTTTTTAATCAGTAGTAATTTGAAGAATGTGGGCGCTTAAGATGTAGATTCGGCAGGAATCTGGGCGCACAAGGAGAGTGAAAATTTCATCAATTAATTTTGAATATTTTTCGAATTATAACCGTTATTTGATTTCTGTTGGATGTGGAATGAGTGGAAAAATATTTGAAATTCAAAAGGTTGTATTATAATATGGGTCTAAATATGGCAACACGATGCAATTCATGCAAAATCCTACTTATTTACAACTGTTTTTAAATGATTTTGTTGTCTCTCGGGTCTTCTCTCCACAAATTTGAAACGTGTAAAGGTAACATATTTCAACATTAAAAATGTCGCTTTTTAAAAAAAGATGGAGAGATGACCCAGAGATGACTAATTATGTACTTTTTCAAATTATTTTTTGAAGGATAAAAAACAAAGTCCATTGATATGACAGTGTTGTTTCAAACAGTACTTTATAAAGCATATATTGACAAGTCTCCGTGGCTCAGTGGTTTCGCCCTGGATTTAGTGAATACATACATTCAGTGTTTTGGGTTCAAATCCAACTGGTGGTCTTTTTAAAAAAAATTAAACTTTTTTGTTTTAAATGTTTGTTATTATAACATGATGTTGAATTATAATATACCGGTATATTTTAATTTGTTTTATTGATTTCTAGATCTGCTGTATGAACACTATAAAAAATTCTTTTCTTATTAATGTTTTTTAGGATATACATAATATAAATTCATTAAAATATGTTTTCATTAACATTTCCAACTAGTTATAGGTTTACCTCTCATTGCCATTTTTTGAAAGCTTTGTGAGTTTTTTAATAACCGGAATAGCCATGTACTTCGACTCTCAACATAATATATTTTTGTTGAAACCTGTACATAGCCTTTCGAGGTTATAGACATTTAAATCCCAATTGATTCGTGTCGAGGATTCCTGCAAACTTACAATCTTGTGCGCTCACTTTCTTTGAATTACTTTCTTTTATAATTACTCTTGTTCCTTACTACATTACTATACCTAAAAGTGTCTCTATTACACACGTGAATTCGATCAAGTAGTTTAAATAAAAAGTCGCATTTTAAGCAAAGCGGTAGTGTATTTGTTGTAATTGCTCCCCCGTTCCGGTTAATGAAAATACGCAGCAAGCTTAGTAATATTGCGGGTCGTTTCGGTCTAAGAGACAATTCGCGCCGATCATTTTGCTCCTACGTGCATCAATAAAAGAAACACAAAGTTCACCAAATTCTAAATTAGTTTATATTCATATAACGATAATAATCATCTTCGCAAGCTTGGCATGGATCTCGAGAGTTTGACAATTAGCATAGGCAAATGCAAAACTAAATGGGGACTACATCTCGAAAGTAAGCATGATAATGTGCGATACAGATACATGTACATTTCAATAAATTCGTAATTATATAAATGTGTTTGAGTTAAAATTGAAGTTAAAAAAGAAAATAATATTTATCTAGTCAAAGTATGAAATGAGATATGCTCTTCTTTGAATTCAATTAAATTTGTCCAGGATTGAACATATGTTTCTTTTATCTCACGTTTATTGCCACAATTAAAACTCTTCAACGTAGTTAATTTTGTTTCCTTTTTATGTGTAAATCAGTATGTAACATTGCTGATATAACATATTTTCATATTTTACGCGAGCACTTATTCCGCATTGTTTCTGTTTTGTGTGAAATTGCAAGAATAAAAAATCATTGAAATCGCGAGCACCAATATTTTCATAAAGTTAACTGACAACAGTTTACTGCATGTATGACAAATAAAAGCGTAGTGGAATTGAAAAAATAAAGTTGGTTCCATTTTAATGGGAGTGATATGGAAATGATATTGTACAAAGGTATCGAATCGTGAACCTTGATTAATTTACCCTCTCCACTCGACATTTCTTTTACTGAAATCTCAATACAAGCACTGAAGCTTGTGATTTTCTCTCGTAGCATTTTCTTAATGTTGTTGAAGCACCCACTATATTTTTGTCAAGACAAAATTGTTCATTAATTAGATTATCAAGTTCCTGAAGCAATAAATTATAATGTGATTTTGTCAAAGAATAAAATCGGGCACAAGTTAAATACTCTTAGGTTTAATGAAAAATATAGTTTACGTCTAAAGTTAATTAGAATGTAATGACTCAAAGTGTACACATGTTACTACAATGAGTTGGCTCATTTGTTATATGGGTTATTTGTCGACACGTGATTAAAAACACGCTATAATTTGCGTCAATTTTGAATAAAGGGGAAAATGTTTGTGTTTGATTACTAATAAAAGTTACCTTTATTCTGTTAATTATAATGCTCATTTCGATCACGTAACAAATATATCAAATATTAAACAATAAAAAATATTTATTTTCCTGCCAGGAAAGTAATGCCTCCTCATGAATATCAATCTATCACGTGATAGCGACAGCTAAATTTAGCCTATCATACCAAAACTGGTGAAGGGTCAACATCTTCATAATTGTGATAGTTTCACAAAGGAAAGGATATTTTCAGTAAAGCATAGATTTGTCCGATATACGAGTGCAAACAAAAGAAAAAAATACAAGCCTGTGAGTAGATATGAATACTTCCTTTAAAAAAATGACGTAGACCTGTGTTTTTCCCCTGTGTGCTATTTATAGATCCTATAAGTGTTAATGCAGAATTAAGGGTATCGTGAATGACAAACGTATTTTACTCATTATACATGTATGTATTTCAAATTAACAACTGTTAAGCATATTAAAAATCAAGTTGGATATTTAATTAGGCAAACAATAACGACCACCTAGTTCTCCGCGGACATGCGCAATGAGGTCGGTTTGCTCTTCCTTCATCAATATTCATAAAAAGGTATATTTTCCTGACAGGAAAATAAACAATTAAAAATCTATATCTTTGTAACGAGATGGAATTCACCCTTGTAATTTACAGATTAAGGATAACTTTTATAAGTAGACAAACACATGCGTTTTCACTGTCATTCAAAATTGACGTAAATTATAGCGTGTATAGCTTTAACATGCGGTATTTGTAGACACATGAATAATTTAGCGCTTATATATGTAGCTAAAATGTCCCGTAGTTTTTAAATAAATAGCACACTAACTTTTTTTAAATTAAAAACGTCTTTCATGTTTTTGAGCGTCATCTAAAATTACTAGTATCTTATCTGCATCTACGTGTATTATAAAACAAACTGAGCAGGTTATATTCATATAGCTATTTACAATAGATCTTGTACGCACAATTTACATGCATATACCCATTGTCATTTAGGAACTTTTTCCGAAGAAATGTGTCAATACCTCTCCCCCTCCAAAAAAAAATATATATAGTAAGAAATCAGGCTTCCAAAACTTTTGGACAACTAATTTGAATTAAAAAAGAAATCTAATCAATTATTAATTATTGTTTGATTTTTTTGCACGGACATGTAATCAATAGCTTTAAATAATCTAAACCAGTACATGTACATCGCTAGCCAACATAAGTACATGTAATTGAAATATTCAGGCACGTAGCATCGTTTTTGAAAGTGGTGGGGGGGGGGGGGCGACTCATCCGAAAAATCTTGACAAGCAATAAAAAAAAAAAAAGGAAAGTAGGAATTTCCAAAATCTTCAAAATCCTAATCCGGGGGGGGGGGGGGGGGTGGTATGCCACTTCAATTTCAATCCTAATTTCCTTATTTACATATTATTAGTGCTACCAAAAAAGTGTGGGGGGGGGCAACTCCATGATAATTCCATTTTTCATATGTACATTTTTAAAAATTTGTTGCTGCGAGAAAAAGTGTGTGTGTGTGTGTGTGGGGGGGGGGGGGTTGAGGAGCCCCCCCCCCCCCCCCCCCCCCCCCCCCCCCCCCCCCCCCCGATGCTTCGTGCCTCATATTAGATCACTGAATCGCTGAACAAATACCGGTAGGTTCTGTAAACGTAACTTCAGAAGTAAATTTGGCCTTAATTTTTTTAATGTTTTATTATTATATACTACAATAAACATGTTCGCTTTTTTAACACATTTTGATGACACACAGAAAGTAGCCGATTAAATGTTCGTGGGCAATGTTTACCTGTTCTTTATAATTTTGTTGCACTCAAAACAATGAAGAGTTGAAAAAAAAGATTATTTCATTTTTTATTCGGAATAATCTGCACTTTATAAGCACCTATAAAATAATACCGCTATTGTACCTAAATATATAACTGACCGACTACAGAAGAAAAAGAGTGGGGTCAAAAATAAGGTGGTGGTTATATTGTATAATTATAAATCTATATTCGCAACAAATAAATGACAATTGTAAAGCTCATTTGCGCCTTTGCGCCTAAATCTGTATGCAACACATTTTATAGTTACATGTAAACATTTTTTTTTATAACATTCAGTTAAAACAATTTTTAGAGTGTATATATAATCTATAAAATCTCTAGAAACTCTGAATAATAGACGGAGTAAAAAAGAAGACCTAACGAAATGGCATGAATAATTTCTTTTAAATTTTTAAACTTGAATCTGTAAGTTACAGTACAAAAAAACGATGAAGCTAGAGTGAAAGTTTATTATTCATACCAAAAATTTAGTTTCATTATGAACTTATCAAATTCAAATTTCATTTATTATTATCTATTTTAAAAAATCAACAAAATGACTTACTAAAAAGCTTACAATTTGAAATAACATCAAATTATATCAATTGATAAACGACTGGATCTACAAGTAATATCAACCTATAGACTAAAACCTATTTTTGATAATAATTCACTCACTAGTCGATTTAATTCAGATTTTAAGAACACTCATTAAAATTGAACAGATGAAATAAATTGAACAGCTTATTTAATATCAGTTTCCCCGTGCGGAGCCTCATGGTATTTCTACAGAAGTGAATTATCTTTCTTGTTTTCCGAAATGCCTTTATAAACAGTGACTAAAATATTTATCTTGTAATAAAAAGGCTATGGGTTTCACCCAGATTCTGAAACTTATTTGTGGACCCGAATCTTCAGAGATTAAGAGCCTGTTTAGATGAAAATGGTAGACCTACATGAAGTTAAAGTCGGCCGCGCGAGTAAACAGATGCCGACGGGCGGATCAACAAGTTGTAATGGGTAGCGATAACGTGGTCGTGATTATTATAATGATTTCTCATTAACTGGTAACTCTAAAATTATATCATATTCAAAACATTCCAAATTAGATTCAGTACCGCAAGTTAATCGACTGAATGTAAATTTTGTAATCGTGTTATTCTTTCCGATACTGCAGTATGCAGTACAAGTTATTTTTTTATGCGGATGATCAAGAGTTGTCTTTTGTTCGTATCAAACAAGCACGGAATCTACAATCGATCATGACTTATATAAATGAGTTAAATATAAAAAATAAATATCAATTTGTTCATTTTATTTATTATGAAAGATACTGCAGTATGGGGCACTGCTAATAAACACGTTTTAGTAGTAAGCCACGTGTTCATAAACAAAGTAACGAAATTACCGCACTGCTGTTTTGTACTATCAGACGAGATGTTTTTTTTTTCTTTTATGTAACGTCATATCTTTATGACGTTATTTCTCTGTTTTATACAAAACGTCATAAGGACCCTTTTCTCATGGGCGCAATCATATATAATGTATATAAACCTGCTGAAATGAGCCTGTCGCATAGTAGCGGAGCGCTGCAAATATCGTTGGAGGCTCTAAGTCAGTTGATAGGGTATCTATTAAATCGAGTATGCAGTGTCTTGGCATTCGGTACCGTCGAATCAATTCAGCGTCATCGTAGATATCTAACGGATGTGACCGATCTCTAAATACCCTATCTTTTCTAATGGATACTCTGTTATTTGAAGGCTGGAACATTATCTGAAACGCCATGGCATTGAAAATGACGTCACAAATACCGTAACAGTAATAAATGACGTTATATTAGCGAATTTTGGAAAATGAAGACATACAAATCCCATATTACATGTATCGTGAAGGAAACTCTAGACTTGTGAGATTTGAAAACTCAATGTTTTCTATATTGTTCATTAATATGTCATTTAAACGGTAAGGATTGTTTAAAGATGAGTCAGCTGGCTGTTTTTAAAATACGTCCAAATATATTAAACGTTACAGTATGTTTTTTTTTTTATATCACATCAAAAATGCGATTGACAAAACCTTCCGGAAGTGGGGCACTTGTTTGATAGTATTTTATTTATTTATTTATTTTTATTTAATAAATAAATAAAATACTATCAAACAAGTGCCCCACTTCCGGAAGGTTTACGGATAGTCATGACCTTCCGTAAAATAGACGCAAGTTTTAAGGAGTTTTTTCGCAACGTTAACGGGTGCGGAATTTGCGGTAGTTTCGTGAATACCAAATTTAACATTCCGGAACGTTTCCGCAACGTTTACGGGTGCGGTAACGTTACGGAGGCTTTGTGAATAAGGTCCCTGATCTGTTTACGACCGTTGTAGAATGTGACGCAATGAGAAAAAAGTATGACGTCACAATGTATACGGGGAATAAAATTTCCCAGATTTATTTATAGTACAGTTAGGTTTGTTCATTGCTATAATAATCTGATTTTTTTTTCAAAAGAAAATAAATTTTATTATTATAGACAATGAAGGCGAATGTAAAATGTTAATGTATATTTTTATTTTGTTGGCGAACGTGGCCACGGCCTTAGGACTGCCGTATGTAAAATGGCTAGCCCTATCATTAAAACATTACATTATGCATTACATTATAGATTACAGTATGCATTACATTATACATTACATTATGTGTTACATTATACATTACATTATGAATGTCAACCATTGATGACCATTATATCATCCATCACTCATTATGCAACATTAAGACAATTAGTCCACATTATACATTAAAGCATCATGCTCATTATACATTATGGCATTATATATTACATTATTGGCTAAATGATTTTGAAAGATAGACAAAACAATACTGGTACTGGGAACAGATACTCAGTATTATTTTGCTATCAAATCTATAAAACCAAAAGCGTCGCGAAAAATCGCCACATGGTTGTTCGAGTTATGAGAGAACAACCACCGCCAATAACATTGGAGGATTAGCGACGCTTAGTACACTGGCCGTGTTCCACATTCGCCATTAAAAGAGCAGATTTGTTGCAATGTACTTTGTAAATTGTAGAGTAGTATGTCATTTCCAAGTTCAGTTAGATGAACTCCGTCTTTTCTGAATAAGCCATAAGAATCCCATGCGATTTCTGGGTAGCTGATGTAAAAACAATCATTTTGTACAAACAATTTGCTCATAATGCTGTTAATTCTTTTGGCTGCAAAAATTTTGAGATTTTACATTATTGCTATAACGCCACGAAGATCTAGGTAGAATATGAGACCAACCAAGAATGGTGTTTGGAAGCCTGGTCTGAATTCTATGAAATATTTCTTTCATTTTTGTACGTAAGTCAAGAAGAGGAACATTACCAATATCATTTCCCCCACAGTGAATAATTAAAATATCAGGAGAAGGTTCGTACCTCAACAGCAACTGAATTCGAGGGAACAACTTATTCAACGTTAAACCGCCCTTGCCCTGCCAAAGGATGCGATAATTTTGTCGTTGAAGTCCTAGATGAGCTTTTTCTTCAGAAAGGCAAGCGCGTTGGAAAGCCCACTTGATAATTGATGAAGCTATTATCCAAATGTTCCTTTCTTGACCTATATATGATAACAAATATGTATATAAGGAAAAAACAAAAATTCTTCTGATTCGAATTTTTTAAATTCTAATGTAGCTTTTGTACGCATTTGATGACCATCTACCTTTTTCATAATTTCTGATTCAGAATGACCTTTTAAAAAACTATCAGAAGCAGCCCCTATTCGAAAAGAGTGGGAAGTGTAGAGTTTGAAAGACCTACGATATCTATTGATTTATTCAGTACTGACGTAAACTGATAGCGCGTAATAGGACTGCCATCCATGTGAATAAAGAGTTGCCCACCAATATTTGGCCTGACCTACAGATATCTTAGTAAAAGCAAAATAGGGCAAATAGCTTGAGTATCGGATTCAACCAACTGAATTGATGAACCTATTCCTGATTGGTCGGTTTTCGAAAACGGAACAGTAAGCTTTAATAGTTTCCTATTAAATGATTGGTCGTTGATTATCTGTATGTCCTTAATACCAATAATATGGTGAATGGTATTGGTATTGTTCCTTGTAAATTCACCTACTCTAAAAATAAAGGCATGATATGCCAATGAAAATGCAGCACAAAATAGGAAGGTTTCAAAATTAGATGAGCAAACATAGCTTGAACTTGATATGAGCTTTTTAAAAATATCTTGAGTTATAGGCAAACATTGGTCAATTGATTTGCGTGAACGTTTAACACCTTCTAAAAGTTTTCTAACCAGGAAGTATTTTGTACAATCGTTGGTGCATAAAAGTTTGCATTTGAAACTTATTCCAGCTAAATATGATGATATTGTACTATATGCTAAGCCTTTCAGGGACATATGAGCAATGAAAACACATAAGTGGGAAACTGGCGAAACCCCAAATGTCGGAAAAACCATAGTTTTTTCGAAAACTTGAAAAAATTCTTAAACTATTTTTGTATGAAATTTTTGTGTTTGCGGCCACAGAGTTTAGTGTTAGCAGTTCTATTTCAGCTCTGATATCATCCTCGTGAAATCTTCTGGAATGGGCAAAGGATGAACGTCCGCTTCCGGTGCGAGCGATCTGAACCTTGTCCACTGTTTACGAGAAATAGAATCGGCGATTGGGCTATTATAGCCACTTGTATGCCTTGATTTGAAATAAGTATTATTAATCATAGCATAAAGAACTAAAGGGGGAACCAATTGCATTACTCTTTTCGATGTTGATGTCTTCTTGTTGAGAATTGCCACTAAAGCAATATTGTCTGTATGAAACATAATTTTCTTATTGTGGAAATGGCTTTTGAATAGCATAACTGCCAAAACTATTGGAATAAGTTCTAAAAAAGTAATATCAGATATAATATCTGTGTTATGCCATTCATGAGGCCATTGGAAATAAGCCCACTGACCCTGTAAATAAACGCCGCAGCCAAGTTGTGGATTACCTGCACTATCCGTGTATAGGTGAAGGTCAAAATCGGAAAGCCAATTTTTTTCCAAAGAAATTAAGCTTCCGTTAAATTGTTCAAGAAAGCTAAGCCAAACACGAAGGTCACTCTTCATACCTTCATTGATCCTTATGAAATGATATGGGTGCTTAATACCACACATAGCGTCACAGAAACGTAAAATAAAATTCAATTTATTGAGTTATCATTATACCAAAGGCTATACAGTACCGAGCAAACCTAACTTAACACCAGAGTAAAACCCGACCAAACCCCCGGTTTACTTTTTGGTTTTACTCTTGGTTTACTTTTTGAAAATCCACTTGGGGTTTACTCGAGAATTGCTTTTGGGGTCGACTGTACGCACTGTAGTGTGAAGCAGACCCGTCTTTTATCTTCCCATCCTACTGCCTGTAATTCCTGCCCCTTGTGTATTCCGGGTCAAAAATGAAAAACATAAAAATAAACATTAAATCATTTCATTTTGAATCCATACCTGCAAGGTATTGTGCAAAGAGGTTTTCCCAACAGCTTTCACAATAAAATGATTTAATGCTTAAATATCCCATGAAACTGATGAAAGTAGCTTGTAGGACTAAATAGAAAATGCAATAAGAAAATGTTTAACTCCTGATTGGGACATCTTAGTCATAGTTCATGACTATGAGTAAGTTCATTTTTGGCGGGCGGGCGGCTGCCAAAAGGGTACCCTTATTGTACGAATAACTTCTCCTATAGTGTTCAAGATAGGAAGTTGTTCTTTTGCAGAACTATCGTACATTTATCAGAGGTTAGCATATTGCTAGGATTTTGATTTTTGATAATTTATGAAAAAATACCACCTATTGAACTTAATCATTTTTTGGCAAAAATATTTCATATAGGGTACTTCATTTTCCTGGATACGGTAGGTAGTGTTTATCAATTCAGCGTTGACATGGATTATAGATACAGTTCACATAAAAGAAAAGACGGTTTGCTGTCACATTGACAGCTTGTTAATTGTTGATTGATTGTTGAATTAAAAAAGTAGGAATGATAATCCGATAACCGATTAAGTCTGGTTTTTGTCTTTTATTCTGCATTATGTAACATCATCCTACCGTGTCTTTTTGGGTGGTCTCAATTTATTACAATGTACATCGTATGATTGAAATTTCTTTAAAGCGGATTTTTTAACATTGTATATTGCAAATGAGCTAGTTTATCTTTAGTATAACATACTGAGAGATTAGTACCTACTCTTTATACGCATTTCGTTAATGAAGCTGGATGACGCAACAACACAAACCAACTACTTGAGAAAAAAAGTCGGTTGATCATATATAATACACTCACCTAAAAATAGGATCAGAATACATTCAGATAATAAATATGTAAAAAAAAAAAAATGGGAATAATTTTAATATCGTGGAATCTACTCTCTCCTTTCCGTGCTCTTTACCTGTTTAGAATACCATGTATGCCAAAATGCTGGTAAATATTTCAAAATCACATTTTATTAAATGTACATAAACAATACTGTAGAAAGAGGCTTATGTGTAGTACTTAGTTTCTTTTTCAGGTGATAAATGTTGAGTATAGATATTTAAAGTAACAATGTTACATGTACATATATTTTAAGACCAAATATGCCCTTACGGGTCATTTATCGCGATCATTTATTTTTTAACTGTAAATATGTTGTTCTTTTAAAGAGACAGTACAGCTGGAAAACATAAGTGTTTTACTTCAGAATTACTTATTGTGTCGTACGGAAGTAAGTAATAACGTTGATTGTGACACTTGAAGTACAAAGAAATCCATTTCAAATACTAAGTTAATGTAATTATGAGCTTCCATAAATTAAAGGGTCGTACAGGCCGAATAAATCTCAAATCGTTTATTTGTACAACGTGGATTATAATTGACAGTAGTTGAACCGTGCTGAGAGCTGATCTTCGGCTAGCTACGGTCATTATGGAATATGGGGTAGGAGGGATTCTCTAAACGGAACACATCACCATTTTCTCGATAAGTTGAAAATCATCTACCAAATTTCACTTCATATTAAAACATGAACAGACATAAATATGTTAAACTATCCCTAAAGGGGCCTCACTTACAAAATGGGTTTAGTTTGCAACTCATGTGATAAAATTAAACAAAAAAGAAAACTCAAATTACCTACATACAAAATAATAATTCTGGTTATTTTAAAAGTTTTGAACAATTTTTATCTTTCAGAAGTAGATAAGACAATTTTATCAACACAATGGTCCAGAGGAATCCTTGCAAACCCTGTATGAGTTTTGTTTATAGTAAATACGCATGCGTTATAGTATTGATGAGATGTACATATATCAATATTTATTCTAATGAACAAATCAACTCGATTTATTGGAGAAATTTGTAATTTTGGTGATCGGCTTCGGCCGATCACAGTTGTGTCCATATGAGGCATCTGGCAAATTTAACTATGTGCGCACGTAGTGCGCCTTGCACAATTTTATTTACTATGAAATGACAACCTTATTTAAATCTATAATTAGACGTAGATTACTATAAACGTTACTCTTATCATTTTACCCTGAAAATAAAACATTTATAGGGTTACATACATAAAGATTCAAATCACGGTTTTTTTTCACATATGAGTAAGAATATTAGTCGGAAGTATGATTCGCCTACTATATGTAAAGTTCATTAATGCCTTGCCATTTCGGAAATCATTAAAACGGTGTTATATATATATTACTGTATGTAGCGTATATGATATTAACAGAGTTGACCAATGGTATTTCATGCCGATCATTCCTTTAAAAGGAATACTTGTTAGAATGTTTATACATTAATGAGTAGTAAAAAAAATACCGGTTTTTTAATTAGAATAGATTTCAATTGTGCAGAAATATCTAACAACTTTACTATACCACCCTATGTGATTTGAATTACAGTATATATATATATATATATATATATATATATATATATATATATATATATATATATATATATATATATGCACTTTATTATCAATAATTTACATAATGTTTTCAATCCAGCATGTTACAGAAAACGGTGCTATTTCATTGAATATCAATAAAGGACATGTACAACGAAAAGAGAGAAAAAATAAATCATTTATTTATTATTGATAAATTATGTTGTTGTTTTTTAATTTCTAGATTGTTCCACGAATCTAAGGTCACTACAATCAATATATTGATGTATCAGAACAATGTAAGCGATTAGCAATATACACAAAAAGCTGATTTTTAGCACTACACATTCGATTATCATATAGGCAGTTTAAAAAGTCATAGTGCCTTGCAATATCTACAAACCTAGTAATGTGTACAACACAGGATGAACCACTGCCATTCAGTCAACTGAATGTTAACTTAAAGGTCTGCAAAGGTGACTGAATGGCACAGCTATGCCATTAAGTCACCTTCAGATACCGTTCAGTCAGATTACAGTTAACTGAATGGCAGAGGTTTATCCTGTGCAATCTGTTTTCATTCTTTTCACTGTGTAATCAGCAGTCTTCACTACATTTAGAGATTTATTATTTACAAATATATACAGTATAAGAGAGGATATGTTTTTAAGTGCTATGTTCTAAATTAAACCCGGAAGATATGACCAAAAAAATTCAGAAATGAACTACATCTGTTGCAAGAACTTCCTGTACTAACGAGTGTGTACTTATAAAACCACTTAACAAATGGCTTATTTACCAATTAGAAAATATGAGAAACGTTGGTGCTGCTCTTGAAAATGTTTTGCAAAGTATTTTGAACAAGAGGCTTACATGTACATTCCTTTATTATCTTTTTAGGTTACCTGAGTCACTTAGGTGACCTATTGCAATCCGTTTTCGTCCGTTGTCGTGAGCCATACATCTTTCGTTAACATTTGAACATTTTCAGCTATTTCTCTGATGCTACTTGGGTTATCTTGACCACATTTGGTGTGTATCATCTAAAGGGAAATTAGGTGTTTATCATCTAACTGTATAGGTAAAAAAAACATAATTTAAAATTCCACACCAGGGGTATAAGATATTAGGTCAAACTAAACATTGTGCAAATTAAAAACAGAGTTAATACCATTGGATTGGGCTAATAATTTATGGCCGTTTAGTAAAAAATGTATTAAATCATATAATATTCTTTTATCTTTATCTCTTCCCCCATATATAATTAAGGCAAATTATATTGAATTAGCAATTATTGAATAAAAATTATATAGTATAAGCTCTTCTTCTTTTACTGTTCTTTTAAGACAATTCAGAGAAACTGTCTTCGAAACATAGGTCGAAGATTAATCCGTCTTTGGTTCCGACATTGACACCTTTTCCAGAATTAAAACAAGAAGGATTGCAAAGAGAAGTGGATGCAGGCTATGCCTGTCCATTTCTCAAAAGAGAATATAGCAATGCTTGCTGCCCAATCCAATTATGTTTATTGACTGATGAAATATTTATAAGAATACAACACCTAAGCGAATTTCTCCTGGGAGATCCTTCAGGTACAGGCCAAAACAATCAATACTTGTACATATATGATACCAAGAACAAAACCTCAAAATAATCTTACAAGAACACTCAGACCTGTCAGGAACAAGTGAGTAAAGTATTGAAAAGCGGCTTTTAAAAAACAAATACTTTTACCGTTGACTTGTAAGCGGCGACATCTGACTCTCCGTCATATTTATTACACTACTAAATTTGTATAGCATGAATTCATCATGCGTCGGAAAAAATGCATATGCTAACAATTATCTTATACATTGTACATCCGTTTTGTGCAGAATTTCCTTCAAAATTTCCTATAGGGTTATTTTTATTGCAGTGCATACTCTATATGTATGATAATGTTTTGCGTTGTAGTATGAACACAACTTGTATTCCTTCATGTGACTATACATAATATACACTAAGACACTGAAAAAAAAATAAACACACATTTACATACCTGACAAACATATCTTTTTTCGAATAATTTTTCACAACTGCTCACTCGATCAGTATTGTTATTGGTGTTTAGTCTATCATAACGAAGACTACAATACATGTAGTTGTCGTAAAATCTGATTGAATAATATACTTAGCAAAACTTTTAGAAATGTTACTAAAACACAAAGCTATAACCAATTCAATCCGGTATTAATATGTCTGATAGCAAAAGGGTAAAAAATCTATGTTGTAACAATACAAATACAATATTTAAGGTCTTCCGTTTCCAACGGAAGACCTTTCTATTATTGTGCGGGAAAGATTATTTTTCTGTTTTCTTTTTTTCTTCCTAGACGCGAACTTTGAGGCTTCATATCTTGCTTATTTCTGAACGGTTTTTGCTCAAATTTTCAGGGCTAATGTACTTTACAAAACACTATCCTGAGCAATTCATAAAATTTAGAATTCCCTTTCCGTTAAAGAGTTATTTCCCTGTTAAATTTTTTTAGGGCCTTTTGTTTCCAGACAAAGGCTCCGAGACTATGATAGCAGGGAATGGGAATCCAACGAATTTGAATAACAGAGACATTGTAGTTGTGCACATCTGTTTTTGTTTTAAGATTACGTTTTTTATTTAGGAAAAGGTAGGGGGTCAAAAAACAGGATTCAAAAAAGTGCGAAAATTTAGACACATTTTCCTTTATATCTTTTAAACGAAAAATATTTTGTTAAGACATGTAGAATAAACGTTGTGCAAAATATAGAGGGCTTTCATTTGACACCAATAAAAAAGGGCTGGCCCCTTAAATTAAGGGCCAATGGCCCTTAAAAAAGTTTGCTTAATAACTCAAAAACGGTTAGGATTTTGATATGGCTGTCGCTGGAAAAGTTGTTTGTTGGGATCTCATAAAGGTCGCTACAATGTTATTTTGTATGTGATTTGTGTAGTATGAGTGTAAAAAGCTTTACATGTTAACATGTACCTGTTTTCATTTGACAAGTTAACGAAAGTCTTTGCGCGTACAACTGGCATAAAGTCACCGCAGAAAGTATGCTGGTTTATACAAACGGCATTAATTCATAAGAATTGTTTTTTTAGAATATACGTGCTTTTTTTTAGGAGTTTAAGTCATTGTTGTTAAGTTCTTATAATGCTCAACCCTTAAAAACGGGATTTGGAAAACAAATCATTGTTTTTCTTTTCTAGTAAACCACAAAATATGGAATTAAAAAAAATCTATGCATTACATTTTAGTTATTATACCCCCCGCAAACGAAGTTTGGGGGGGTATATAGGAATCACCTTGTCCGTCTGTCCGTCCGTCTGTCTGTGCAATCGTGTCCGGTCCATATCTTTCTTATGGAGAAACATTGGAAGTTCTTACTTCACACAAAGATTGCTTATGACCTAAGGGTGTGTCATGACCTTGACCCAAGGTCATTCGGGCAAGGTCAAGGTCACTGGCAAAAAAAATACAAAAATTGTGTCTGGTCTATATCTTTCTTATGGAGAAACATTGGATGTTCTTACTTCATACAAAGATTGCTTATGACCTAAGGGTGTGTCATGACCTTGACCCAAGGTCATTCGGGCAAGGTCAAGGTCACTGGCAGAAAAAGTGCAGAATTCGTGTCCGTTCATTATCTTTCTTATGGAGAAGCATTGAATGTTCCTATTTCACACAAATATTGCTTATGACCAACAGTTTTGAAAAAATAGAGCAGTTGTTATTAAGAAAATAGACGGTGAAATAGATTCATCCAATATTTTCTATAATTGGAAAAATACACGCATTATGATTTTTATCTTATCGGGGGGTATCAATTGTGAGCTTGCTCACAGTACCTCTAGTTAACTCCATACATTTAAAATCTACCTTGAATCAGAGCTGGTGTGTACCATTACGTAAGCTCTCCCTCGCCCGCGGCCGAGAAAATCGGTCACCATGGTCGCGGCTGGACTACCTAGCGGTCAGGGGTTATCTAATACACGAGAGTTGCGTCTCTCATTTATGATTTTATTTATCCGCAAACCCAAGAATTGTTTTCGTTTTGATTACACATGTTTTTTTATGGATTAAACGATTGGGTGTCAATTAAGAAATCGTTCAGTTAATTAATAAAAGCAATGTCATTCTCAATCTAAAGCAATAATAGATATAGATAAATTGTGGGTTTTAAGTTTAAAATAAATAACTTCTATTTGATAGAGTAAGGTCATTATACTGCAATTTTCAAGGCTTACTGGGTTCTGAGCTGTGTGGGTCTGTGCGTTGTACCTTTACGTAATCTATCGTTCGCCCACGGCCGAGGATCTCAGCCACGGCTGCACTACATAGCGATTATTTATACACAAGATTCGCACACCGAGACGCACACTTCCATGCATATGAACGTGTTTGAGTTAATATAGTCGTAAATACAAGAACTGTTTTAATTTTATGTTATAAAAGTTTGTCCATTTTGTATTTATTTAATTAAATTTGAGTGTAAATGAATATTAATGAACGATATTAACCCAAATCGGAAACATCGTCAGACATAAATTAATGGTTGGTTTGTTTATGTAAAATATTTTATAAACTGTACAAATAATGTTTTAAATCAACAACAACAACCCCCCCCCCCCTAAATATTAAACATTTGAATGATGATCATCCATCGCCCATGGCTGAGGAGATCCGGCACGATTGGACAAGTGATCCGCGGTCGGTTCGTGATCTTGTACCTTATCAAGCGTTCATGTTTCATATTTTGGCATTTTGCACGGACACAACTATATTTTATTATGTTTTCAACTATTATTTTGGTTTAAGATGAAAAGATAAATTTATTTTACTTGTTCAGTTGATTAAGCATTGGTGTATACAATAGCGTACAAGGTAGTTTAAAAATCAAATCAAATTATAATCAAAGTTCCATGTTACATGTTTGTGGTAGGTGCTAGCACGATAAAAGAATGTCCTAAGTTGAGGCATTCGATGATTATTTAAAAGAATATTCACATGAGTTTTAAACAACTTTAGATTAGATTCTGTCGGTCACATATTAATCACTTCTGTAGTTTTTCTACATGTTCGTTTCATTATGGAAGCGAACTCATTGCTGCCCCCCCCCCCCCCCCCGCCCCCCTCCTCCCGCCCCGCTAACAGGAGCTCGCGCTGTATTTTTTTTTTGGGGGGGGGGGGGGGCGAAACGATATCAAGATCTGTCGAAAATCATTTTTGGTGGCTTCTTCTTATGTGTAACATTTTGTTTCACTTTCCCAACCGTTTGTTTATTCGGTCAGTCTGTGTTAATTCAATCGCCACGTGCGACCGAGAATCTTGTGTCGCTTCAGCGCACACAGCTCAGAACATATATAGCCCCGGGTCATCAATTGTTATGTAATTGAGTAACAGTTGGAATGGTGCTTTTACTACATAAAATATAAATAAAAAAATCATCCAGAAAAAATGTTACCGTAACTCAATAGTCAATACCAAAAATAAAAATCCGTATGATTACAAACTGAAATCGGTTTTTCAGTATTCGGCGGGATTTGATTTTTTCTTCTTACATTAAACAGTGCGACATTTAAGTCCGGACATGACAAAGTCCGGGCTTTTAGCTACCATTTCCATTGGACATAGCTTACTTTTGTTTATATATCTTGGTGGGACATTTTCCTTTGATCCTATCATGTCAGCATGAATGTACACATTGCTCTAGTTTTCTTGTAATTGTCTCGCAAATATCAAAATCCCATGGGATTTTGGTGGGATTTTTCATCCCATCTCAAACCCCACTAAAATCCCATGGGAGAAAAAAATCTTTGTGGGATATAAACTCCCGTGGGATTTTTTCTCCCATCATTGGTGTATACAGGATAAATAATCCTCTAAAAGGCTTTTATAGGATTTAAAATCCTATGAATCACCATGTTGGGATATTTTATCCCAGAGGATAAAAAGTCCTCTAAATATATCATCTTGATTAATTGTATGTTGGGGTTAACTAAACACTTATGATTCAATTGTCTGATCATATAGTCTAGTAAAAGCAATATTCAAACAACCAATGCATTAATTTATTAGATAATGTCATTATATCCATCTAATGAATTACACGTGCTAAATTATATGTACCATCAATAACATATTCTTCTTGAAATGACTTAATAGAGCTTATAACAATAAGATCTAACAAATTCTGAGAAAATAAATACCAAGAATTACCAATTCTATTGAATATTAATAAAAGTATTTCTGTTTATGTAAACCCACAAACTCTTATGATTCAATTGTCTGATCATATAGTCTAGTAAAAGCAATATTCAAAAAACCAAATGAATGTATTAATTTATTAGATAATGTCATTATATCCATCTAATGAATTACATGTGCTAAATTATATGTACTATCAATAACATATTCTTCTTGAAATGACTTAATAGAGCTTATAACAATAAGATTTAACAAATTCTGAGAAAATAAATACCAAAAATTACCAATTCTATTGAATATTAATGAAAATATTTCTGTTTATGTAAACCCATAAACTCTTACTTTTCACTGCTGCAAGGAGACTCATTTTTGTTTAAAATTTTGATTGATTGATATGATTTGATTTGATACTGTACATCAGGTGAACCGGCATGACCCAAGGAACAAGAAAATATATGATTAATGGGCGGGGATCTCGACTATTTTCAAGATATTTGGGCACTTCCTGTTCAAAGGGGGGGGGGGGGGGAGGGGTCATGACCACCCTTGGGGCCCATGACCTATATACTATTTGATGCTCCTTGACACAAGGAACAAGAATATATTTAGTTTAGGGGTGGGGATCTCAACCATTTTTGAGATATTTGGGCACTTCTTGTTCAATGGGGGTCGATCAGGAAAACCCCCAGGGCCCATAACCTACATACCATTTGATGCCCCTTAACACAAATGACAAGAATATAAGTAGTTTGGGGTTGGGGATCTCATAGGAATTTAATGAGATATTTAAATTAGGGCACTTCCTGTGTCAAAGGTAGACAGAACCACCCCCATATGGCCATAACCTGTATACAATGTACCATATGATGCCCCATTACACAAGGAACAAGAATATTTATGGTTTAAGGGTGAGGAGTCACGGTTTTTCAAATATTAAGTAATTTCCCATTAACCTGGGGGTTGGGGGATATATATAGTCCCCAGAGATCATATCTATAATGTACCATGTATTGACCATAATTAACACTCAATATATTTAGCATTTGAAAAATCCATGTCAATATCTTTAACGGTTTTCAAGTTATAAACATTTACAATATAGTGTATAATTTTTCCCTAAGGATTCAATGTTAGACCCCATCCCTATTTGACCCCCCAAAACTATGGTTGCCCAACCCCAATTTAAAAACAATAAATTCAAAATTTAAAACAGGGTATGCAGGCCTATCATATCCTTGAGTTGTGTACAACTCTGTTCAACCATCTCTGAGAAACGCGATGGACAAGTTCAAAGGCAAGAAAGAAGAAAAAGAAGAAACCGCTTTCAAAAACAATGTCTCCAAACCTCTTTTGGGAGACTTAATTACAAAAGGTACAATGTAAACAATTATTTTTATATGCATACAGAAGGAGAGTTTATAAATACTCCCTCTTCGGTTACATGTGTAGAATGGCCACCACTTGAGTAAAATTTGGCCTACCCAGAAAGTTGGAATTTCCTATCCTGATGACAATTTATAGGCTTAAGTTAATTACTGAGATAAGCGATAAAAACAGTTTTTATCAATTTAATCATTAAATTTATAAATCTGCAGTGAAGTTGCTCTCTGGTTTTATGAAATAACATTAAGAAACCTGACTAATTATAAATACCCATTTTTTTTTATAAGAATATGTCTCTTTCAAATGTAGTAATTACATGTAAACAAATGTAGTTATCATAGTATCAACCTTAAAAACCCAAGTGTATGTATCCTGTGCAAAAGTGATATTTAAGATGTTTTTACATTAGTTAAAAAATCATCTCTCTTCTTTTATTACGCATATACATGTATGATATGTAAAGGTACACTTGACCTTCAAATAACATCTAGCTACTATATTTATGGTACTTCTATTGAATCGAACAAGAATCAACATATTTTTACCCTTTTATTGTATATATGCGTCAAAAATGTAGAAATACATGTAAAAATTGAACATTTTTCATGAAATTCTTATCCATCTCCAGCTACCCTGGTGTGTTTGAATTTTATTTAAATTAAAGGTAGGCATATCATACTTGCAGGTCCTACTGTTTTAGCATGCATATGGTTTACCAAAAGGAGACTAGAAACCAGAATAGATAAGATTTTCACTAAATATGATTGTTAAACTTCCATTTTCATGGAAAAAAAAAACACATGCAGGATGGCATGTCTAGTTGTGAATAAAAATGCTACAAATCATCCAATTTACCAAAAAAAGAGCAATTTCTGAGCATCAGTGATGATTATTTCAAATATGTGTAAGAAATGACCCTAGAAAATTGCCACAAATTTCATAATATTAGGTAAAATATTTAAAACTATAAATGCTTTTTATGACAATCAAAATACGGGGAGTGTAATACATGTAAGAGTATTTCTAAGTGATTTGATGCTTTTATCATGGTAATATTATGTAGATGTATGTAGTACTGAATAAGGTTTCTTATTCAAGGAGGTTGAACAACAATTGATGTCTAAAAGATTAAGTTAATATGTTTTACTAAAGGAGAGTCCCATGAATCTGTGTTAAATAGAGGAGTGGGGAAATGGTAGGTTAACTTAAATGGCTATATTTTTCTTAGACCTCAATGGAATTGGCAATATGATGCATATTTTTTCTCAGAATTGCATAAGCTTTCTAATTTCATCTTTTCATAGAATTTTAGTGTAAGTTAAAGAGAGCAAGTCACACAGTTTTGGATAATAATGAGAGTAACTCCCTCCTAAATGATTATTTTTTTTTAAATAAAATATGTTTAAAAATATTAATTGTTCCTCTTGAGTTGAGAATTGTAACTCATTTTTAAAGAAGTGTTCATCCCACGGGTACTTAATTAATACTAAGGAAGTTTTTGTCCCATGCTTTTCCTTTATGAAAAAGTAATTGTCCCATGCCTGTTAAATGAACTGGGTCCCATAATAGTGATAAATTTAAGGTTCTCAAAAATTATAGCTCATACAGCCTCAAAACATTAGATTTGCTCATCTGATCGACTTATATTGGAATCATTATTATATGACTGACATTTATTAGTCAAGATTGTTTTAAAATATCTACTGAATGGCGGATCAGAAGCTGGAACCCATTAATCTCTTAAATAACATTTATTTATTATGCAGTTGTATTATGTTGGTCTCAGTGGTACTTTTATGGAATTGTGAGGTTATACTATAAACACTTAAATGTTTATTCAATAGTTATGTTTCATATTAAATTTTTCCTAATACTCTAATTTAAGCATATTTTATTGAGTAATCAAATGGATTAGGCAATAGGCAAAGCCTATATAAACCCTCTCCAAAATACAAAGTCAAGAAGTGGTGTTATAAAATAATCATAGAATATAGTATGTAGTATGTAGTATAATTTACCAGTTTACAGAGTGATATATTATTGATATATTTGTATACAAGACAAAGGATAATTGGATAATAAATAATAAGCTTGACTTTTGTCATATGATGATAAATTAACTTGTTGTTTAGCATATACATGAACACATTCATTCCTACATTTATAAACCCATCACCTCATTCATTCATACCGACAGACAGACATAGAATATTGGTCCTAATACTCTGCTCAATGAGCTTAAATAAAGCTCTGAATACATACATGTATTTTTAACCAGTGAACCCTAATGTTCAACAACTCTCTCTCTCTCCCCTAATGAATGATTTCGGTTTGTTTCAAAGTTAATTAATATGAACATGATTATATATACCGGGTTTGTTTTCTTTCTCTCTCTCTGAAAATTTTTGGCCATAGGTTTTAAAGGATTAATTCTGATTTTTAACTTGCAGTTACCTACATGTAGTACTTAATTATTTCTGATCGACTTCTTCTATTCATTGACAAGATGTTTTAGTAACTAAAAGTCTTGTATTTATGTTACTCATTATTTACTGAAGTTGTTGTCTTTCTGGGCAGTCATATGGTATATCATGTACATGAATATTGTTAATTGTTTGACAATACACTTATTAAAATGTACATGTAGTAGTGTAACAAGGACTATTCATAAAACCACAATGTCTATTCTAGATGATGTAGATATACTGGCAGCCTATGGAAATATGCCCCCATGTACTTCATGTATATATTAACTCATATCAGTAAACAGCAGTTAGAACATGAACTAAGATGGCAAATGGATATCCACATTAAATACTCCTAAATTAAGAACATAAAAACTATCAAAGGAAAATTCTTGCCTAGAAAATTATACATCTCAATGAACATTCCTAAACATATTGTTAGCTAGATCAACAATAGCACAGTTTCGATGTGGGGTACTACCCCTGAAAATAGAGACTGCACCATTTCAGGGTGAACTTGTCTAGACTGAGTGCACATGAAAACTCTGTAGATGAAATACATGTAGAGGACACATTCCAATTTCTTCTGAAATGAACTTAGATTACAGTCTCAGAAGAAAACTTTATCAAGATAATATTTTTCCAAATAATCTCTCTAGTTTCTAAATTCAAACTCTCATTTGTTATTTTCCAAGACATTTGCTGCAAATTTTATTCATTCTGCATTTTAATTAAGACATATTAATTAAGTTCTTGCCCATGCATAAAATCATAACTTAGTGTTAACAGTGACTTATCATAAGTCCAATGGGCAGGCGTTTGATTTATGTAATTGTTTACTACTCAGTTGTAAAAGATACACATGTCACAATAATAAATGATTTACTTACTTACATATAACTTAAATTATTCAACGGACTTATATAAATTTGAATTAGTTTGGTAAGACTATCTTAGATGTCCAGCTCATTCAATTAAGTTATTCAAGGTTTTACAATCATCATATGGTATATGATATATTACATCAAATTAATAATTTTTGGTAAAAATATGCTTTGCATAAAGACATTAATAACTGATAATTTTATACACATGTATAATTAATATTATTCGAAGAATATAAGTTGATATATGAGTTTACTTTGTAATAGGAGTAGTAAAATAATTTGACTATAACAATAGAAACGGTTCCTGACAAAAGTCTTCACTCCTAAGTTGATATATGAGTTTACTTTGTAATAGGAGAAGTAAAATAATTTGACTATAACAATAGAAACGGTTCCTAACAAAAGTCTTCACTCCCCCCCCCCCCCCCCCCCCCCCCATGAGAGAATACAACAGTGCACAGTCTATAATAGACATGATGCCAGACTATATAATGTTTTTTAAAATGTTGCCAATTGTACTAATGACAAAATTAAAATATGGATCTGTTCATATTACTTATAAATATTTCCTTAAAATGAAAACAATACAAGTATAGTAACAAAACTGTATTTAAACGTTATCAATTTAGATCAATGCATATAGTTTTAGGAATGCAATGATTTGTATTACATTGACTATATATGATAATATACTTTTTCAACATTTTATTACTTGCACATTCATTTCATCTATAATATCTTTTTAATAACTTTTAAATATTGTGTTGATGTCAATTACAAATAAGCTTTACATGTAACATCAAAAGTCTTTGTTGTGTTCATTATGAATTCCTTATAGATAAGTCAACTGACCAAGGAGACACATTCTGTGTATACCTAATAACTATCCTATTGTCCTAAAGCATCTACCAATTTACATGGCAGTATCTACAGGTGTCAGTCTGTGTATATTAATTAGCACCCTATTGTTTTACAAAGAATGGAGATATACACGTGTAAGACACGTGCGAGCAGAAACCAGATTGAACAGAAACACGTGACACAGGTGAACTCGCTTGGGGCTAAAATTGGGTGAAGAAAATAAATAAGAACAAACATGTACTTACTGCTCATGATAACAAAATTATTCCCCTTGTTTTTCTTCACTCCACTTCCGAGTTTTGGAAACTGTGAACCAGTTTATCAAGTTCAATGATAAAAAGGAAATTTGGCACATACAAGGAGTGAATTGTGAATCTTTAGATTAATTTTAAAGTGTTTTTCATCCATTTTTAAGGTCCTGCGTTCTAATTTTTTTTTATTGGAAGTTCAGAAGCAAGAAAGTTTTCACCGAACACTGTCTTATCATTAAGGTCTTCCGTCTCCACGAAACAAACACAGTTTTTATTACGGGAATGTAAACATTATTAACCAATTTTGTTAACTTTAATCGTTACTAGCAATATTAATGAATTATTTAATTAATTAATCAGATAGCTTTTGGCATAAGATATGTACGTGGATCAATGGCTTGCGACATATATCATTTTAAGTAAATGGTAGTTGTTTTGCCATTGAGACACCAACGTCCCTGGTTTTGCTAATCCCGTTACAATGCTATCCCGAAACGAAGATTATTATATTCACATTTTGCCAATCAATACAAGTGTGCGTAAGTTTTAAAACACTGTTAATTATCGGGCTTCTTAACCTGTATTAAACGGAATCCCACAAACTTGGGCTGATCATTCAATTAAATTATTTCGTGTAAATCCAAGTTAAATGCAATACATGCGTGATTTTGAGCATCATTTTCAAGACATGAACAAGTGCTTCGGCTATAATGAAAAAATATCATTGGTTTCTAATAAGAACGTATAAATGATCATGAATTTCAAAGCTAATGCTAAGCTGGGTATCAAAAGTAAATCTAAACCGGCAGTGACAAAACGCGTATCATTGACCGGACGGACCCCCTTGAAAATTTAAATATACATAAAGAAATATCGAAAATATGCCTCTGACACCCTGGCAAACTAAATTGTCACTCCGAACCCACTCTCCCCCCCCCCCCCCCCCCCCCTCCCCAAGGAAAAAAAGCTGGATCGGTGCATTCCGTGTCCATAGCACCGGTGATTCATATATACATAAATGTCCCTAGTAGTACATGTACTATAAAACATCGAAATGTAATTATTCAAATTTTGAATAAAGAATCAAAACAAGGGGTGAAATACTCTATATTTTTAAGAATATATTATTCCGAAGAAAAAAGTAGCTTCACTTTAATCGAATTTCAGTTTATTTCCTTTTTAATACGATAGCCTTACCTTATATTTAAAATAAAAGCCATTGCACCTAAAGCGGGAGTGGCGCAGTGGCTGCGCGGAGGGCTGTGTAAGTAGCACCATTGTACTAGCGTGGGATCAAATCACGCCTGCGGCGCTGATTTTTCACCAAAATTTCTTCATAATTAATACAACTTTATAAGCAAAATTAATCACAAAATTAATCACTAGTTAATCAAGTTGAGAGAAAACAAAAATCTAGACACTGACTTGTGATTGACTTGTGATGTGTACACAATGACCTTCTCGATATACATGTACATACAAAACGACATGAATACAAAATACAAACAGATATACAAAGCAAATATATAGGAATTGGTGAATAATATATTTACTAATTCAGCATCACAAATAAAGATCTATGAAATGGAGTATTTACGGCATGAATGCTATCAGTTTGATATTATTGAAAATTATTTGTTCTACTTACATAATATAATTATAGTTAAGGCGACATATTTAACATTATTTGATTAATTTGCTTATTCAACATGCGGAAAAGAGGTTACGAGATCAACAGGAAGGGAATTACCTTAAAAAGCTTACAAAATAAATACCATTTTGCAGTAAAAAATTACAAAAAATTGATAGAGCTCTGATGTTTTGACGTATCTAGTTATTTTAAGTATTGTAGATTTAGAAATTTGTATCCGTAATTATTTTGGCACAATCAAGTTTCTTTTTAAAGGATTTTGGCTATTCTCGTCGCCTTTTTTACCGATGGTTACGATATCTTAAATGCTTGCATGGACAGATTGATGTTCATTATTCAGTTGCTGATTACATAATCTCCCTTCACACACGAATGACCCGAGACGATGTCACCGGTAAACTAACGAAGCTTCTGCTCCAGACACGTGTGTGTCTGGGGTATATATACACATGGTACACGAGTCTGGAGAACAAAGAGGATGTTTCACACCTCTAGACTGGTAAATTGATTTGTGTATAATTAGCTACTCAATTATTATCAGCTAAAACATAAATTAAATTAGACTGTGTAAAATAAGCATTCATTAGCTAATACACGGGTATAGTCCGTCAATCAGTGGTTAAAGAATCATGCATGAGACTATCAAAAAGAAACTAATGTTCAAAATATGCCTTAATTGTTACTTATCTTATCATTTAAAAAATGACAAAACTCACAATTCAGCAATTTAAACCTTGTTTAAAAAATGCAATCAAGTAATAATGAAGTAATAATTTCGGAAGTAATTACGTCCCTGGTCTTAATTTCTTGTCCAATAAAGAACACCTTTCTTTCGAGCGTTAAAGTCAGCAATTTAACTCCAAATAGCTTAAATTAAATTGTTATACTGACACCGAATCATTATTAAAACTGAAAGAAACTTTAACATATCTTGACAAAGGATGTAAATAAGTGTAAAATAAAATTCCATTATCGTATTTCAAAGAAGTTACGAGACAAACTTCATCATGCAATGCGGCCATCTTGGACTTAAATTTCGCCTTGATCCATTAATAATCCCTCGATTGTTTGTTAAAATGTGCATGCTATTTTGATTGTTAATAGTCCGAAATCAATATTAAAATGAATAATCGGGCAATATTGATGTAATATCGGTAATATCGGGCAGGTAGCATCGTTTTTGATTGCCCCCCCCCCCCCACAATTCAAAAAGGATGCTACCTGCCTGAAATTACATCTCAGACTCATCCAAAAAATCTTGACAAGCAAGCAAAAAAATAAAAAGGGGAAATTGAAATCTTCAATATCCTTCTTCGTGGGGGGAGGGCGGGAGCTGGCGTGGTATATATCTGTAACTTCGATTTCACTCTTAATTTCCTTCATTAATACTTACATACTCACCCAAAAAGTGGTGGGGGGGGGGGAGGCTCCATGATAATTCAATTTTTTATATGTAAACATGGTAAATGCAAGCCCCCCCCCCCCCCCCCCCCCCGATGCTACGTGCCTGAATTTTATGTCTCATACGAGGAATAGACCCCCCACGTTACCTTTTACAAAACAATATTTCAAAAAATATTTCTTATAACAATAGTGCATTGATTGATTGTCAATTTGCTACATAGGATACACATGTGATGCAAAATGTGTCACACATTTGACTAAATTCATGAAGCAAACGTTAACAAGTTTCCAAATTCGGCATTTTTGTTCAATAAAATATGGGTTTAAACTCAAACAACAGTATATTTAGTCATTCAGGGTCGATAAAAAAAAATGTTCATATATAGAAAATGCAATGCAAGAAAACAAACAGTTTTCATACGATATTCTTGTTTCTCATATTATAGTAGTTGACCCAGTGACGCCACAGTTCATCCCGCGCCAAATCGGCTTGATTAAAAATCGTTCTGAAGGTGTGAAATCGGGTTTCCCCCAAATATCTCGAAAAGTACTCATGCGACCGCAGTTAAATTTTCAGGATGTTTTCACATATAGATCTCCATCATATCAAAAATTGACCGCACTTTACATGTAGGTAGTCTAGATACCGTTTGTCCCTGGTGTACTTTAAAGCAGTACTTAAGCAAGCAAATAATGAGGAGAGAGAGAGAGAGAGAGAGAGAGAGAGAGAGAGAGAGAGAGAGAGAGAGATATTTAGATTTCCAAAAATAAAATGAAACATTTGGTAAATGGTTAATTCATATATAATCTCTTTTATAGGGAAATAATATTGTAACCCTTTAATTGAATTTTAAACAAAAATTTCACTTTTGTGTTATACTAGAACCGTACATCTCGGATTTAATTACAGGTAACAAGTCTTAACCAGTCGGGGATATAATTACATGTATATATAAAACGAACCACCGAGGGATAAGAATTTTAATCAAGGTGACAGTCTGGCAATTAACGGGTTGATGTATGCAACATTGCCACCTTTGATCTTCTGTACTATGTATGTGCATGTATTTTTAAAATACACTTATTTGATATACTGTTACTTACACGTATGCAGGTAGTGTACACAAGTACAGAAACTCGCTCAAGCTGAGCTCGGTGCAACCAACCAATAGAAATAGCGTTTGTGAAATTTATTAAACTTAGCGACAATTTGAAGTCTTGTTACCTTCTTACATGTATCAAAACAACAACAATCACATTGAAAAAAAACCCCAAACAGTCTCACTTTAATGACTTAATCAAACTACAAAACTTGATACAGTTATTTAAGCATGATTTTGAACTCAATATAAAACATTTTTTTTCAAAGGTTATATTTTACTCTCTTTTATTGAAAAAAATCCGTACAATGGGTAACAATGCGGCGTAGACAATCGCCGTTATTGACGATGTGGTTCTTGTTCTGTGCACCTGACTCCATGAAACATGATATGAGATTGTCCTAGTATTCCGCATTCTTTTAAAAGGGGGGGGGGGTGTATTTAACAATCGGGTTCGCAATTCAACATAATTATTACACTCCAAGATGGAAACTGGGAACATTGAGAAATGAGTACATGAGAAATATGAGAAGTTTATGAGCATTAGATATGAAAAAAACGTCATCATTGGGTAAACATTTCGTTGTTTACAATCTGCATAAGGTATTTTTTTAGCGTTGCATTAGTACTGCACAGCAACATTTACAATGGTCATTCTTTATTCTCTTTTGAGAAGTGGACAGGCATAGCCTACATCCACTTCTCTTCGCAAGCCCTCATATTTTGATTCTGGAAAACGTGTAAATGTCAGAACCAAAGACGGTTTACGCTTCGACCGATGTTTCGATTCCAGTTTCCCTAAATTTTCGTAACAAACATATTATTTCTACATTTTAAACAATAATGCATCCATATATCACATACAAATCAACACTAACCCGCTGTCAAATCATTTTCTCAACTTCTGCATTCCGGGTTTAAATTATGTGATCGCTCGCTATAGGAGGTTTAAAAAATAGAAAATTTAGAGTCGGAAAAAACGGAAATATTGTTCTGATTGAAGACATTAGATAAAAGGTGTTTTTATTTTAATTTAAAGAGGTATAAAGAATGGTTTTACATTTTAAGACAAATAGACAAAATTCGTACGATTAAATAAATAAGTATGTCTCATAAAGCAATAAAAACCCTTCATTTTAATCTTTCTTGTATGCTATATTTATCAAAATTCGTTTTAATGCTTAAAAACAGTTGTAGACCAAAATTTGTCACCATCAGAGATGCTTAAAAAGGGAAGAAATATCACTTCGTATTTTTGTGACTCAGTACTTGTTTGTACATTGTAAGATTAAGATTGATCAAGTAACGTTTTTGACATTATTGTCTTTATTAGGTTTCCAATTTTATCCGAAACACAAACATTTAATCTGCGCTGACCTAGATAAACAATGTGATACACAAAATTTAAACCCGGGATGTAGAAGTTGAGAAAATGATTTGACAGCGGGTTAGTGATGATTTTTTTGTGATATATGGATGCAATAATGTTTAAAATGTAGAAATAGTAGGTCTATCACGAAACTTCAGGGAAACTGGAGTCGAAACATGGGTCGAAGCGTAAACCGTCTTTGGTTCCGACATTTACACGTTTTTCAGAATCAAAATATGAGGGCTTGCGAAGAGAAGTGGATGTAGGCTATGCCTGTCCACTTCTCAAAAGAGAATAGTCATTCTTATCTGCTGAGGTAAAGAACTGCACCTGTTAGACGCTCACTATCTATACATCATTGTGCGAAATCTTCATCTCTTTTCGGATGGATTTTTAATACACTGATTTTAGGTGGGAAGCGCCTATGGTAATTACCAGAAAGAGCTATATATAATATGTAATGAAATTATTAGTTCCTAAGAAATAGATAACAAGAAAGTCTAATTAGATGGATTAAAAATGAAGAACCAAATAACTATTTATTTAGGATTAGAATCTGCATTTTATAGCAAACATGCACCTACAGTATTTTGAAAAATCAACACAATACAATCTCACATGTCTTTAAAAGATAAATATCAGATGAAAACATGAAATGTCTGTACAGAAAATAATTTATTATGAGAAATCATGAGAAAGATATCTGTGATATATGGGAAAATTTATCCTATGTGAAAAATCATGGGATATATCCTATTTTCTTTATTATGTGGGATTTTTTGTCCTATATGGGAGAATTAATCCCATCTTTTATGAATGATGGGATTTTTTCTCCCACATGGGACAATTTATCCCACAATACTTTTTCTCCCATGGGATTTTGGTGGGGTTTGAGATGGGATGAAAAATCCCACCAAAATCCCATGGGATTTTGATATTTGAGAGACAATTACAAGAAAACTAGAGCAATGTGTACATTCATGCTGACATGATAGGATCAAAGTAAAATGTCCCACCAAGATATATAAACAAAAGTAAGCTATGTCCAACGGAAATGGTAGCTAAAAGCCCGGACTTTGTCATGTCCGGACTTAAATGTCGCACTGTTATTAGTATTTTTATTGGTTTCAGAGAATACGATGTAAAAATACAAACAGGAAATAAATCTGATATTATTTACATTGATAATGTTGAAAAATATTTAAAATTAAATTAGTCACATTCGTTAGAAAACAATGTTATACAAACATCCGATAATTTGTTTCCTATGTCGTATCATTCGCGTAAATAAATATGTTCTGTACATATCCATGTACCTCAGAAAAAATTCAAATGATTAAACAAAAAAGAAAGTTGTAATTACTATTTCGGATTTTTTTCAAAGTAATTTAACATTGTATTGAAAAGAACAAGAAATAAAAATGATTTAAATTTTTGACTCAATCTTCGTATATATTACCGGCGCTCCTTACATGTATACACCTTGTATAAAGCGTGATGAACTATGTATAATTGTTAATATTACAGAGGTGACTTATAGGCCCAATGGGCCGGGTGCCCAATATTCATGTACAAGTAGTTGTTATAAAATTTGTATCATACGGCAAAATTGTACATAATATGCACATGTCACTATAATAAATAATTTACTACTTACTACTACTGTATAACGGCGTTCAGTGTATATAGATTATCATGATCTATTTGAATTAAGTTCCATTCGTAAAGATTCCCTTAATAATTAATTGCATGACTGTGTACATTGTAGGCAAATCTCTGTGCGTTAATTACGTCTTGTTTTCCGTTAACAGTGGTTTAAGTAATTAAAATAATTACTTGTAAAAATATCTATAATCGGGATTCCAAAGAACTTACTTCCCGCAATTCATAGAAATGATCAGTATGTTTTCTTTCTATGTTTATATTTAATTTTGTTCAAATAATTAATAAATTTTCTATCATTTAAATTGTGTGCTTCATCAGATACTGATTCCAATTACCTTGAAGTCATTAATTTTTCCATTGGCTATTGACAAAAAAAGAGACGCTTGACCATCCAATGAAAACAAATACACAGGGTTTGATTGACAGGTTCAGCCAGGTGCAGGTCTCACCCGATGTCCGAGGTTATGTGTGTCGCGAGTGGTCTCAATAAGAGTTATCGATGTAAATAAATTAAAAAAAGATACATGCTTATCAAAACATGCTCGTGTAAGTTAAAGTTGATTAAGGCTTGTTCCAACAGAAATCATGTTTTGCTAACTGTATTTAATATTTTTTATGTATAGCGAATTTTAATATTGTACAGTCATTTTACCGGTAACGAATCAGTATGCGGTTTCTCGTGCATGCAACTATTATTATCAAAATTCCAAATGCTTTTATTTTTTGTTTAAATCGCGTTTCTTTGTCCTTCTAAACTGTATCAAACTTCCGAAAATATAAAGGATGAATTACGGAGACAGTAATTTCAACACCCCCTCCAGTTTCCTAGTTTCGAATTCGTTTCCCAGTATCGAATTAAGCGCCCTTTATCACTTCTGACCGAATATTTTGAGGCGAATTAATTTCAAAAATATTCAAGAGGTACATGTTAATGGACTTATAAATGAACAAGGAAAAACGATTGTGGGAATATGTCATTTAAACAAATTATATGATCGTTATTTTTATCATACCGTTTTCCGGTCAAATTGAAACTGGACTTGAACAGTTTTCATTTCCGTTACTTTATAATATTGAATTTTCATAAAAACACTTTATAATAGTTATTGATGATAAGTAGTTGCCATTTTCCTTTGTTTTTCCCGTATATCTATCAATTTTTGCAGCCAAAAAATACTGCTGTCGCAATGAACCGTAACTAGGAAAACTACACGTGGTTCTATCTGAAGTCGTAATTTCATTCAAAGCTCCATTATTATTTGATATGATGTATTATCTTTTTAAATGAATTATATTTACTAATTATTCACTAAATAGGGATCAATAACAAACTTATTTTCATAGTTAGGCTTAATTGTTTTCACACTTTCGTTTTTTCTGCTTTAAACATCCGGTAGCTCATATCTGGGGCACATTTTTAATTTGTAAACAATTCGGTAAATAATCGTGCAAATGGCAAACAACTTCACGTACTGATATAATATTTATTTCTGTGTTATAATCACCTAGCTAGAATTTTTTAAAACCTCAACTTTGTCTTCCACCAATAATTTTTCTAAAAATTATTCGATAATGGCAAATATTCGTTACCGGTAAAACTGTACCAGTACTGAAACATCGTATAAAACACGGGCTCCATTTTGAAACAAATTGTCAGAGAGTTCCGAATGAAATCTGATAAACGTTTCACATGGTTCTCGCACGCTTTGCTCGAAATGATTTAAACGCATTGTCCGAAATTCTGCACGCTTTGTCCGAAACGCTAAACGGTTTACACGAATCGCTTCACGATTCACACGAAACGCTAAACGGTTATTACGAAACGTTTTTCGCACGTAAGTCGCACGCTTTTTTGTTGTTGTATAGTAGTACGTTTCAGGGTCTGTAAATTTTGTCAGCACGCAACAATTCTAAATTGCACATTGTCTTCAAAAATTTAAAAAATATTTAAATAAAGAAGTTATCTTAGAGAAAAGGTTACGTGTTTTGTAAACGGGTTCGGTTTAAAAAAAAAACACCACAATTCCTGACATGACACATGAGTACATACTGTTTATTACAATGCTTGCTACCCTCTGAAAATTTAACTCGCCATTGAATATCTCATTTTTTAAATAATGTTTGTTACGATTACATAAACTGTGTGCGACAAATAGTTTTCCTAAAACATTTTCTTATTTTCTTTTTCAAAACACGTTTTATATGCAGGCTTTCAATCACAACACGTTTTTATAACAAAAGCAGAACTGAAAGTTTAGTAATTATAATCGTTTGACACCATATCACATATATTTTCAACTCGCAGCAACAACGGAAGACCTACTCGTGGCTTTGACACGAGCTCTGCTCTAGTTATTGCATTTAATTTATGCAGTTCATTTCAAGTTAAAGTTTGGTTTTAACGCAATATACAATTTCATTTTCTTATCAAAAGATGTACAAGGAAAAGAGAGGAATGATAATTCATTTATTCTTGATAGATTGCAATGGTTTTTTTTTAAATTACAGATTGTTCCATGAATCCAAGGTCACTACATTCAATATATTGATGTATCAGTACAATGTAAGCGATAAGCTATATACACAAAATGTTGACTTTTAGCAGTACACATTCGATTATCATATTGGCAGTTTAAAAAGTCACAGTGTCTTACAATATCCACAAACGTACTAATGTGTACAATCTGTTTTCATTCTTTTCACTATATAATCAACAGTCTGCACTACATTTAGAGACTTCTTATTTACAAATATATACAGCGATAGTATAAGAGAGGATATGGGTTTTGTGCTATGTTCTAAATTGAACCCGGAAGAAATGGCAAAAAAAAATATCTAAAAAGAACTACATCTGTTGTAAGAACTTCTTAGACCAGCGCCTGTGTACTTATAAAACCACTTAACAAATGTTTGTTTTTTTTTACAAATCAGGAAATGTGAGAAACATCGGTGCTGCTGTTGAAAATATTTTACAAAATATTTTGAACAAGAGGCTTACATGTACATTCCTTTACTATCTTTTTAGGTCAAGTGTGTCATGTAAGTGACCTATTGCAATATGTTTTTGTCCGTTGTCGTGAGCCATGCATCTTCCGTAAACATTTGAATTTTACAGCTACTTATCTGATGTTTCTCTGATGCTACTAGTGTTATCTTGACCGAGTTTGGTGTGTATCATCTTAAGGGTAATTAGGTGTTTATCTAACTGTATAGGTAAAATAAAATAATTGGAAATCCCAACCCAGGCTAGAAAAAAAATTGTAGTCAAACTAAACATCTGTGGACATTAAAATAAAAGGGAGTTAATGCCATTGTATAGGGCTAATATGGCCGTTTAGTAAAAATTGTACTAAATCATTTAATATCTTTTTCTCTTGTCCCATATACAATTTAGACAAACTATATGGAATTAGCAATTATTGAATAAAAATTATATACTATAAGCTCTTTTTCTTTTACCGATCTCTTAGGAAAATTCCGAGAAACTGTATTCGAAACAAAGGTCGATGCGTAAACGGTCTTTGGTTCCGACATTTACACCTTTTCCAGAATCAAAATTTAAGGGATTGCGACGAGAGGTGGATGTAGGCTATGCCTGTCCATTTCGCAAAAGAGAATATAGCAATGCCTGCTGCCCAATCCAATTATGTTTATTGACTGATGAAATATCTATAGGAATACATCATCTAAGCTAATATCTCCGGGGAGATCCTTCTGTTACAGGCCAAAACAACCAATTACTTGTATATATATGATATGATATATATGATACCAAGAACAAAACCTCAACATAATCTTACAAGAACACTCAGAACTGTCTGGAACAAGTGAGTAAAGTATTGAAAAGCGGCTATTAAAAATAAATATTTCTCCCGTTGACTTGTAAGCGGCGACATCTGACTCTCCGTCATATTTATTACACTTTATTATTATGTGATCGCTTGATATTAAGAAACCTAAAGCAGAATACACGTATGTATAGTCCAACCTAAACAATACGAAAATATTACTGATGCAACTTTGATACCTCTATGAAAATTTGATATCGATTCCAAATATTTGTAACCATGATCAACTTTGAACAATTTATTGTGTTTAATGCAATATGATTTGTTATAAATTGAAGCATATTAACATGAATATCACGCAAATTATCATTTTTTTTTATTTGCTACAGTCTGCATGCACATTATATCGTGTTTGTTTAAATGGAATAATTTTATTGAAAACCTACTGTGCAGTAAATTTTCATTTTTGTATATACCGTAGAATCGACAGCATTTAAGGACAAATAAGTGTAACATCTAGGTCAATAAAATCAGGTTTATAAATAGCTTTAAAGTAGAAACACTCTACATAACATTCACAGCAGGCATTTCGCATCCGGAGAGGGGGCCATTTGGGGGGGGGGGGCGAGAGGTCAGCCCCCGCCCCCTCCCCTAGCCACCCAATTTTCGTCGCAGAAAATGTACATAACATTTGTAATAATTTAATATTAATATTTTAGGATATTGGGACGTTGCGTGATTTTTGCAATTGGAGTCCCCCCCCCCACGCATAACTTTAGAAACGGATGATATGTGCCTTTACAAATTCTGCAGATTTTTTTTAAATTTCCTCTCTGTTATCTAATCTTGATAACTCACACTTACTCTTTGTTATCTAATCTCGAAAACTCACACTACGAACAACTTATGCTATCGTGGTTTTTTCCAGGTTTGTTGCCATAACTCATATGAAAACAGTTGAGGATGGGGAACACATTGGTATTTATTAAAAGTAGTTGTTGAAGAAACAATACATAAACATGTACATTAACACAACATCAAGGCAAGAACCTTGTATTTATAATGTGTGTGTGTTTGTTTTATTGTAGTAGAAATTTTAAATATAATTAAAAAACTAACTAAGATTTTAGTAGATACTTTTTTGTAAATTAAATTATTATAACATGTTGAATGGCGAATGTATTAATGTTCTACATTATAAAATTAGCTTTGTTTTATTTTTGAAACATTTTCAACACGGTCTCTATTAACGTTTACATAGTTCTATCAATTTAAATACTAGTATAACCTGCACATACGTCTTGCATTTTCAAATATCATTACCAGATAAAAAAGAGGAAGTGATGAATTAATGCAGGACCGTTTCAGTCAAATGAACTGTAACTTGTAATTATATCAAACAAGACTGGTATTCAGTACACTTCAGGCTAACAATTACCTTCTACATTTAACATCCGTTTTGATCGGAATGTCCTTCAAAATTTCCTATAGGGTATTTTTATTGCAATGCATATTCTATATGTATGGTAATGTAAAGCTTTGTAGTATGAACACATCTTTAATTCTTTCATGTGACTATAGATAATATACATTAAGAAACTGAAACTGAAAACAAAACATACATTTAAATACCTGACAAATAGATCGTTAACGTATAATTTTTCACAACTGCTCACTTGATCAGTATTTATTTCTCATTGGTGTTAAGTCAAACATGACGAGGACTTTAATACATGTTGTTGGTGTGAAACCTGACTGAATATAATACTACGCAAAACTTTTTAAAATGTTACTAAAGCACAAAGTTATAACCGATTCAATCCGGAATTACAATGTATGATAGTAAAAGGGAAACAACTCTATGTTGTAACAATACAGATACAATATTTATTGCATTTGATATATGCGGTTTATTTCAAGTTAATGTTTGGTTTTTACGCAATGTTCAATTTCATTTTCTTATTAAACCATGTCTTTTTGTCAAAAGGTTCATAAACATATTTTTTTATTGGGCGTCTTAAATTTTATAAAGTATTATTTTCAAACAAAACAAACCATACATATTCTTTTGTTAAAACTAAATCCCCAATTATGGCATTTGGCTTCTTTTTTTTAAATTGTGCTTGTTTTTTTTCATCTTATTAGCTTTAAGAAAAATGTGTATTTTGTCTCGTATAGTATTCGTCATTTCTTACATCATTTACCACCAGATGGTGCAACGAAATTATACCGTAAAGTTTATCTTTCATTAACTACTCTTAAACACAGAAATGCATATGAGTAAACCTGATGTTTTAAACGTTTAATAATTGAGGCAAATATAGACTCAGCATATATTAAACTCAAATACTAGTCTAACGTTTATTGAAACTTTTTAAAGAGATTCATAACAATAAGAAACATATATAATAAATATTAAAACATGTACAGATAAGAAATAAAAGTCATAAAAACAAATTTCACAAACTAGGAATCTATTAACATTTTCTGATTTTGAGGGCAAATCAACGATTGTGTAACTCCTTCTTCTGACATCATTTTGTAACCGTGTTCTTTGTGTAGTGAAGCCAAACGGGATGAAGCATCTCTAAAACATGACATGTAGAATAAGCGTAATGATATACAATGCATGCACATTTTGTCACTGTTTTTAATCCGGAACTGTAAAATGATATGTAAGTGGGTTTTGTATGTACTGATAATATTATGCGCAATGATTTGCAATTTGAATGACACTTGAATATAATGTATATTTAGGTATAAAAACTAATTTTGTAATATTGTTATCAAATTATTATATGATAAACAGTTTTCCTCTTAAAACAGGGATGACCATACAGGAAAAAGTCTCTGTCAATGGATTTGATATTTATGTTCTTTTTTTATTTAAATATATATATTTTTTCTGTCATTTGTTTGGTGAGAGGGACCATCAGTTCGGTTATTCTGAACGTATTTTATATCCTAGATATTCGGGATATTTTGTATCAAACAAATGCGTTCTGTATTAGTTCAGGAGAAGTTCCAACCCAATTTGAACAATATCCAATTTATAACGAATCTGGACATAAATTTAAAAAAATGAATTACAACCCAATGTCAAAATGTGTTTTAATCAATTAAGGAAGGCACATTTATCAAACATGATAAAAATAAATGTAAGTAAAAAACAAATTACACTAACGGATGCTGGATTTTAATAAAAATGCAATGATTCAAGTGTGCCAATGATAAATACTGACCTTGAACCTCCTTCTGACTCACAATACATCGACCTAATTGTATTCTTAATGGTCTGGAAATTTGGAATGCTATTTCCTGTATTATGACAGGCAGTTGGTTCTTTAAACATTTCATATAAAGTCAGAAATATTGTCTTGTATTGTTCCTGGAAGCAAATAATGGTTTTCGTATTACATTAGATAATTGGTGCAAATGATGTTATATATGTGTAGCTTTCACAGATTTCTTGTCTCAAAAAGTACATTATGTGTTTCAATGTTGTTATTCCTAAAAGATTCTTTTAAATGCGTAAATGACCGAGTTAAATGTTGTATTAAAATATCTTGCATATAATTATTTACATAGGTTTGGACCATATTCATTCTTTTTTCCCTCATTTTTGTCACGTAATCTGCAATGTAAACTTTGCCAGTCTTTTGACCTTCTTCGTACAGGGCATCGATTGCTATGAAGGTTCCCGTTCTTCCAATTCCAGCACTGGAAAGAAAAACATAATAACATCATTACTAGATTTAAGATCTTCTATTACATGTAAAATCTAAACATCTCATTATCTATTCATGTTATTTATATTACACAAATTTCATCAGCATGGTGTCGTAAAAAGGTCGAAAATTAAATTACATATATTTTTCATATTTTCCTATCTGTATTGAAATTTGCAGAACTTAGGAGACATTTTGCTTAAATACACATTTTAATCACCAAGGGCTACCTCTTTGTTAAATGCAAGCTCCATGATGATACAAGAAAATAATGCAAGCTTAGTAGTCTTAAAAGTAATTAAAGAATAATTTTAAACCAATGTGTTTTCTATTATCGAATTTTACATATGATTATGAAGGTTTACCATTGTTCTGAACAAGGTCAAACTCGCATTTTTTGTTTTCATTTTCATATTTTTTCATCGATGTTACTAATGTTGTATTAATTAATTAACTTCTCAGAAAAACAGATAAATACGTAAACATTTTCCTACAGTGTTATCAGTTAGAAAAAAATAAAGAAAATAACTTCTTGAAATTCAATCCTAAAAGCTCCATTTGATAATCTTTGGTAAGCTGACAAACGCTTATACCGCTATTGGCTTGAGGCACCAGCATACATGACCTACTGTCATGTTAATGTGTCCTCGTTTATATACAGGTTTAAGGTCACCTAGCCACTCAGGTGACCTATTGCTATTTAGGGGGTTTTTCGTCGTCATTCATTGTACGTTGTTACTCGTTCTTTAACTTTTGAACATTTTTAGTTTTTCCCTTCAAACCACCAAACTAATTTCAATTACATTTTGCATATAACTTCTACAGTTAAAGAAAATTAACATTGTAAAATTCATGGCCGCTGACCCCCTTTGGCTTTAGAAGTGGGGCTAAATCCATCTAAATTAATGCAATATTTAAGAAATCTTCATTTTTTACTCCTGAACATCAAGCAGTCAAACTTTGCATAATTGTAACAAGCATTTAGCTCTCTGCCTAAATCGTAAAAGTCATAGCCACAGGGTCAGGGGTTCTGAAGCTAGGGTGGGGCTATAATAGTTGTAAAGTGGGAATGCATTTATTACGTTAAAATCTTCTCCTATGTCAGGTATCAATCTATATGTATTTTACCCAGTGTCCAGATATTTTGTAGTACATTTGTACGACTCCATTAAGTTGATTTTACCATGCCTATTTCTCAGGTTAGCGACGTGGCCCGTGGGCCTCTTTTTTACGATATAGAAAATGGACAATAACAACACTAAACTGTTAATATAGACCTCATACTTAACACGATTTTAATATTTTGACAATGCTTAACATGAAGAGTACTGTTAGAATTCTGTGTTTTGTGTTCATTTGATGAAACATATCGTTTTCCTTGCAAACTGTTAAAAAGTTAGTTTTTGAGGTTTTTTGATACCGGATGATTATCAATATAATCACGGTGATTATATGATTCTAGCAGAAGTTTTGATATAGCTGAGAGGTTTAGCTTTCACTTGATATTTTTTTATTGTTTTCTAAAATGTGCAGGATAGCGTTGTTTTATCTCATTCTTTGTTAAGAAATGTGCGTAAGATGTGTATTGCTATCACCTGATAATGCGCTGATATGTGTTTCTTGTGTAATTTAAAACAGCTTTTTTATTATTACATTTTTTAATATAAAAGTCAAAATAAGACGTTATATTCCCCTTTCTTTCTTTAATATCTCGACCAATTTTAAACATTTTTACTTAAGGTTTGTTAAAATATTTCACTGTATGAAATGCTACAATTTTTGAAATATTTTTTTTAGAAAGTTTATTTGATTACACAGTACCGGATTATTGAAAATGTTTCATTAGACCTGAAATAATAATATGCATGAATATACATTGCGAAAGCCACACTCTAGTTAATCAGGTGACCGATGAGGCCCATGGGCCTTTTGTTAGTTTATTAGTCCTTTTCCACCGAGTTAAGGAAATTAACGTTTTGTGTTCCCTATATGTCTAGTTATTTTGAAATTATTTTGTATAATTACTTCCTAATATCCAGATTTGAACAATTGTAAAACACTTTCCGTGATGATTGTATAACCCTCGACGTTATGCCATGTGAAATAATATATAGTCATTTGGTTTCCGTCCTTACATTCTTGTTTCAAACATTTTGATAATGAAGCTATTAATATTTTTAAATACTGGGATTTTCAGAAATTTAAGTAATGCCCGTTTTAAAGACTAGGTAAAATCCGTTACATTGTCATAGACAGGTGTTTGGCCTTATTAATCACTACATGTCCTTAATTTAAAAACCCACAAAAAAGAATAATACAAAACTACTAGACAGCCATATTTTAATGCCTATAACACTGAAATATTCGAATATGCCGGCAATACATACAGTAGATATAATATGTATTCTTCGTGTTTATGGTTCCACTGACTACCTTAGTTTTCTATCTTTTTTTTATTTACCATTTGTAACTTGTGTATTAGTTGTTTAAGTTGTCACTTTAATCAATCGCGAGAGAGAAGATATGATAGTCGTGTCTAAGTGACATATACGTTTACATGTACGTAACAAAACCTGCAAATTGTGTCATTTCTTAGAACTTCAAGGTATTTCCCTTTAAATAGCGGGTCTGTGCTCAATACTTTTCTCATAGTCTAAATAAGTATAATGGAAAACAAACCGATTATAATCAACAAAAACGTAGAAAAATGACCCACTATACATTAAAAATATCATTTTATATTCCAACAATTGAACGTTTTGAAAAAATAAAACAAGTCCATAAAATCGTGGCCAAAGTCACACATAATATTTAAACAGCCTACTTTCTTGTGTCTGAAATGGCTCTGTGGTTTGAGCACATGACATAAACAAACCTTATATGTATAGGGTTTTTATGTTATGGGTTTGGTACCACCAAAATGTTATGATATATTTTTTTCGTATCATTTGTTTAATATATTTAAAACTGAATATAGTTATAAATTGCGCTTTTGCAAATTTGTATTATAATATATTTAAATGGATTCAATTGAGAAAATAATAAGTTAAAAATTGATTTTACGACTTAATCGAATAGGCATGTGTGCGATCTTACCCCCCTCCCCCTCTTCTATTTAAAAATGGACAAAACGAAAGCAAATCGGTAATACATGAAGTGACGTAGAAGGGAAATACCTGCAATGAACTAGAATTGGGCCTAAATTCCTTGACGTTTTTGTTCTTTTTAGATGGCCGTGGAATGATAAAAGACAAAGCGGATCCGGTGTACCGTGATCCGGCCAGGCGGTGTAGTGATACTGGGTGATCATTCTACTTTCATTTTGCTGAAATAAGCAAGTTATATTTCTGATAAATGTTAAATGCGTGTTAATACACTCATTAAATAATGAAACATTTCTTTTGACAGTTGTCTTATTGCAGACATGTAACTGATTTTTGCAACGAAATTATTATGTTAATTTTTTTTATGTTATAAATTCTGAACATTTTAGAAAATATTTTTTTTTACATGTACCTAGTCCTACCTTTTCATTTTTTAAGTAATAAAAGAACAAAAAGAATGACTTTTATAAATGTCGAAAAAAGGATTTCTATTTTTTTTGTTCTATTAGCTCGTTCTATCAATTTGTTTTTTTCTAATTATGCATCAATATTTTATTTGGAAAGTCGTCGAAAAATTAAAAGAAAAATAATTTAGATAATATAACAGCTGCTAGATATACAAAGGCATGGTTTATTCGTAAAGTTTGTCCTATCATTGTTCAAATATTTTCTAGTAGTTGTACTTTTAAGATTTTGATTTTCAAAATAAATTACGCTATACCCTTGCGTGTGATACTTTTAGTTTTCGAATAACATAATTGTCGTAAAGACATTCCTCAGTGGTATATAGTCCGAGAAAGTCACAACTCATCTCCATTTTTAGGTCTGGCCAATACTGGACACATTTTGTCTAAAATTATACAATGTTTTTATTATTATATATACTAGCAGGATTTATTATTACACATATTCGATTTGATTCAAATTCATTGACGAAAAAGGGACATTATTCACCCTTGCTTTTTCCTTGAGGTTAGTTAACATAACTATCTGCTCTATGTTTTCTTGCCATATCATGAACCAAAAGTCTTCCAGCGTGTTTTTCTTAGGTCCTTTTCGCAAAACATTAAATATGCAAAATTCATTGCTTAGTCAAATAATGAATAATTTGTGATATCAAATAATTTGACCAATGCTACTTAGTTTCGTTGATTTTCGTGTAAGAACTATTATTTTTATACCTTGTGCTGCAATGTAGACATCCGTTTTTTCCGTTCCCTTAGAAATATACAATATAAGATAACTTGTAGTTTCTCGATGTATCAGCCACTTAAGCATTTGTTTTGAATTATGTAATACTTACGTCAATGTAATTAGCGTTGATATAGTCTTGTTGTCTGTTAGTTAAAATTACTCTCGAGTGATCATCTACAATTAGCATTTGTTTATGAAAAAAAAACAATCATTAGCAGTGTAAATTGGAAGCACACCGATTTCATATACAATAATACCGTAATGTATTACGGCTCCGTAACAAAAGAGGATATGTTCTTAAAAATATATCATATTAATGATCACTATGAAAACATGCCGTGTCATTTCTTGAAATTTGAAATTTTAGTGTGACCTTATTAGATACATACATGTGTAGGTTGTTTTGAATCTGTTCTTTTGGACATTTTCAGGAAGTATTCCAGTCTTACATTGATATCTTTCTCCGTACGGCAATGACTGTGAAGCAAAATTCATTTAATAGTTTTTTTTTTCTTTTTTTTTGGTTTAAAAATATTATTATCACTATTAAAGTTGCAAGTTAACTGTTTGTTCACTAATTTAGATATTCAAAAGATACATTTAGATGATGTAGACATTTTTATTGCATATATGTACCAATTAAGCAGAAGTATAACCTTTAATGAAACTAATAAAGCATTATTTTCTGCAACTTATTCTTATCCATTTGAAGTAAACTAGCAAATATATTTATAAGCTAAAATAAAGTCATGTGAAAATTATGCATACAGGAAAGAACAAATGATCAAAATGCTGCATAGAGGGTACCTCTATTGTACGGATAACTCCTCCTTCGGTTTTAAAGATAGGAAGTAGCTGTTTTGCAGATTAATTGTACATACATGTATATCAGAGATGTGCATTTCGCTAGGATTTTGATTTCTGGTATTTAATTTAAAAAATGCCAGTTATTTTTGTCAATATTAATAATGAATAAAGAGTACCATTTATCTCTTGTTAAAAATGGTACATGTACGATACAAACAAAACTTTTCAAGACTATATTTTTCTGGTTTACGTGAAGATAATAAAGTGTCATGCATGTAATTTGTTTATTGTAAATTAATCTGGTTTATCAGATAAGCAGCCTCCCTAAGTAGGGAATTTTTTGCCGTTGCACAGTATTAGCTTATTTGGTGAATACATCGAACAGAAACTGAAAATGAGTAAATTCATAACCCATTATGAAAAAAAAAATTATCAATTATTATTAATTTTTGCGTAAAAACATACCTCATATTCCTTTTTAAAACCATCGTCTTCATTTTTCGAGTTTTCACCAATTATCTTTTCGAAGTTGTTAATAATAACACCCGGATTTGTTTTGGCTCTCCAGCATATATCCCCATACATAATTTTCTTTCCAATGTTTCCATCAAAATCCATGTTGTCGATATCAAATTTTGATTTTCTGACTTCTTGAGTTGAAGTGTTACTACAAACTTTAAACCCGTTGGTTTTGTTTTCTTCTACATTCTGATAAATGCATAAATCAGCTTGTTCTGTGTTACATGTATATGCAGCTACAAAATATTAAACTCAAAATATTACTTATGCGTGATTAGTTTAATCCATCAGTAAAGAAAAATATTTAGAAACTAAATTAATTAATCGAACACCAACAGTAGTTCATGCATTCTGTTGCGTCACCAGTTTCACAAATGCTGACATTTCTTTGTTCCATTTGTCTTTTTCTTATTCTGCATCTGATAAAAAAGGTATAATAAATAAACTATCCAGAACGTAGATATCATAAAAAAACATAAAATTTTCACATAAACACCTTTTTATAACAATATGAGTTCACGCCACCTTTTGTAAATAAATAGTCCAACAATAACCACAAATATAACAACAGCAGCTGCAATGCTTACTCCAACCAGTGGAATGTTAGGTGATATGAAGGAAGTTTCGTCATACGCTGAAAATCAGAGCAGAAAGTCGACTTAATATCGTTTCCTTTAAGATATCAGATTGAACAAATTAATAAAAATATAATAATTTCCAAATGAAAAGAATTAAAAATCACTTTCTAAGAGTTGCATAAACATGAGTTCGTTCCTCTGTTTTTGTGAATTAAACGTAAATACCTGATTCTGACTTCATATTAATCTGCATAATTTATTTTTTTCGAAAGTGGGGATCAAAAATAAAGAAACTGTTTTTTGTTAACCATTTCTGTTTGACTAAAATAACAAGATATCAACAACAGCAACATGAAGCAGAATTTTTGTAGATATTAAATTGCCAAAACCGTACTCCTGCGTGTTTTACACAGTTCTCCCAGATAACTTTCATTACATCCAGTAAGACATGTTCCATCAATGTGAAAACAGTGGTTAATTTCACGACAGTATCCACATGTTTTGTTGCAGTCAACACCATACAACCCTTTGTCACATGCTATCAAAAGAGAATATATTATCCTAAGATTCTGTGGAGAGGTTTTAAACATATTGTTATCTTAATATCCAAACTTGGTTTATCCTTAAACAATAGGTTTAGTTTAATTTAACCGCCAATTCTACTTTGTTTAAAACAACCGTCTGATTTAAGGGCTGTACATAAAGGACAAACAAAAAAAGGTAATTATTAAATACAACTGGCATAAACATTTGAAATATTTATCCTTACACTACTTGATGAAAGGAAAAAAAATCAAACAAACAAAAAAGCAATTAGTTTCTTGATGTTTTAAAAAAGCGATTAATATACGTTCGATCCCCCCCCCCCCCAATGAAAAGAGATATGAAAACGCATTGAAGTTCTCAAAAGACAACTTTACTACCTTTATTACAGTTATCCCCTGTCCAGCCTGATTTACATCCATAATCACACAGACCATTTTCAGTGTTACAGCCATTGCATTTCTCGTTACATTTATCAGCGCATCCCTGTCCGAAGAACCCGAATGGGCATGCTAGAGATAATGAATCACTGATAAAGTACATAAAGGTGTCATCTTTATTATTTTCGATGAAATATGAGGTGTACCTTTTGTTGAATGAAGAAGTATTTGTGTCTCTATTATGTTTCATATTTATAAAATACAATGTATTCAGCCTTATCTTTTGAGATACGTAACCGAAGACTAATGGAAGCTATATTTTTAAAACGTTCACATCTTAAATATTTTGATTTGATCATTTAATAAAATTAAACTACTACATGTGTGAGTAGTATGTTCTTATCAGAATAAAGTAAATACAGTCATGGGTAAGGAAGAGCTATGCAGACTCCAGACTAAGGCTGCATGCAATGTATAACGGGATAGGAATTACCAACTTCTAACATTCAACTTATTATATGAATGGAGCTACATGTAAAATGGATTGGCTAAAATCTTACGTCAAAAGGATTTAAAAGAGCGTCAGTATATTTTCCAGCAATGTATTTTCTTTAAAAAATATTATGAAGGAGTCTCGTTCTGATAATACTTTTAAATGAAGGAAATAAGGGAAGAAGGGAGGAAATATAAAGTAATTGTAGTAAATAAAAATGTACCTAATTCACATCGGTGACCTTGGTACCCAGATTTACAGCCCTGGCAGGTGCCCGTCTCTATGTGACAGTACTGACAGTTTACATCTGGACAGGGAATGGAACAGTTAACTCCAAAATATTCACCAACTGCGCAGCCTGTGAAAGTCAAAAAATAGCTCAGTAACAATATCATACCCCTGTATAGAAACCAATGCTATTTAACCTCTTACTAACATCGTAGATGGAATTCATAGCCTTTCTTAAATGATAGAGCTTAAACTGATATGGACTGTTTAATGATACCAGTAACGACTATCAACACAAAGAAAATCGTTATGAATGGAATTTTAACGATCAACATTAACCACTACTTCATGATATACATTTTTGTTTCTTTTCTCAAATGAGTTATGTTCGGTTCAATTAAGAGCAGATACAATCATTTCATGCATATCTTTCACAATTGTATGGTATGCTTTGGTATGTGATTTAAATGATATGCTATGAGATTTCAATGAAATACAATGAGATTTGTATGCTTTGCTATGCGCACTTGAAACGAGGTGCCTAATGATAGAGTATGCTATATATGGTAGGCTTTGAGTCTTGAACTAAACACATCCATACACAGAGAGGTTCGAACATTTACTAAGTAAAATGATATGAAGCAAAAGTTGACCACTAATCTGCACTCTGAACATTCATTCTTCTTAATAAAAGTATTTTAAAGGGGCATGGTCACGATTTTGGTCAAGTTTTATTTCTCTGTTTTTATTATTTGCATTGCTTTAGGAATGCATTTCTAATGATCAAATGAAAATTTGGGTGCGAGTCGTTGAGTTTTAAGCAAGATACAGGGCTCACAATTCTTCGTCATCTTAACAAGGCTCGTGCCCTGTTTTTGTTTACATAGGTTCAATATACCAGTAAAAAATCGATTAAATGCTGGTTTGTCTATCTTATTATTCATTTTAAGCATAAATAAACAGTTTCTAACGATTAAAACATTTATTTAAGGTCTAAAACTGGAACTTTCACTTCAACATTCGAAATGTAAACAAACACTTTGTTTACATAGCAAAGAATTGTAAGCTCTGTAACTCACTTATAACTCATTAAATGACACTCAAATTTTGGGTGCCTATTAAAATTGCCTTACTGAAGCATTTTAAACATTAAAATCGAAAAAATAATTTTTGACCAAAATCGTGACCATGCCCCTTTAAACCGAGTTAAAATAATATTGTATTATATGTTATTGTATGCTATTGTCTGCCATGATGACTGAGAATATTTGAGATTGTATGCTATAGTATGATATTTTAATGATATTGTATGAGATTCCATGCTATGCTATGAGATCTCAATTCTATGCTATGCTATGTTGTATGTTGTAAAAGATCTGTTTGATCCGACTGTACATTCTTAAGTACCGTTTGCACAAAATTAAAGTGCTGAGCGGCTGACGTGGGATGGTGATGGTCGGGCAACGTCAATGATCCCCTTAAGCATTTATTATGTTTGCTTTTTAGAATGCTCTGACACCAGTTGTTATAAATACATTACTTAAGCTATTACCTTTATGTAATTCCTTCTTTTCACACATTACTAAAACTATTTAAATCCCAATTTTCAAGAATTACATGAATAAGGACGACGAAGCTAAAATAATTCAACACTAAGACAAAAACAAATAAACTGATGCGTAATCAACCCCAATTGTGCCCTTTTTAACGTTGCAACTTTAACAAAAGACCACTCTTTTGATGCAGAAAATTCAAATATTATGCATTTATAAAAAAGTTTATGATAATACAGTAAGATAAAGCTAAACGTTTGTCTGCAGCTTTAGAATCGTCAATTGAAAGTTAGTGAAAAGTTAAGAAATCCCCTGATAATTTATGCACCGATAATGACATAGAATATAAATTATACAAATAGAATTGTGATAGTTAATCAATAAAAGACTCACCATATACTTCAACCTCACATAAATTATTTTCAGCATATGGAGAGTATTCTTTGGGATAGGTAAGCCCTGACAGTCTTTCGTTGTAGTATATGACATATTGTCCATGGACAGGACAGACGGTGGTGAACAGAGCAGGTATTGTATCTAGTGTAAAGTTAATGTCCTTGAAACACAGCATCCCTTCTAATCTGTCTGTTGTATTGGAGACATACACAGAGAATCCAAGGAACAACCGTGTTAATGCATTGGAAGAATCTATGTAATAATTAAGAAATATTAAGAAAGATATGCGAATGGCATTTAAAATAAAATTCAAATCTACATAGTGAAGACTTATGAATAAATTTTCTGAAAGTGATTAACACAAACGGATTTTTACGCGCCATGTGTCCATTACATGTGGTACCATTTTCTTTCTGAATAACGTTTGATTATTTTAATTGTAAAATGTTTTTTTCGTTAATGTTTTTGTTGTCAATTTTCACTTAACAAATCTCACAAATGTTTATACATTTTAGACAAATTAAAAGAGAGTGTGTGAATTCAAGCCCTTTTCTTTTGAGGCTGTTGCAAAGTTAATGAGAAACAACAGCAGCTGTATAGACCCCGTTTTATCAAATTTTATGCAAATAATCGATTGTTTGATGAGTTGTTTTTTTTCCCGTAGGTTATTTTTGGCATTATGTCAACTCGTACAATCTCAACCAAAGGCAAATTATTAAAAAATATTATATCATGATAAAAAAAAACATGTTTCTTCCTCGTACTGTTTTGTGAAAATGGTTTAATTTTTACAATTTAGAAGATTTGACACATTGATTTTTATTTTTTTTTTCAATTTTAAATAGTTTTAGATATCCTGGAACACAATGCATAATTACATATAATTATCTGAATTCAATGATACTTGTTCCCTTTCTATTAGGCATTCGAGAATTGTAGATTCTTTTAAACACATGTATTTCATTTATCTGACAACCACGTGTTAGACTTGACAGGGGTAGTTTCTTTTTTTTTTAAACTTTTTACCAATACTTGTTGTATTTATTTAAAGAGAAAAATGTCGGGGACCATTTATCAACCAATACAATTTATATCACTATGCTTTAAAGGTAAAACAATGTATGCCCAATCGTCAACCTGCATATCGGTCCATGCAGTTTGTTTTTAAAGACAATGTTTTACATTACAAAGGCATTCTTCAAAAGATGTATCGGATAACCAGTTTTGTCAATAAGGTTAGTTTGGAGCAACGTGTAGCTGTATATTTTATATTTATTTGTGACTCTAAATGGGTAGATTTTTCAAAACTATCGAAAGATGAAACCAATGATTTTTTCTATTACGCAGTTACCCGTCTCATATTCGTAAATAATGTCAAAGTTAGTGAAACTTTTATTTTTAAACGACTTGATTTAATGAGATTAATGTTTATGATTCACAGGAATCAACCTCTGCCATTCAGTCAACAGAAAGGTGACTGAAATGTGGCTGAATGGCATAGCCATGCTATTCAATCACCTTTCCAGACCATTCAGTTAACATTCAGTTGACTGAATGGCAGAGCTTCATTATGTGATTGTTTTGACAGCCTTACACTCCATCATATAAAATTGATATTGTAAATATTTTAAAACTGTATATATTTTTTAAAATGTTAATAATAAAATACTAAAAACAGTTATGTTTGATACGTAAAGGAAGGAATATTTACCCCATTGAATATTGTTTGTCATAAAGTAGATCGTTATATGATGGATGCTGTGAATCGCAGTCAGATTTACCCACCAGGTGGTGGTCTGCTTCGCTGCTGAAATTGCGCATTGACCTCCATTATTTGTTCGATCTGATTTCAGTCCATCTACCGCATTACTGGCGTCATATTTGTCGTTTCCTGCGAGAAATTGATTCTGTTGATACGCCTGTTTATTAAGCGCTATGTTATCTGCAAAAGAATATATATATATATATATATATATATATATATATATATATATATATATATATATATATATATATATATACCTCACACGTTTGGTTGATTGTTTTTTGTCAACGATTGCTTTCCCTCTTATCGTATGTACAAACATATCAAGTGGTTTGCAAAGAATGTTCATAAAGATCTCCTATATTCCTTAATATGAATCTTTTCCTTGACATCAACTTTGACACAAGTCATGAAAGTAATTATTTGTGAGGTGTATAAATGGTAATTTTAAGCCCCTTTCACAATTGGCGCACGAGCAGAAGCGACTGAATATTCGTGCGACCGAAAAATTTAGATATGATTCGTAAACTGTTGCCGAAATAATCGCATTTGAAAAAAGTATTCGTACAAAATTCGCACGATCTAAGCGAGCGTTGTGCGACGTAAACGCATTAAATCTTGCGATATATCTTGCGTCTATATGCGACTGTTTTACAATGAAAGCGACTGTTGAAAGATAATGCGATAGGATCGCGCGAGAGACCAGATGATCGGGCGATTGAACGTGCGCCAATGCAATTGGACATGCGATCATGCGTTCCATGGTACGAATGCTCGTGCGAGTCAGAGGGGGTATATATACCGCCCATTTCCGACGTTCTTCAGTAGATATAGTTGAAAGCGAGGGAACATGCCGCCCAAGAAGAAACAGAGATGCAGCAGCATTTATTATTACACCTCATTATGATTATTCTATTATCTTTGATTGATCTAATAAGTCACGTGGCAAAGGTGATTTCATAGGAATGAAAAAGCTTTTAATTATTTTATTATTATGATTCTTTATATTTCACAAAATCAACTTAACTATCTATGATTCGAAATTATGAAAGAAAAGTGAGACAGTAACAGAGAAAATCAAACAATCAAACAACTTTTAGAAATCAACGTATTTTGTATAATCATATGTTGTTCGTTTATTGCATTAATGTTAAGGGAATATGAAGATTTATTCCCCCAGAAAAACAAATTTCCTTCGGGCGATGCCCTGGGGAAATATAAGTTTTATTAGAGAAATAAATCTTCATATTTCCCTTACCATCATGCAATAAATGTATATTGTTGAATTGTGGTCTGAAACAGAGATGCTTATACATGGTATATATTCAAATGGCAAAGCAAGGCATATTACACTGATAAGTCGTGCAATGATAGTAAAACGTTGCAAGATAACATGAGACATGTTGAGCAACAGTCTCATGGTCGCACAATACGCGCATTTATAACTGCGATTCATCTTACGACCTTTAAAAATCGTGCATCACTCTTGCGAGTACACAAAACGTTGTAAAACGTTCGTACTAATGTTCGTGCGTTGCACTGCGATAATTTGGATCGCGTTCGGTCGCGACTGAATAGTGTGCATGTCCACTATTCAGAGGAGACTTGATGCGACCATAGAAACGTATGCAACGAATGCGAGAGCTCGTGCAACGTAAGCGAGGGCTCGTGCAACGTATGCGAGAGCTCGCGCGAAGCTAAAAAATTTCGATCGCAAAGTGGTGTGAAGTGGTCGTGCGCCAATTGTGAAAAGGGCTTTAACACTCTACAAATACACCAATTCAGTTATCAAATGCACATTGCTATTATTACAGAAAAAAACTAATGGAAGATCTATTACATTGTTATTTTAAACCAATTTTAAAGCTGACTCATTTGTACATCAACTATCTCTTAATTAGCAAACTTTTGTTTTGATAATAATTAGAATCTATAAACTTTTATACATTGATCTTTTAAATACTAAATGGAAGATACAGATTTGCTTACCATAAGATCTGGAAACTGTTAGCAGACAAAAAAATCCGGTGATTAAAATAAAGTGATGTGTAGTGTGCAAATACAGAAATAACATAGCGAATTGATCACCCATGTATCTTTTAAAACATATTTTGTGGAATTAAACATACCACTAAAGATTTGTATGAAAATACTCATGCTTCAAAATTCATGTTTTAAAAATAAAAACAAACGAGGAAGTTTTTATTACAAGGATCCTGTTTGAATCCACGATTGTTCCTTATTTTTACTTGTCAGATTTAATAACTTTGTATTAAATTTCCTTGGGTTTGAAATAAAAATAATTAGTACTAGCTGTTTTTGGAAAGAACCGTCAAAATACGAGCATGGCTCATGTTTAGATTAACTAACGTTTATTTATTTATTTATTTACTTTTTTGCATTGTGTTATAAATATTTAACACATTTGTATCTCAATATGCAGTGGATATCACTCATGGGATAAATTTTTGATAATGCACTTTGTGTTCTTTCGCAAGGTGACGTCATAATTTAACATTACGTAGGTTTAGGCAGTTGATTGACGTATAATGAAAAATAAAATAATTAATCCAGTTGAAAAGTGTTGAGTTGTAAATGTTAGGCATTTAATGTTGTTTTAATTATATTTCATGAGTTCATAAAAAAAATGTTCGAAAATAAAATGTGTGTTTGTTAAACTTCAAGGAGATTTATTTCCATGCGTAAAGTTGTAGACGTCTTGTAATAATTTGTTTGTGCGGTGCTCAATTTTAATTTTTACGGAGAAAGTTGAGATTAACAAAATACATGGTAAAAAATGTGATAAAAAGAATCTCTCATAATTTGTGATAGTATATTATTTTTATCCAACTCGTTCTGTTTTCTATCAGTTAACTATCTTTTATCAGCAGCTTTAGGGATATTTTGTTCTTTTAAATTAATGTGGACTAGTATATTTTCTGTTGAAAAAATAATTACAGGATACATGTACATCAAGCTCATATACATATATCAACAGTAGTTGTACATAGTAATTTTTTTTGTATCATTACATACGATCGGTTCATGCAATTTATTTAATCCATTGCAAAGTATAGGCTTGCAGATAAAAAAAGATAATATGAGTTAGGTCCATTTCTTTAATTCTAAGATCAGTTATAGGAATGTACTCTGTTTTTTATTGGGTTTTTTTATCCCAGTAAAACTTAAATATTTAATTCCTTAAACATGTTTTAATTTGACAAGTGTAATTCCACTGTTAATTTTGTCTTATATTTTATATGTGTATACATGTACGCAGTCATGAAAATATGCTAAACTCGAAACATTTTTGCAAAATATTCATTTCAGAAGACATTTTTGCGCTTCCATTGAATCATGGAAACCCTATATTTAACATTCAATATTGCCAATGTTGATAATTTTTGCAAATAGACGGGGGCTCCTCAAACATGGTATCTTATTTGTTGCTTGGTAAAATTTAGTATAATAAGTCTTTATTTACGTACATGTATTTGTTTTTAAAGTAAATGACTTCTTGCTATTAATTAGTTATCTATATTGATATTTAGTCGACAAATATTCTTTACCAGAAACCCATGAACAGGAAGGAAACTGTAATTATGAGATACATTGTACTTTCTTTAATCACGTAGATATAAAATTTTTCCTTGATTGTTACACATATCAATTTAGTAACACTCAAAGCTATTTGGTTTGTGTTAACAATTAAGTGTTAATTGTTCATGTTTCTGTGTTTAGGTTTTATTTCATGGGATGTTCTTTTTATTTTTGCGCATATCTAAATCAAGTCAGTAATGTTAATCAGTATATTTTTTTGTAAATCATCGTATCAGTGTGCATATCATTTTCCATTACAACTTATATAAGCATTAAGAACATAAACATGGGTCTGAATCTACAATAAAAATTTCACTGGACATACCAGATACAATGTAATTGGATGACAGCTGGAACATATCTTTTCCTGCAGCTGCTGATTCAAATTGCGGTATCTAAAGCGTGCGCATGCAATCAATGTCATTATTTGTGACAAACTGTACATTTTTTTTTATATGCATCCGCTTTTTGTCATAAAAACCCAACACCTTATCATCTTCCTATGCATACTAAATATCACATCTGCGTAATCAAATCACAAATTGTATTGTTTTAAGACAAAGAAAACCTCTATTGACATGAAAATTATAATCACTTTCAAATACTTGTAAAACTTCAGTCTTAATATATGCTCTGGAATTGACTTAATTTAAACATCATACTTTCCCAGAGAGGAAATGGTGATTTTATTATTTACAGTTTGAAACAAATATCATAAATATACATGTATATAGTTATTGCCTGTCTGTAATTTGTTAAACTATAAACCTTGTTAAATATTGTATATTAGTGAAATAGTCTAAATATTCTTAAACAAAACTCTTTAACATGCTTTAAAGGAGATGCTGGTATCGTTGTATTTTGATTAAATTATTATTAAATTTGATGACATTATCAATTTATCAGTGTTTGATTGGTAAAGACTTCATTAAGATAAAAAGATACTCATTTGATTTGGTAAAAAAATTATTAGTACACAAAAGCGCAGGGCTTTTGTTATTTTTCATGGACATTCCTGAAATAGATGTTTTGATTAATATTAGGACACCAAAAATGATATCCTTGTCTCCCAAATATTTTACTATTATTATGTTAGAACCAAATAAATACCTAGAATAAATACAAATGCATTCAAACGAAATAAACTTTTTTTTTTACTTGAAACATGAAAATGAAGCTATAAAAAAGTCAGATCTCTTTTCTTCAGCATTGTGATCAGTTTATGCTGGATCTTGTTGAATCAACATGCACAGGTACATAAGCATGAACTGTTTTTAATTAAGAAAAAAGAAATTTAGTTATTGAATAAATAACATACAAGTAAACATTGACATAAACATAGTAAATTAACTATCAAACGATGCAATTCAAATATATGCATAAACACTTCAAATAAATAGTATTAAACATACATACTCCCAATGCACGTGGGTTTCTCATGTTGACAGACTCAACAACGTCCAGAAAGTTAAATCATGTGCATCTTAAAAAACAATTTTCTTTAATCCAGTGTGATAATTTCACTTAAGGAAGAAGTCTTCTCGTTATCAAACATACTTCTTATAATAAGAAATTCATGCAATTTTGACACAGTCAAACGGATCATACTACCAAACGATTCTATCAGTTTAATCAAATTTGACTTTTTGTTTTCGCATAAAGTTCAGGTCAAGGTCACTACCTTTTTCCTTAGCGTAAAGGATAATAAAAATAAGTGTAGCTCGTTGTAGTTCTGTAAACATTTGTTTAAGATTTCAAGATTTTATTCTTCAATGAAATGACAGAATATCAGAATGTTTATCAGCTTATAATACTAGATTGGAATGAATATTTATGCTAAATTGATATTGCTTAGCCCGCATTTTGATTATTTTTTTATCCTTCTAATAATAAAGTATATCTGATTTTTATCTATAATGAAGACTTTATACATAGATATATATTGACATAAAAGCTAATATATTGACCTATTAATAAGAGAGAAAAACTAATTTTAGTGATTTTTTTCACCAAAAATCAATGTATAGAATGGGCACTTCAAAAAGCTTATAAATAAATAATTGGATAGGCAAATCATATTTTGAAAACTTATTCTGAAACCCAAATATCATATCAATAGTTAAAATTAGTAAAACAAAATCCAACATTAATGTTATTGTTTTTAAATGCTAAAACAGACTAATTAATCTGCAGCAAATCTGAATTGCGAAACATGCGATATATTCCTACTTTTTCTATGCCAAGTTGTATGATAATAAAAAAAGAAGAATATATTATTTTAATTTCCTGTCATCTTGATTTAATGAACAATCAATCAAATTTATGTTTGACAAGTCGAAAACCAGAAAAGACTTCTTTCTTAAGTAACAATTTTCCTGGCAAATGAGTCTAAATTCAATACTGTAGGTCTAAAAAAAGATGCCAAAAAAGAAGGGAAAAAAATAAATTGTCTCTCTATAGATGGAAGTACAAATTACCAAGTTTATTTTGATTGGCTATTTCCTTGTGTAAGAAGGTAAGATGCTGAGAGACCAGCCGCAAAGGAAAACGGGAAGGATCGCAAAGTAGGTAAAATTTATTTTTAAATCTCAACAGTAAGTTAAACCATGTGTGAAAGTCATGGACAATTCCAAGATATTGGGATGTGTTCATGTACTATATTGTATGTGTATAAAAGATAGCGTGTATATATGTTGTTATCATGTAGAAAAAAATGTTAAGTGAAGTCCCTGTGTTCGACCAATATACCATTTTAAAGAATAAATATATATAAAAAATATAAAACTGATTTGCATCATAATTTCATTTATGAGCGCGTATTAACGTAGATAATTGTTTTTCATGAACTGCAATTTTGTATACGGTTTACTTTTGGCGGGAATTTTGTACATTGAATAAAGGCTCTATAATAAACAAAACAGAAAACAACCGTACTTTTAAATTCATTCATCAAAGAACGATTATTTGTCTTTGTTTTGTTTGCATTGTTGATTATTTAATGTCTATTTAAAATGAGTTTAATGATAAGTTATCAGTATTTGATTGACCTATAACACACTTCTGGTTTGCAGTTTTACAGACATAACTCATTTACAATCCTGAGAACTCTTTTTTCATTGATGTGACAATTATAAAGATTCAAGACAATTGTTTGCTGTCCGAAACCTAACTTGGGTTTTGAACATTTCATACAAAGACAGTAAGATTGGCTTGGATTCCTTCTGTAAGAAAAGTATAGCAGTAAAATAAAAAAGAAAATGTATTGTATTGTTTCTCTCAAAAGAGTATAATAGAAAACTAAATCACCAGTAAACCACTCGAGAAGATACTCAAAACTAAATGTGGACTCTGCCGAAGGAGTAAAACACCCGTAATCCACCTTAAAGGGTTACCTCGTATCGATGTATGGGCTATAAACGCTGATTCAGTCGGTACGAGAACATGATGTGTGCTGCTGATTTGTGCATCTGTCGCTTTTCTATTCTTCTTGACAAGTACTTTTCCCACCATTTCTTCCGAACAGGTCCGAAATCATGGTAAAGAATACCAGTTACTTGTTTTAAAGGATATAAAAAACGCCGAAAATAACCGACCTGTTGAGTTAAAGCGAACATACCACCATCTTGTCAGTCTGAAGAAGGGCTTGGTTTCAACCAACTATACCACTAACGTATATGAAATCCAAATACCATTAAGGTACCTCACTACACCCAGACTTACACTATTTAAGACACTACGTCACACGATGGCGATTTTAATGTTTTGTTAAACTGTTTATATCCTTCGACAAGGTTGTATATCGTCGTAGCTCAGTGGTTAAAGTATTGAGCTTCTGAACCGCTGAATATTAAAGTATTGAATCCTTATTTTTTGAAAGATATAGTCTCATAACTGCACCGGTGTGTGCATACAAATTGAATAACGCGCGTTAGCACGTTATGAAAATTTGTTTGCACACACCGTTGCAGTTATGAGACTATATCTTTCAAAAAATAAGGATTTAATACTTATATTTACATTTTTTTTTACCTTCTTGCCTTGGACGCAAATGCGAATTATACCTCAAACTACTGTATTATACTATGGGTAAGTTCAAATTAATGGAAGAGCCACAGTAACAGCCACAAGCGTGATATTTGATTTTCGCTTGCGACGTTGTATTTATCAGCGTTCAACGTTTGTGACGTCACAATTAAAACTCGTGATTTAACCTTTTAGTACCCTCTCTGTGTTACGGTGCTACATCTGCAGTAGCTTTACATGCAAAATATATGTGAAATGTAAATATGAGTTCGTATCCGCCTGGAGCTTTTGTTCATGTTTACTGAACTAAATTTAAGAAAATATGATTTGTCATCCAAAATTGCACATTGTTTGCCTATTTCACTTAAATACTTCTTATCCATTATGACATCTTTCATTATCAAGTAATTTTCTTCTGAATTGAGAAAATATTTGAAAGTGTAGTTAGCCACCTTAATGTGGTTATCAATCTTTTTTATTCATTCAACAGTACGGTCAAATCAAAATTATTTAGCAAAATTCACAGTGACGATTAAAATCATAAGCTACCGTTGTCATTCTGACAAATATTTTTCTTTTTGCTTATGAATCACTATTTAAATAAATTGTAACGATGATGAAAAACATTTGCCGATCCAACCAGTGGCAGTGAATATCTAATTTTTGGATTTGATCGGGGATAATATTATTTCAATATATTTCAATGGCAAAAGATATAATTTAAAAATAAATACCGTAGAGTCAAATAAGAACACATGCATTAAAAGTAGATAGTTAAGATAAATTTAGATAATATATGAAAATATTCATGTTCAAACACTATATTTACGTTCAGTACAAAGGGACCCCGTGTATCCAGCAGAACATCCCCCAGAACAGGATCCGTCGACATTGTGGCACTGGGATTGATTGTGACAATTACCACAATTCTTTAAACAGTTGATCCCGTACTTTCTAGCTTCACACTCTGAATTTATTAAAACAACTTTATATATGCCATACATTTCCAAACCAAATTTATTTATTATTAAAGTGACCCGTAAATGCATTTTTTGTAAAAATATGTTTTCTCTAAAATATTTAGCAGTTTCCATATTCAAATATAATATCATTTTTGTCTATATACAATGTTTTGAGCTTAAAATATAAAGGATATAAATTTATAAAAACTATTTGAAAAAAAGCGCCAAGTAGTATAACAAATCTTCCTAAAAACACATTCACTTTATTAGCAAACCTAAATTAGGAGCATTAAGTTATATGCCTAATATTCTTAAACAAAACTCTTTAACATGCTTTAAAGGAGATTCTGGTATCGTTGTATTTTGATTAAATTATCAATTTATTTGTGTTTGATTGGTAGAGACTTCATTAAGATTAAAAGATAATTATTTGATTTTTGTCAAAAATTAAGTAGTACACAAAAAGCAGGTCAGTTATTTTTCATGGACATTGCTGAAATAGACGTTTTGATTAATAATAAGGCACCGACAATTAATATTTGTCTCCCCAACATTTTAAAATTATTATTTTTGAACCAAACAAATAATTAGAATAAACACTTTAAAACTATATTTTTTCCTATAATTTTTTTTTCTTTTTCTTAAAAAATGACAATTTTGTTTCATAATATATTCTTTTCTGAAAGCCTCAAGTTGTGGACGTTACTCACAATAAGTTCTCTTATAAAAATGCCATGTTTACATCTTTACGCTCTGTTACTATGACAGGACCAAACAGCAACAAATAAATGGTGCTAGGTTTTTTACTCATTAAAATCTATCAAATTGTATAGTATGAAGAAAATCCGTGACTATGGGAGGCCACCGAATTCTGATTCTTACATATGATTGATCGGAAAGCTTTTTTTTTAAAAAAAAGCTAAACTTGTAACCAAGAAGACTTGGAACATCTACATTAGAGAAAAAAAAATATCATATTTGCAACACTACACATTATCGCTAGAAGTACACAGCTAATATTTTGTAACTGGTTGAAATAAAAAAAAAAGCGAGCTGTTTAAAGCTACAAATAACTGTTTGATATATACATATACGTTATTCTTTAGAAAATATAGCCATGTTATTAGTCTATAATGGAAACGGGTTCAAGACTAGATTAAACGAATATTATACGTATAAAGGACTATATATGGTATGGGCCTAAAATGGCCCCCTAAAAGGAATATCATTATTTCACTCTAATTATTTGTTTTCTTTGTACAGATATATATGTGATGTTTTCACTTAATGTTCATTTTGATTCAAGTGCCCACTATTTAGAAATACCACATTGTAAAGACAACCTTTTCCCGCCATTTTTGCATTTTAGCATAAAAAAGCTTGTTTTCAAGCAGTTTTTCTTTCAGGAAACATAGAGCGCATGCTTGAACCAACAAAATATTTTGATCAAAGATGTATCTAGCCAAGTCTAATAAGTGACAAAAAATTTGTCCTGGTTCAAGCATGCGCTCTATATTTCCCATTCGTAAAAAGATGAGAAAAATGGCGATTTTCGATTGATTTTGATTGAATTATAGAAATAGTGTCACTTCTTACGTCATATACTGCAAGTGACTGCAAAGTAATCAAACAAATATGTGAGAAATATATTTTATATCAACTCTTCTAAATTATAACATACAATTTTATTGTACCCGAAATACTTTAAAATATGGTGACTTATGGGGCCAAACTTAACTCTTATCATATATAGTTCTTTTCAATTGATAGAGTGTAGACTTAGAGTTCAGTGGTACGTAAAATGATCCGGATCGACTGGCATTGCAGGTGTTACTACAGTTATTCACTGAAGGTGAACATATCTGCGGCAAAATAGTTCCCGAATTCACAAAATTGAAGTGCTGATCGGCTTACGTGGGATAGAGATAGTCTGGCAACGTCAGCTATCCTCCTAAATGTTAATTAGGTTTGCTTTTTAGCACGCTCTGACACCAGTCTTTTATACTTATTCTTCTTAAGCTATTATCCTTAGTTAATTCATTCTTTACTCACTTTTCTTAAACTATTTAAATCCCGATTCCCAGAGATTACATGGACTTATAAGGACGACAAAGTTAAAGTAATAATACAAAGACAAAAATCATTAAACAACGAAAATGTATCGTATTCAAAACCAATTGTGATCATTTTATTTAGCCTTGAAGTATTCACAAAAACATTTCTTTAATGTAGAAAATTAACATATTATGCGTTTTGTTAATTTTTAGCATAATACAGAAAGATAAAGCTACACGTTTACCGGTAGTTTTGGAATCGTAAATGTTTTGAAAAGTAGTAAAAAGTTAAGTATATGCCCGATAATTTATGCACTTATAATGACAGAATATAAAGGATACAAATACAATGATGATAATTAATAATTAATTAATATGAAAATGCATCGAAGTTTTCGAATGACAACTTTACTACCGTCAGTACAGTTATCCCCTGTCCAGCCTGAGTTACATCCATAATCACACAGACCATTTACAGTGTTACAGCCATTGCATTTATCGTCACATTTATCAGCACATCCCTGTCCGAAGAACCCGTATGGACATGCTAGAGATAATAAATCACTGATAAATTACATAAATCGAGGTGTCATCTTTATTATTTTCGATGGAATATGAGGTGTACCTTTTGTTGAATGAAGAAGTCACTGTGTCTCTATTATGTTTCATATTTATAAAATACAATGTATTCAGCCTTATCTTTTGAGATACGTAACCGAAGACTAATGGAAGCTATATTTTTTAATAGTTCACATCTAAAATATTTTGATTTGATCATTTAATAAAATTAAACTACTATATGTGTGTGTAGTTTGTTCTTATCAGAATAAAGTAAATACAGTCATGGGCAAGGGAGAGCTATGCAGACTCCAGACTAAGGCTGCATGCAATGTATCACGGGTTAGGAATTACCAACTTCTAACATTCAACTTTTTATATGAATGGAGCTAAAATGGATTGGCTAAAATCATACGTCAAAAGGATTTAAAAGAGTGTCAGTATATTTTCCAGCATTGTATTTTCTTTAAACAAGAGATGTTTGTGAAACACTTATGCCCCCCTCCCTTGGAAACATCAACAAAGAAAATGAACCTAAACTGCAAATATTTGGAATTTTTCTAAGTCCAAGGGCCATACATGTAACTCTGTCGAAAATGACTCGATCGTACCCAATATCAATCTTGACCTAGATATGATCATGATAAACCTGTATAGCAAATTTCATTTCAATATGTTCATCATCTGCGAGGATTTGAGTGTAAACTGCAAATAACTGGAATTTTTCTACATCCAAGGGCCATAACTCTGTCGAAAATTTCGCGATCATACCCAATATCAAACTTGACCTATTTATTATCACGATAAACCTGTATACTAAATTTCATTTCAATACGTTTATCCAATGTGACGAAAATGAGCGGAAACTGCAAATAAATGGAATTTTTCGATGTCCAAGGGCTATAACTCTGTCGAAAATTGATCTATCATACCGAGTATCAATCTTGACTCAGATATTATCATGATAAACCTGTATACCAAATTTCATTTCAATATGTTCATCCTCTGTAAAGAAAATGAGCGGAAACTGCAAATAACTTGAATTTTTCTACGTCCAAGGGCTATAACTCTGTCGACAATTGCTCGATCGTACCCAATATCGAACTTGACCTAGATATTATCCTGATAAACCTGTATACTAAATTTCATTTTAATATGTTTATCCTCTGCGAAGAAAATGAGCGGAAACTGCAAATAACTGGAATTTGTCTATGTGCAAGGGCCATAGCTCTGTCGAAAATTGCCCCATCGTACCCAATATTGAACTTGACCTATAGATTATCCTGATAAACCTGTAAACCAAATTTCATTTCAATATGTTTATCCTCTGCGAAGAAAATGAACGGAAACTGTTGGTGGACCGACCGACCGACAGACCGACAGACCGACAGACAGCAGCAAAGCAATATGCCCTCCCTTCTTTGTAGGGGGGCATAAACATATTATGAAGGGGTCTTGTTCTGATAATACTTTTAAATGAAGGAAATAAGGGAAGAAGGAGGAAATGTAAATTAATAGTAGTAAATAAAAATGTACCCAATTCACATCGGTGACCTTGGTACCCAGATCTACAGCCCTGGCAGGTGCCCGTCTCTATGTGACAATACTGACAGTTTACATCTGGACAAGGTATGGAACAGTTAACTCCATAATATTCACCAACTGCGCAGCCTGTGAAAGTCAAAGAATAGTTCAGTAATAATATCATACCACTGTATAGAAACCAATGTAATTTAACCTCTCACTAACAACGTTGATAGAATACCTATCATTCCTTAAATAATAGAGCTTCAACTGATATGAACTGTTTAATGAAATCAGTAACGACTATCAACAGAAAGAAAATTGTTATAGTTGAAATTTTAACGATCAACATTAACAACTGCTTCATGAGATACATTTTTGCCTCTTTTCTCAAATGAGTTAACGTTCGGTTTACTTCACTGCGTTCAATTAAGAGCAGATACAATCATTTCATGCATATCTTTAACAATTTTATGCTATGATTTGGTATATGATTTAAATGATATGCTGTGTATTTCAATGCAATGCCATGAAATTTGTATGCTACAGTGTATGCTATGCGAACTTGAAACTAAGTGCTTAATGATAGAGTATGCTATGTATGGTACGCTACGAGATTTGTACAAAACGCTTCTAAATACTGAGAATTTCAAACATTTTAAAGTAAAATGTTACGAAGCAAAAGTTGACCACTAATCTGCAATGTGAATTCATTCTCCTTAATAAAAGCATTTTAAATGGAGTTAAAATAATATTGTATTTTATGTCATTGTATTGTATGGTCTGCCATGATGAATGAGAATCTTTGAGATTGTGTGCTATAGTATGATATTCCAATGGTATTTTACGAGATTCCATTCTATGCTTTGAAATTTTAATTCTATGCTATGCTATGTTGTATGTGTAAAAGATATGCTTGAACCGACTGTATATTCTTTTTTGAAACATTTACTTTTTTTAAATTAGTACTGTTTGCACAAAATTAAAGTGCTGAGCGGTTGACGTGGGATGGTGATAGTCGGGCAACGTAAACAATCCCCTCAGGTATTCATTATGTTTGCTTTTTAGAACGCTCTGACACCTGTTTTTATAAATACACTACCTAAGCTATCACATTTACGTAATTTCTTCTTTTCAAACATTTCTTAAACTATTTAAATCCCAATTTTCAAAGATTACATGAATAAGGATGACGAGGCTAAAAAAAATTCAATATAAAGACAAAAATAAATAAACTTTGAAACTGATGCGCAATCAGCCCCAATTGTGCCCTTGTTTTAACGTTGAAACGTTCACAAAAGAACGCTCTTTTGATGCAGAAAAATAAAATATTATGGTGTTTTTTTAATTTTATGATAATACAGTAAGATCAAGCTAAACGTTTGCCTGTAGTTTTGGAATAGTCAATGTTTTGAAAGTTAAGAATATGAATGATAATCTATGCACCTATAATGACATAGATATAGATTATACAAATACAATTATAATAGTTAATCAATAAAAGACTCACCATATACTTCAACCTCACATAAATTATTTTCAGCATATGGAGAATATTCTTCGGGATAGGTAGGCCCTGATAGTCTCTCGTTATAGTATATGACATATTGTCCATGGACAGGACAGACGGTGGTGAACACAGCTGGTATTGTGTCTAGTGTAAAGTTGGTGTCTTTGAAACACAGCATCCCTTCTAATCTGTCTGTTGTATTGGAGACATACACAGAGAATCCAAGGAACAACCGTGTTAAGATATTGGAAGAACCTATATAATAATTTCGAGATACATGTGTATTAAGAGAAATATGCGAATGGCATTTAAAATAAATTCAAATCTACGTAGTGCAAACTTATAGATAAATTTCCGAAAGTGATTTACATGAACGACTGTAAAATATCTGCCATTTCGATCTTTTCCGTACAATGTGTCCATTATATGTGATGCCATTTTCATTCTGAACAACGTTTGATTATTTTGATTGTAAAATTAAAATCAATGCATTTCCGTTAATGTTTTTGTTTCCAATTTACACTTAACGAATCTCACAGCTGTTTATACATTTAAGACAAATTAAAAGACTGTGTGAATTAAAGCCCTTTTTCATTACGGTTGTTGCCAAGTTAATGAGAAACAACGGCAGCTGAATAAACCCCGTTTTATCAAATTTTATGCAAATAATCGATTGTTTGGTGAGTTGTTTTTTTCGTAGGATATTTTTGGCATTATGTCAACTCGTACAATTTCAACCAAAGACACATTATTAAAAAATATTATATCATGATAAAAACACATGTTTATTCCTCGTACTGTTTTGTGGAAAATGGTTTCATTTTTATTTGCGTCAAAATTTAGAAAATTTGACACATTGATATTTAATTCTTTGCATTTTAAATAGTTTTAAATACCCTGGGACACCATGTATAATTACTTATAATTATCTGAATTAAATTATAGTTGTTACTTTTCTATTAGGCATTCGAAAATTGTAGGTTCCTTTAAATACAAGTATTTCATTCATCTGATAGTCCATATTTTAACTTTATTACGTGTAAGATTTGGCAGGAGTTATTTTTTTTCTCTACATCAAGAAATGATGTATTCATTTATAGAAAAAAAAATGTCGGGGACCGTTTATCAACCATTACTTTTCAAATCATTAAATTAAAAGGTTAATCAAAGTACTGAAGAACTGACGGGAGTTGATTTTGTCGATGTTTGTTTATTTTAAAATCAATAATATGTTATTTTGCATGACAAGTACATGTAATAACATGTAATTTCTAATTTGAATTACGCACATTTTTATAATATGCATTTTTGGACTTTTTCGACAAGAATGTAGAGAACCTCCCATATGAATCATGTTAAATGATATTTAAAGATAAAATTAACTCAATCAAACTATGTATCAGTAATAGAAATATTTCTCGAAAATTGTATGGATCCAAGCAATATTTAACTCTACTCTCGTTCAACCAAACGCTCGGCTGACACCGTAAATCTCCTACAAGGTTTTACGGAGACAGCCGAGCATCAATTTGAACGAGACTATATTGAACTCTGGCGTAGCAATGATTTGTGCTGAGGTCCAAACACTGTTTCACTTTCGGTTTGTCTGAGTAACTGCAAAGAAGAGTTGATTAAAATCAACTCCTCAAAATTATATGCCCAATCGTTAACCTGCACATAGGTCCATGCACCTTTTTTACAGACGGTGTTTTACATTACAAAGACATACTTCAAATGATGTATTGGAAAACTAGTTTTGTTAATAAGGTTAGTTTGGAGCTACATGTAGCTGTATATTATATATTGATGTGTGACTCCAAATGGGGTAACATCGGTCAATGCACCTTTATTTAAAGACGGTGTTTTACATTACAAAGACATACTTCAAATGATGTATTGAAAAACTGGTTTTGTTAATAAGGTTAGTTTGGAGCTACATGTAGCTGTATATTATATATTTATTTGTGACTCTAAATGGGGTAGAATTTTCAAAACTATCGAAAGATAAAACCAAGACTTTTTTGATTTGTTTTCGATAACGCAGTAGACTATCTCATATTCGTAAACAATGTAAAAGTTAGTATAACTTTTCTTTTTAAATGACTTGTTTTTATGAGATTAATTTTTATGATTGTTTTTGATAGCCTTACTTTCCATCATTTAAAACTGATAATGAAAATATGTTTTTAAACTGTATTTTTTATGATGTTGATGAAATACTATAAAAACAGTTATGCTTGATACTGGAAGAAAGGAATATTTACCCCATTGAATATTGTTTGTCATAAAGTAGATCGTTATATGATGGATGCTGTGAATCGCAGTCAGATTCACCCACAAGGTGGCGGTCTGCTTCGCTGCTGAAATTGCGCATTGACCTCCATTACTTGTCAGATCTGATTTCAGTCCATCTACCGCATTACTGGCATCATATTTGTCGTTTCCTGCGAGAAATTGATTCTGTTGGTACGCCTGTTTATTAAGCGCTATGTTATCTGCAAAAGAATAATATATATATATACCTCACACGTTTGGTTTATTGTATTTTGTCAACCATTGTGTTCCCTCTTGCCGTATGTACAGACATATCAAGTGGTTTGCAAAGAATGTTCATAATGATCTGCTAGATTCCTTAATATAAATCTTTTCCTTGACATCAAATTTGACACAAGTCATGCAATTGTTTATATGTGAGGTGTATAAATAAGACAGGGTAAATCTTTAGTCTATAAATGGTATTCTTAACACTCTACAAATACACCGATTAAGTTATAACAATAGAAAAAAAACTAATGGAAACCATATTACATTGTTATTTTAAAGTTGACTCATTTGTACATCAACGATCTCTTTATTGGCAAACTTTTGTTTTGATAATAATTAGAATCCATAAAATTTAATACATTGGTGTTTTAAATATAAAATGGTAGATAAAGATTGGCTTACCATAAGATCTGGAAACTGTTAGCAGAAAAAAAAATCCGGTGATGAACATAAAGTGATGTTTAGTGTGCAAATACAGAAATAACATAGCGAATTGATCAACTATGTATCTTTTAAAACAAATTTTATGTAATGAAACATACCACTAAACATTTGTATGAAAATACTCTTGCTTCAAAATTCATGTTTTAAAAATAAAAACAAACGAGGAAGTTTTTAGTTCAAGGATCCTGTTTGAATCCACGGTCGTTCTTTATTTTTACTTGTCAGATTTAATAACTTTGTATTAAATTTCCTTTGGTTTGAAATGAAAATAATTAGCACTAGCTGTTTTTGGAAAGAACCGTCAAAATACGAGCATGGCTCATGTTTAGATTTACTAACGTTTATTTATTTATTTAATTATTTAATTTTTTGCATTGATTTATATATATAAAACACATTTTTATCTCAATATGCGGTGGATATTACTCATGGGATAAATTTTTGATATTGCACTGTGTGTTCTTTCGCAAGGTGACGTCATAATTGAACATTACGTACGTTTAGGCAGTTGATTGGCGTAAACTGAAACAGTAAATAATTAATCCAGTTGAAAAGTGTTGAGTTGTAAATGTTAGCCATTTCATGTTGTTTTAATTATATTTCATGAATTCATAAAAAAATGTTCGAAAATAGAATGTGTGTTTGTTAAACTTCAAGGAAATTTATTTCATTGCGTAAAGTTCTTGACGTCTTGTATATAATTTTTTTGTGCTATGCACAATTTTAATTTTTACGGAGAAAGTTGAGATTAACAAAATACATGGTAGAACATGTGATAAAAAGAATCTCTCATAATTTGCGATGGTATATTATTTTTACCCAACTTTTTTCTATCAGTTAACCCTATTTTAACAGCAGCTTTAAGGATATTTCTTTTCTTTTAAATTAATGTGGACTAGTATATTTTCGGTAGAAAAATTAATTACAGAATACATGTACATCAAGCTCAAATACATATATTAACGGTACTTTTACATAACATAATTTATTGTATTGTTACATACGATCGGTTCATGCAATGTATTTAATCTATTTCGAAGTCATTAGCAGATAAAAAATAATTATAGAGGTAAGGTCCCTTTCTTTAATTTTAAGATCAGTGATATCAATGTACTGTTTTTTTTATCCCAGTAAAACTTAAATATTTCATTCTTTAAACGTGTTTTAATTTCACTAGTGTAATTCCACTGTAAATTTTGTCTTATATTTTATGTGTTGATACATGCACACAGTCGTGAAAATATTCTAAACTCGAAACATTTTAGCAAAATGTTCCTGTCAGAAGACATTTTGCGCTTCCATTGAATCATGGAAACCCTACATTTAACATTCAATATTGCCAATGTTGATAATTTTTGACAAATATATATGTTAGGGGACGGGGCCTCCTCAAACATGGTATCTTATTTGTTGCTTAGTATAATTATGTATATTAAGTTTTTATTTACGTACATGTATTTGTTTTTACAGTAAATGACTTCCTGCTATTATGTATTATCTATATCAATCTATAGGCGACAAATATACTTTAGCAGAAACACATTAACAGGAAGGACTATGTAATCATGAGATACATTGTACTTCCTTTAATCACGTACATATAAAATCTTTTCTTGAGTGTTACACATATCAATTTAGTAACACTCAAAGCTATTAATTATTTGGTTTGTATTACCAATTCAGTGATAGTTTTTCATGTTTCTTTGTTTCGTTTTTATTTCATGGGATTTTTTTTTATTCTTTAGCGTATTTAAATCAAGTCTAGAATTTTAATCAGTATTTGTATTGTTTAGTCATTGTGTTAGTGTGCATATCATTTTCCATTACACTTGAATCATACTAGCCAAAAAAAGTGATTAATTGATACAGAATGACAGATCAAGATTAAATTAAAGGTTCGGTTGCAAACGTTAAATATATAAGCATTAAGAAAATAATAAGACTCCAAAATGAATGCAACCCTACTATTTAATGTATTTGCACATATAAGTAATGATTAATTATATCCACATTTCTAAACTCTATTTCAAATAACGCATTTAAAACACAATCAGCAATTTCCCACCATGTTTGAAAGTAGCATGATCCAAGGAGGATTTTAATCATTTTTCCTGTTGTATAGAACACATATCAGGTGATTTGACCTTCTTTTTAACATAAAAACACATGTTAATATAAAATGAATAGTTATCAATATGACGAACAACTTATCAACATGGGTCTGAATCTACAATATATATTTCACTGGACATACCAGATACAATGTAATTGGATGGCAGCTGGAACATATTTTTTCCTGCAGCTGCTGCTTCAAATTGCGGTATCTAAAGCGTGCACATGCAATCAATGTCATTATTTGTGACAAACTGTATATTTTTTTATATGGATCCGCTTTTTTTGTCATACAAACCCAACACCTTATCATCTTACTACGCATACTAAATATCACATAAGCGTAATCAAATCACAAATTGTATTTAAAAGATAGAAAAAATATTATTGTTTTACGACAAAGAAAACCTCTATTGACATGAAAATTATAATCACTTTCAAATACTTGTAAAACTTAATCTATACTCTTGCATTGACTAAACTTAAACATCATACTTTCCCAGAGAGGAAATGGTGATTTTATTATTTACAGTTTGAAATAAATATCATAAATATACATGTATATAGTTATTGCCTGTCTGTAATTTGTTAAACTATAATCCTTGTTAAAAATTGTATATTAGTGAAATAGTCTAAATATTCTTAAACAAAACTCTTTAACATGCTTTAAAGGAGATTCTGGTATCGTTGTATTTTGATTAAATTAATCAGTGTTTGACTTCATTAAGATAAAAAGATACTCATTTGATTTGGTCAAAAATTTAGTAGAACACAGAAACGCAGGGCTCTTGCTATTTTTCATGGACATTCCTGAAAAAGATGTTTTGATTAATAATACGACACCAAAAATGATATCTTTGTCTCCCCAATATTTTACCTGAATTAATACAAATACATTAAAACGAAATAAACCTTTTTTTTTCACTTGAAACATGAAAATGAAGCTATAAAAAAGTCAGATATCTTTTCTTCAGCATTTTGATCAGTGTATGCTGGATCTTGTTGAATCAACATGCACAGGTACAAAGGCATGAACTGTCTTTATTTAAGAATAAAGAAATTTAGTTATTGAATAAATAACATACAAGTAAACATTGACATACAAATAGTAAATTAACTATCAAACGATGCAATTCAAATATATGCATAAACACTTCCAATAAATAGTATTAAACATACATACTCCCAATACACGTGGGTTTCTCATGTTGACAGACTCAACAACGTCCAGAAAGTTAAATCATGTGCATCTTACAAAACAATCTTCTTTAATCCAGTGGGATAATTTCAATTAAGGAAGGAGTCTTCTCGTTACCAAACATACTTCTTATAATAAGAAATTCCTAAAATTTTGACACAGTCAAACGGATCATATTATCAAATGGTTCTATCAGTTTAATCAAATTTGACCTTTTTGTTTTTGCATAAAGTTCAGGTCAAGGTCACTACCTTTTTCCTTAACGTAAAGGATAATAAAAATAAGTGGAGCTCGTTGTAGTTCTGTATATATTTGTTTAAGATTTCAAGATTCTATTCTTCAATAAAATGACAGAATATCAGAATGTGTATCAGCTTATAATACTAAATTGGAATAAATATTTATGCTAAAATTGATATTGCTTAGCCCGCATATCCTCTAATTTTCTTCCATTTTGAAGAAATTTTGATTATTTTTTTTATGCGTATAATAATAAAGTATTTCTGATTTTTATCTATGATGAAGACTTTATATATAGATATATATTGACATAAAAGCTAATATATTGCCCATTTAATAAGAGAGAATGTAAACAGATAGCCATGCTATGACCTTGAATTGCTAGTATTACATAATGGTCACTATGATATTTATGTGTACCTAAATACTGCGCACTGAATGGTATTAATGATAATTAACAGAATGAACTCTGTGACTCTGGTAGCAATGCGTAGTATTCCTAAATGATGTTATGAAACCAGGTGCATAATACGGGCATAATAATATCCAAATTGAGAGTTTAACAACAAGTGACATATTTGGCGATTCTGTGTCTGCAACGAGAGCTCTGGTACTCTATATTGAGTCATGTATTATATATATTAACCTTTGTAACCTTTTATGCTATGTATGAATGAACGTATTATGAGTAAGTGATGCCTCATACTAGGTGGGGGACTCCGAGACCCAGGATTCGGAGACTCAAATCCTGCATCCAGACTCTTTGATTGGCAGTTTTGACGGTTTTGTTACTTTATTTAGAGATAAAATATTAATCTTAATTTTGAACACTAAATGTTCACTCATGATCGTCGTAAATGGGCCGAACTAGTCAGAACTGTCCATCATAAGTAAAATGTTATATATACCCATGTAAAATGATGTTGAACAGATTAAGAGAGATTTAGATTTAGATAGATTCCGCTTATAGAGATTCTTAGACTCCTGATTTGGGCTGCTTTTAGCTGATGAAATTGTAACTATACGATCACGCTTAAAAAAACCGCTTGAGAAAGAAATACTGGACTTGTCATCACTAAGTTTGAGCTGACCCTCAATAGGATCCGTACGACAGAAGGCTTACATGAACTTCCTTGGTGCCCGTGACCAGGACTAAGCGAAGTCAAAACAGAATAAGGTAAGAACCATTTCTATATGTCTCTTATAGCTATCTCGAAGTAAACAACTTTGCCTAAGCAACCAATATGGCGACAGGTGATGGGTTTTATAAAAAAGAACTTAAAAATCAAATGGAGCAATTAGAAAAACAATTCGCGGGGTTGGGTCAGAGCAAAGAAAACAAAGGGCAAGAAACAGGTCAAAAATCTTCAGAAAAAGAGCAGATTAAACAAAATACTTTTGAAACATATCATGATGCTAGGCCATATGGAACGCGTGAACCTCGACACCGAGTCCCAGATAAGGAAGATGATAAAGATTTTTTCATAGGTCAAGTTAAAGCTATAACAACCGCACTCTCAGTGCCCCTATCATCTGTGATAACTCCTTTTGAGGGAGATGCTCACAAATTTAAGCAGTGGATAAAAGAAGTTGAAAAGTACAGTGTTATGTCTCGGAAACAAGGTCATGAGATCCCCATGCTTGCATACATAACGAGTAAGGGTTCAGTTGGGGATTATATTAAAAGGTATTTAGATGAAACAGATGCGTCTGAAGAAATCCCATCTTGGGACAATCTTAAGGAATCCCTTAAAAATAGATTTGCAGAAATAACAGATCCCCAACACGCGTTAGCAGTAATGCGTAAGACTCGACAAAATTCAAATGAAAGTGTTCAGTTGTTCGCCGAGAGACTATTGCAAATCGCGGAAGACGCCTACAGTAATGACAGACTAAAAGAACATTTGGTACAACAACAGTTAGTAGATATCTTTTGTGACGGGTTGGCATTCGACTACCTCAGAATGAGAATTTTGCGAGAAAACCCGAAAGACTTAGAATCCGCAATTCAAATAGCAATGCGAGAACAAAATCTGAGACAGAGGCTAGCGATAAGAGGGTCAAATATGACAGAAATTGTACAAAGTAATGACAACAGACGAGCTCTTTCAAATTTTGATACTACTCTTCCCTTATTAAAGGATAGAGCAGATAATCTTACCTCAATAGAAACAAGGCATGTAGAACCAATGGAAATTGACCATACGCGAAGCAGTAGGTGCTTTAAATGCCAACAGACGGGTCATAGGGCTCGATTTTGTACTCAAAATAAACCCCAAGTCAGGTCTCGTCCTCAAATAAATAAACGACCCAGTCAAAACAAACCCGTCCATAATATAGAGCAGAAACCCCGTTCACCTGTGGAATGTTGGAATTGTGGTAAAGTAGGTCATGTGCGTGCAGATTGTTGGGGCTCGCATATGTATCAAAGAGCGCAGCAAAATCGGGGCAGACCATCAAATCGTCAAGGCCGAACATATAAATCTAGCGACCAAGTAAATAGGGGATCGTCTCAAAATTTCAAATCGCGCTCTTATTTTGACAAACAAAAACAGGAAAACTAGGACGTTCTTCCTTCGTTGAAGCCCGAAGAAAGAACTTTAAACAAAGACCTACATATGAAATTAATTTTACTAACAACCCCAGTAGCTGTTTATTAAAAGTAGGTAAAAATAAATTTAGAGCTTTGGTAGATACAGGTGCAGCGGTATCTCTAATTAGTAAGAAAATGTATGATAATCTATTTCACCGCCCCAAGTTGTTTAATAATGATATCCCCTCTTTACAAGCAGCAAATGGCAATTCTTTAATTGCGATAGGGTATGTAAATATTTCCTTTAAGATTGCAGGGTTAACTTTAGACCACAAACTTTATGTGACAAAGGGACTCAACCGAAACATGATTCTCGGTCTTGATTGGTTCAAGAAAAACAATGTTCGTTTATACTTTGATCTTGGACTTATGCGTATTGATGGCAAAGTATACGCGGAACTTAAAGAAGATTTACACATCTCAACTATTGTAAGAACTCCTAAGAAACTTATTATGAGACCAAACACGGTGACTGTATTCTATTGAAAAATAAATAACAATTTTCCTCTGGAAAAAAATGACTTGGTTGAAGTGAACAGCATAGACAATAACTGCATTATGGAAGACCCAGGACTATATTTAAAAGACGCCGTTTGTATAGTTCGGAAAGATAAGAAACTTCCAATGATCTTCGTTAACCAAACTAACAAAAATTATAAAATTCCAAGAGGCTACATAGTAGGACGAATTACCGCATTAAAACAGAAGGAAATCTCAGAAATACAGACTACTCAAGACACAAAAGAAGAAATTGATGTACCTAAGAGATTTGAACACTCAATCAAAAGACTTGTGAGCAAAAACAATGAATTATTTGCAAAGAAAGACAGTGATCTTGGAGTGACTGATACTGTTAAAATGAAGATAGAAACTGGAGATCACCACCCAATAAAGAACAGACCCTACCGTGTACCCTTAAATAAAAGACAGATAATTGACAAGGCCATACTGGAAATGATGGACGCAAAGATAATTGAGAGATCACAATCGCCTTGGTCATTTCCCTTAGTAGTGGTGAAGAAGTAGGACGGATCAGACCGGATGTGCGTTGACTTTAGAAGCTTGAATAAGATAGTGAAACCAGTATCATTCCCGCTACCGTTGATTGATGACATCCTATGTTTACTAGGTAAGGCAAAATATTTCACTGCACTAGACTTAAAGAGTGGATATTGGCAAGTGAAATTAGAAGATTAAAGTAAAGAAAAAACGGCCTTTGCATGTCACAAAGGACTATTCCAATTCAACCGGATGCCATTTGGGTTGAGTAATGCACCGGCAGTCTTTCAAGAGCTGATGAACATAGTTCTTCAAGGACAAGAGGAGTTTGCCATCGCATACCTGGATGACATTCTTATATTCTCAGAGACACCGGAAGATCATCTTCGTCATATTCAAGACGTTTTCAACCGCCTAAGGAAGCATGGACTTAAAATGAAGCTAAAGAAATGTAGTTTCTTCAAGGAACAGACAGAATATCTTGCTTTCATCATTGATGAACATGGCGTTACACCTGATCCAAAGAAAGTCGAAGCTATAAGAAAGTTACCAGCGCCCACTACAGTCCGAGAAGTTCGTGGCTTTTAAGGTATGTGTAGTTATTACAGGAGATTTATACCAAGGTTCTCTAAGATTGCAGAACCATTGATTGACTTAACCAGAAAATATGCAAGGTTCAAATGGACACCATGTTGCCAAAAAGCGTTTGACTTTATTGAAGAAAGTTTAACGGTAGTGTCTTTACTAGCATATCCAGATACTAATAAACCGTACACCATGTACACCGATGCCAGCGACAATTGTATTGGAGCGTGCCTTACTCAAAAGACAGAGGAGGGAGAAGATAAGCCAATATATTACTTATCCCACAAGCTGAGTAAAACTCAAGAAAAGTGGCCAACCATAGAAAAGTAGGCATTTGCAATCCATTACGCCCTTCAGAAGTTAGACCATTATTTACACGGTGCTCAGTTTACTATTAGAACAGACCATAAGCCGCTCAAGTATATCTTAGAATCTCCAATGCAAAATAAGAAAATTCAACTATGGGCGTTAAGTATTGCAGGATATAACTGTAAAGTAGAGTATATAGAAGGAAGATTTAACTGCTGTGCAGATCTCTTATCCAGATTACCGACAGTCAACCTAGAGTGTGAAGAGGAAGAACAATCAGCGCATGATGAACCAGATGTTAAGGACAATTTCTTTGAAGTAAACGTACTTAACTCCAATGCCTTTTCGCCTAAGAGATTTGCCAGATGTGAAGTTAATCAACACGACGAATTAATTTGTCAAACCCTTTTTTGATCTACCAGAGGATATCAACATCAAAGAAAGTCAACAACACGACGAGCAGATCAAGAAACTGAAGAATCGGTTAAGTAAAGGAACAGCAACAGCAACCGAAGAAAAGAAGTTTCTGGAAACTGATGGTATTATGTACTATCTTTCAGAGGGAGACTCAGAAGGCCCAAAACTTCGCATGTATGTACCACGTGAGTTAGAACTTTTAGTAGTGCAGCAGTATCATGACGGACTTGGACATATGGGAGTGGACAAAACATATGACGTAATCAGACAAAAGTACTATATACCAAATTTGTACAAAAGGTTATACTCTTATATAGAAGGATGTATAGTATGCCAAACGAGGAGCAATAAGAAAAATCAGCCTCCACTTCAAGAGACAGATATACCACCCTTTCCAATGGCTAAAGTAGGACTTGATCTATCAGGACCATATCCAACATCCTTGTCGGGAAACAAGTACATAGTTTCTTTTATTGACATTTACTCTGGTTGGCCAGAAGCTTTTCCCGTTCATGATAAGTCAGCTGACAACATAGTACATCTAATCTTAGAAGAAATATATCCAAGATATGGCTGTCCTCTTCAAATCCTCACAGACAACGGAACAGAAAATGTGAATAAGAAAGTGGAAGAAACTTTAAAAGAATTGAATATCAACCATATCAAAACATCTTATTACAGCCCTCAAGGTAATGGTAAAGTAGAGAGATTTCATAGAACTCTTCATGACGTGATGGCTAAGAAAATAACAGAAAACGCTCAAACATGGGATATTCATCTTAATCAGACGTTGGCAGCCATTCGTTTCCATCCTAACGATTCGTCAAAGTTTTCCCCATATTACCTTATGTACAACAGAGATGTCGTATTACCTCTTGATACTTTAATGAAACCTCGAAGGAGATATGCGGGAGAAGATCAACACAAGATCGCCCTTCAAGAACAACATAAAGCTTTCCTGCTAGTACATCGTAATATGAGGGAAGCCAAGAAGAAACAGAAAGCTCAGGCCGATAAGAGAAGCAAAGATGAAAATTTTCAGGTAGGTGACCCTGTCTACCTTAAGAACAACAGAAGACAAAATAAGTTAGATAAAAAGTGGCTACCATATTATCGAATCATTGAGCAGAAAGGACCAGTTAGTTTCGTGGTGAGAGACCAATTGACTGGATTAACCACCAAATGCCATGCACGACAATTAAGACCGGCAGATATTTCGCACTGGCCCCTTTCACAAACTACTGAAGATGGTGGAAGAACTCTAAGAAAAACTAACTATGTGGTGCCACCAGAAGATGAATCGTCGTCAGAAAATGGAGACATGCAACCAGAACCATTGGAAAGAGCTATACAGTCCAAACAATGGGAAAGAGAAGGATCTTCAGACGAAGAGGATATTCCCCTAGCAGAACTTCAAAGACGTATAAGAGCTAAAAAGATCATGGATGATCAGCAGTATAAACACGAGAATGATCAGACCGTAGATTCAGAATCGGATGAGACCCATGAGTCAAAACAATGTGATGAAAATAGTGGTCAAGACTATGAAATACCCTTAGATAACCCTAATGTACCCTTAGATGAAAATATGGAAATAGATGAAATAGTCCCTAAAGTAGGTCTAGGCTTCAAACCAATCCCTAAACCGCGTAAACTAATCCCTAAACCCCGTAAGAAAAATAGCAAACAAAAGTATGCTGAAGATTGTTTGGCTATTTTGAAGCAATTAACCAAAGTACTGGAATAAAAAAGTTGCTTTAATGTAGATGTAAATAATCGTGAATGAGCTTAGCTTTGTATATATTGCACGTTTTTAAAAAGATATGACAGGATGACCCCCTGTGACATTAAACCATGTATTGAGACACGCTGACTAGCAAACGCGAACATAGCCCCTCGGTTATTTGTATAAATATGCGGAGTTGAAGAGATTTAACATATACTCGAAAAATATAAAACAGCGAGTAAGTAAGGAAACTGTAAGACTAATTTTTATAAGCGATTTAAGATAATTGGTAACAACAATCCAATTTTGCCATCGACATCTTGAGTATGGGACAAGGTTGATCAGGTTTTCATGGTTCAATCTTAAGACAAGATATTAAAGTTTTCCCTATGAATACACTTATGGCGGAATTGCCAGTAACTAATTTGCAACCCATGAAATTCTCATCTTGGGTGGGAAGCCCCTGGTTTTATTTGTGTTTAACTTTGGCAGTAACAATAATGATAGGACTTTGTATTTAGAAACGCAAAACTATTAAAAAGTGGGGTGGTATATGCTGTGGTGGTTGCTGGACAGGTTGTCGAAAAAGGGGTAGTGACGGAGATAAGATAGATTCTTCCAAAGACACTGTATTTTGTTGTGTGAATCCAGAGAAATGGACCTCTAGTGACATTATTGAACTTGAACCAATCCCGAAAGACACTAGGATCCAAGAGAAACCCCGACGGAGAGGAAGACTCGAAACTCGCAAATTGACCAGTAACACGTGGACAATTTCGACCAAACTAGCACAACAATTACTTGGAGAGGTGAAAAATGAAGAGTATCCATGGACCAAATACTATCGACCGGACCCAGAGCTGGCACGTAATTATATAAATACATGGAAGAGAAGGCCGCGATGTCTACGCAACAGAGGAACGCAGGAGACGCTCCGCGAGAAGTCGCCTCGCCATCCGCGCCGACCCTCTATCCACGGGTGCCGATGATGGATGAATAATTAAGCTACCGCCGCGAAGAAGTTGTGTATTCCTTATGAAAGGATTGCGAAATTTAGCGGAAATTAAAAAATGTGAAATATGTTAAAGTAGAAATGTGCGTTATCATGTGCTAATATAAATCTTGTATTTGGTGATTCACTCTGGAGAACTTCAGGAAGAAACCGATGGACTCCGAACCTATGACGCAAACCTCACCCCTAAGAAGGAAGAGATATTTTGTGAACTTACAAGCATGCACTTTGTATATATATGTGACATCAAGCTTAACCATACTTAGTATTACTTTGATGATGAATTACGATTATTTTCATCTTGATCATTATTGTCATACTTTATTCATTATTGTTTTCATGGTCGTAATGCGATATAATCAAACAACTATATATGATTTTATGTATACATCCTGGTTATAGATTTGTTTTTGTAGATGAATGATGTTCCAAGCCGGAGGTGGAAACATGTCACTTGTTACTATCTCTTAACATAGATGTTCTGACTGGTATGTCACTAGGAAGTTCGTCTGATCAAGGGTAGATCAAGAACGCTTTCCTATTCCGGGCGCTAGGCATGAGAAATCTTCCTTCGGGATATTTCTTTTGTTTGGGGAACGTATGTAAACAGATAGCCATGCTATGACCTTGAATTGCTAGTATTACATAATGGTCACTATGATATTTATGTGTACCTAAATACTGCGCACTGAATGGTATTAATGATAATCAACAGAATGAACTCTGTGACTCTGGTAGCAATGCGTAGTATTCCTAAATGATGTTATGAAACCAGGTGCATAATACGGGCATAATAATATCCAAATTGAGAGTTTAACAACAAGTGACATATTTGGCGATTCTGTGTCTGCAACGATAGCTCTGGTACTCTAGACTCTTTGATTGGCAGTTTTGACGGTTTTGTTACTTTATTTAGAGATAAAATATTAATCTTAATTTTGAACACTAAATGTTCACTCATGATCGTCGTAAATAGGCCGAACTAGTCAGAACTGTCCATCATAAGTAAAATGTTATATATACCCATGTAAAATGATGTTGAACAGATTAAGAGAGATTTAGATTTAGATAGATTCCGCTTATAGAGATTCTTAGACTACTGATTTGGGCTGCTATTAGCTGATGAAATTGTAACTATACGATCACGCTTAATAAAACCGCTTGCGAAAGAAATACTGGACTTGTCATCACTAAGTTTGAGCTGACCCTCAATAGGATCCGTAAGACAGAAGGCTTACAGAAACACTAATTTTAGTGATTTTTTCACAAAAAATCAATGTATAGAATGGGCACTTCAAAAAGCTTATAAATACTTAATTTGATAGGCAAATCATATTTTGAAAACTTATTCTGAAACCCAAGTATCATATCAATAGTTCACATTAGTAAAACAAAATCCAACATTAATGTTATTGTTTTTAAATGCTAAAACAGACTCATTAATCTGCAGCAATTCTGAATTGCGAAACATGCGATATATTCCTACGCCAATATTACGCCAAAAATATAGTCCTTGTTAGATTCTAAACATTGATTACTTTTTCTATGCCAAGTTGTATGATAAAAAAAAGAAAAATATATTATTTTAATTTCCTGTCATATTGATTTAATGAACAATCAATCAAATTTATGTTTGACAAGTCGAAAACCAGAAAAGACTCCTTTCTTAAAGCAATATGAGCTGTATTTTTTTGAATTTTGTTTTGTTGCAAAAACCTGCTAGTATGATAAATCTGCATATAACTTAAACTTTTTTGATAAATAAGATTTGAAAAAAAAATTATTACTTTTTGTCAAAGGAATTATTTCTCTTCTAAGGAATATAAAGCAAATCAATTTTTGTACAGGACGACAATAATTCAATTTTGCTCCAAATAAGGCTTCTTAACGACCTTTTCCACAAAAATATGGCTAACAGAAATTTAAAAACCATGATATTTTTGTCATTTTAGTAGAAAAGAACATTTTGGTAAAAAATAAATTTAATATGAAAAATGCAGCTCATATTGCTTTAAGTAACAAATTTCCTGGCAAATGAGTCTAAATTCAATACTGTAGGTCTAAAAAAAAAGATGCCAAAAAAGAAGGAAACAAAATAAATTGTCTCTCTATAGATGAAAGTACAAATTACCAAGTTTATTTTGATTGGCTATTTCCTTGGGTAAGAATGTAAGATGCTGAGAGACCAGCAGCAAAGGAAAACAGAAAGGATCGCACAGTAGGTAAAAATTATTTTTAAATTTCAACAGTAAGTAAAACCATGTGTGAAAGTCATGGACAATTCCAAGATAGTGGGATGTGTTCAAGTACTATATTGTATGTGTATTAAAGATAGCGTGTATATATGTTGTTATCATGTAGAAAAAAATGTTTAGTTAAGTCCCTGTGTTCGACCAATATACCATTTTAAAGAGGCTTATAAAAAATATCAAACTGATTTACATCATAATTTCATTTATGAGCGCGTATTAACGTAGATAATTGTTTTTCATGAACTGTAATTTTGTATACGGTTTACTTTTGGCGGGAATTTTGTACATTGAATAAAGGCTCTATAATAAACAAAACAGAAAACAACCGTACTTTTAAATTCATTCATCAAAGAACGTTTATTTGTCTTTGTTTTGTTTGCATTGTTGATTATTTAATGTCTATTTAAAATGAGCTTAATGATAAGTTGTCAGTATTTGATTGACCTATAACACACTTCTGGTTTGCATTTTAACAGACATAACTCATTTACAATCCTGAAAACTATTTTTTCATTGATGTGACAATTGTAAAGACTCAAGACACTTTTTTGCTGTCCGAAACCTAACTTGGGTTATGAACATTTCATACAAAGACAGTAAGATTGGCTTGGATTCCTTCTGTAAGAAAAGTATAGCAGTGAAATAAAAAAAAAATGTCTTGTATTGTTTCTCTCAGAAGAGTATAATAGAAAAGTAAATCACCAATAAACCACTCGAGAAGATACTCAAAACTAAATGTGGACTCTGCCGAAGGAGTAAAACACCCGTAATCCACCTTAAAGGGTTACCTCGTATCGATGTTTGGGCTATAAACGCTGATTCAGTCGGTACGAGAACATGATGTGTGCTGCTGCTTTGTGCATCTGTCGCTTTTCTATTCTTCTTGACAAGTACTTTTCCCACCATTTCTTCCGAACAGGTCCGAAATCATGGTAAAGAATACCAGTTACTTGTTTTAAAGGATATAAAAAACGCCGAAAATAACCGACCTGTTGAGTTAAAGCGAACATACCACCATCTTGTCAGTCTGAAGAAGGGCTTGGTTTCAACCAACTATACCACTAACGTATATGAAATCCAAATACCATTAAGGTACCTCACTACACCCAGACTTACACTATTTAAGACACTACGTCACACGATGGCGATTTTAATGTTTTGTTAAACTGTTTATATCCTTCGACAAGGTTGTATATCGTCGTAGCTCAGTGGTTAAAGTATTGAGCTTCTGAACCGCTGAATATTAAAGTATTGAATCCTTATTTTTTGAAAGATATAGTCTCATAACTGCACCGGTGTGTGCATACAAATTGAATAACGCGCGTTAGCACGTTATGAAAATTTGTTTGCACACACCGTTGCAGTTATGAGACTATATCTTTCAAAAAATAAGGATTTAAGGTAGCTCCATACTCGTAAAATTCTCTGAGGAAAGTTGAAAAACCGAACTGATTTCGACTTAATAGACTTAAATGTCATCAATTGTTAGAAAAAATATACATGTCATCACACTTTTTGAGATGCCAGATAAACACAAACTAAAGCATATTTAAGCATTAGAAAAATGTATTTTTTTCTGTTAAAAGTAAAATCTTGTAGGCAGAAATTTGTTTTTCTTGTTTATTTTTAATGTCAACTTTATCAGAAAACCAAAATTACAAAAATATTTTAAAATTAATCGTTGGTATAAGAAAAACTATAGCATTTAGACATACAACTGAGAGAAAAGTCAGAAAAAGAGTTATTTCCCCTTTGCGTAGATAAAATAAATACAAATTTGGAAATTAAGTATAAAATTAAGTGCGAAAATATCTTTATCCTACCAATAATTCTAATTACATCCATGTGATTATATTCACATAAAATAAATAAAACTATCTTGCACAATTTTTAAAGAATTCAAACTTTTACAAAAAAGTGTGACGTCACAGAACACTGGATCTACTTTAATACTTATATTTACATTTTTTTTTACCTTCTTGCTTTGGACGCAAATGCGAATTATACCTCAAACTACTGTATTATACTATGGGTAAGTTCAAATTAATGGAAGAGCCACAGTAACAGCCACAAGCGTGATATTTGATTTTCGCTTGCGACGTTGTATTTATCAGCGTTCAACGTTTGTGACGTCACAATTAAAACTCGTGATTTAACCTTTTAGTACCCTCTCTGTGTTACGGTGCTACATCTGCAGTAGCTTTACATGCAAAATATATGTAAAATGTAAATATGAGTTCGTATCCGCCTGGAGCTTTTGTTCATGTTTACTTAACTAAATTTAAGAAAATATAATTTGTCATCCAAAATTGCACATTGTTTGCCTATTTCACTTAAATACTTCTTATCCATTATGACATCTTTCATTATGAAGTAATTTTCTGCTGAATTGAGAAAATATTTTAAAGTGTAGTTAGCCACCTTAATGTGGTTATCATTTTTTTTTATTCATTCAACAGTACGGTCAAATCAAAATTATTTAGCAAAATTCAGTGACGATTAAAATCATAAGCTACCGTTGTCATTCTGACAAATATTTTTCTTTTTGCTTATGAATCACTATTTAAATAAATTGTAACGATGATGAAAAACATTTGCCGATCCAACCAGTGGCAGTGAATATCTAATTTTTGGATTTGATCGGGGATAATATTATTTCAATATATTTCAATGGCAAAAGATATGATTTAAAAATAAATACCGTAGAGTCAAATAAGAACACATGCATTAAAAGTAGATAGTTAAGATAGATTTATATAATATATGAAAATATTCATGTTCAAACACTATATTTACGTTCAGTACAAAGGGACCCCGTGTATCCAGCAGAACATCCCCCAGAACAGGATCCGTCGACATTGTGGCACTGGGATTGATTGTGACAATTACCACAATTCTTTGAACAGTTGATCCCGTACTTTCTAGCTTCACACTCTGAATTTATTAAAACAACTTTATATATGCCATACATTTCCAAACCAAATTTATTTATTATTAAAGTGACCCGTAAATGCATTTTTTGTAAAAATATGTTTTCTCTAAAATATTTAGCAGTTTCCATATTCAAATATAATATCATTTTTGTCTATATACAATGTTTTGAGCTTAAAATATAAAGGATATAAATTTATAAAAACTATTTGAAAAAAAGCGCCAAGTAGTATAACAAATCTTCCTAAAAACACATTCACTTTTATTAGCAAACCTAAATTAGGAGCATTAAGTTATATGCCTAATATTCTTAAACAAAACTCTTTAACATGCTTTAAAGGAGATTCTGGTATCGTTGTATTTTGATTAAATTATCAATTTATCTGTGTTTGATTGGTAGAGACTTCATTAAGATTAAAAGATAATTATTTGATTTTTGTCAAAAATTAAGTAGTACACAAAAAGCAGGTCAGTTATTTTTCATGGACATTGCTGAAATAGACGTTTTGATTAATAATAAGGCACCGACAATTAATATTTGTCTCCCCAACATTTTAAAATTATTATTTTTGAACCAAACAAATAATTAGAATAAACACTTTAAAAATATATTTTTTCCTATAATTTTTTTTTCTTTTTCTTAAAAAATGACAATTTTGTTTCATAATATATTCTTTTCTGAAAGCCTCAAGTTGTGGACGTTACTCACAATAAGTTCTCTTATAAAAATGCCATGTTTACATCTTTACGCTCTGTTACTATGACAGGACCAAACAGCAACAAATAAATGGTGCTAGGTTTTTTACTCATTAAAATCTATCAAATTGTATAGTATGAAGAAAATCCGTGACTATGGGAGGCCACCGAATTCTGATTCTTACATATGATTGATCGGAAAGCTTTTTTTTAAAAAAAAAGCTAAACTTGTAACCAAGAAGACTTGGAACATCTACATTAGAGAAAAAAAATATCATATTTGCAACACTACACATTATCGCTAGAAGTACACAGCTAATATTTTGTAACTGGTTGAAATAAAAAAAAAAGCGAGCTGTTTAAAGCTACAAATAACTGTTTGATATATACATATACGTTATTCTTTAGAAAATATAGCCATGTTATTAGTCTATAATGGAAACGGGTTCAAGACTAGATTAAACGAATATTATACGTACAGACCCTGAAACGTACTACTACACCAAAAAAGCGTGCGACTTTCGTGCGAGAAACGTTTCGTGTAAACCGTTTAGCGTTTCGTGTAAACCGTTTAGCGTTTCGTGTGAATCGTGAAGCGTTTCGTGTAAACCCTTTAGCGTTTCGGGCAAAGCGTGCAGCGTTTCGGGCAAAGCGTGTAAATCGTTTCGGGCAAAGCGTGCGAGAACCGTGTGAAACGTTCATCAGATTTCATTCGGAACTCTCTGACAATTTAATTAATTCAAAATAGTGCTCGTGTTGAACATTACTTTAAACTGATTGGCAAAACTCCTTTGAGATATTCTCGTGAAAAAAATCTATAAGAAATGATATACTTATCTTTTTACAAAATTGAATTAATTTTTAACAAACAAAAGAAAAGTACGCGTATTGAAAGAAGACTAGTTACTGAGACTATTCGGCTGTGTACAACAAGTACACATAACCTCGGACATCGGGTAAGACCTGCACCTGGCTGAACCTGTCAATCAAACCCTGTGTATTCGTTTTCATTGGATGGTCACGCGTCTCTTTTTTTGTCAATAGCCAATAGAAATTTAATGACTTCAAAGTAGTCAGAATCAGTATTCGATGATGCACACAAATTCAATGATAGATTATTTAACATTAGTTTGAACAAAATTGAATGTAAACATAGAAAGAAAATATTTTGTTCATTTCTATGAAATACGGGAAGTAAATTCTTCTGAATCCCGATTAAAAATATTTCTCCAAGTTATTATTTTAATTATCTAAACACTGATAACGGAAAACAACAAGTAATTAACACACTGAAATTTTCCTAAAATGTACACATGCAATAATTATTATGGGAATCTATATGCATGGTACTTACAATGTAATTCAAATAGATAGATATATTGTACGCCGTTATGCGGGGCGCCGGTTATGTATACGAATATTGAGACAAAAATCTAAATCATTTTTTATTTTTTGTTCTTTCCGAAATCCAAAATAGTAATGACAACTTTCTTTATTAATATTGTTTAATTTAATCCATTGATTTTTCTCTGTGATGTTATGTACGGAACATCTATTTACGCGAATGACTCGACATAAAAAAAAAATCGGTTGTTTTATATCATTTTTCTAACTTATGTGACTAATTTTATTTTACATAACTTTTAAAATTATCAATGTAAATAATTACAGGTTTATTTACAGTAAGTATTTTTACATCGTATTCTCTGAAACTAATAAAAATATTAGTGTGAGAAGAAAAAACAAATCCCGCCGAATACTGAAAAACCAAATTATCAATGTAAATAATTACAGGTTTATTTACAGTTAGTATTTTTACATCGTATTCTCTGAAACCAATAAAAATATTAATGTGAGAAGAAAAAACAAATACCGCCGAATACTGAAAAACCGATTTCAGTTTGTAATCATACGGATTTTATTTTTGGTATTGAATATTGTGTTACGGTAACTTTTTTCTCTGGAATTTTTATTATTTACGGGACTAATAAGAATCATGGATATTTCTTTTGAGCAATAAATTTATTTATAGAAGTAATATTTTTGGCTAATTCTGTGAATAAATAATTTTTTGCTTTAAATATAAGTACCAAATTAATTTAATTTATCAATTCAATACTAATGTACATATATGTTTCTAATATCAGTATTTCTATTATTTCGTGTTTTCTTAAAATTAATTCTTACTAACAGAGTCAAGGTAAAAATCCGAGAGGGCCCGAATCGATCAGGATAAAAGCGTGTCCAAAGCGTGTGAAAAGCGAGCAAATCGTTTCGTGCGAGAATCGTTTCGTGTAAACCGTTCAGCGTTTCGTGTAAATCGTTTAGCGTTTCGGGCAAAGCGTGCAGCGTTTCGTGTAAACCGTTCAGCGTTTCGTGTGAACCGTTTAGCGAGCGTGTAGCGAGCGTGCAGCGAGCGTGTGGTGTAGTAGTACGTTTCAGGGTCTGTATAAAGGACTATATATGGTATGGGCCTAAAATGGCCCCCTAAAAGGAATGTCATTATTTCACTCTAATTATTTGTTTTCTTTGTACAGCTATATATGTGATGTTTTCACTGAATGTTCATTTTGATTCAAGTGCCCACTATTTAGAAATACCACATTGTAAAGACAACCTTTTCCCGCCATTTTTGCATTTTAGCATAAAAAAGCTTGTTTTCAAGCAGTTTTTCTTTCAGGAAACATAGAGCGCATGCTTGAACCAACAAAATATTTTGATCAAAGATGTATCTAGCCAAGTCTAATAAGTGACAAAAAATTTGTCCTGGTTCAAGCATGCGCTCTATATTTCCCATTCGTAAAAAGATGAGAAAAATGGCGATTTTCGATTGATTTTGATTGAATTATAGAAATAGTGTCACTTCTTACGTCATATACTGCAAGTGACTGCAAAGTAATCAAACAAATATGTGAGAAATATATTTTATATCAACTCTTCTAAATTATAACATACAATTTTATTGTACCCGAAATACTTTAAAATATGGTGACTTATGGGGCCAAACTTAACTCTTATCATATATAGTTCTTTTCAATTTATAGAGTGTAGACTTAGAGTTCAGTGGTACGTAAAATGATCCGGATCGACTGGCATTGCAGGTGTTACTACAGTTATTCACTGAAGGTGAACATATCTGCGGCAAAATAGTTCCCGAATTCACAAAATTGAAGTGCTGATCGGCTTACGTGGGATAGAGATAGTCTGGCAACGTCAGCTATCCTCCTAAATGTTAATTAGGTTTGCTTTTTAGCACGCTCTGACACCAGTCTTTTATACTTATTCTTCTTAAGCTATTATCCTTAGTTAATTCATTCTTTACTCACTTTTCTTAAACTATTTAAATCCCGATTCCCAGAGATTACATGGACTTATAAGGACGACAAAGTTAAAGTAATAATACAAAGACAAAAATCATTAAACAACGAAAATGTATCGTAATCAAAACCAATTGTGATCATTTTATTTAGCCTTGAAGTATTCACAAAAACATTTCTTTAATGTAGAAAATTAACATATTATGCGTTTTGTTAATTTTTAGCATAATACAGAAAGATAAAGCTACACGTTTACCGGTAGTTTTGGAATCGTAAATGTTTTGAAAAGTAGTAAAAAGTTAAGTATATGCCCGATAATTTATGCACTTATAATGACAGAATATAAAGGATACAAATACAATGATGATAATTAATAATTAATTAATATGAAAATGCATCGAAGTTTTCGAATGACAACTTTACTACCGTCAGTACAGTTATCCCCTGTCCAGCCTGAGTTACATCCATAATCACACAGACCATTTACAGTGTTACAGCCATTGCATTTATCGTCACATTTATCAGCACATCCCTGTCCGAAGAACCCGTATGGACATGCTAGAGATAATAAATCACTGATAAATTACATAAATCGAGGTGTCATCTTTATTATTTTCGATGGAATATGAGGTGTACCTTTTGTTGAATGAAGAAGTCACTGTGTCTCTATTATGTTTCATATTTATAAAATACAATGTATTCAGCCTTATCTTTTGAGATACGTAACCGAAGACTAATGGAAGCTATATTTTTTAATAGTTCACATCTAAAATATTTTGATTTGATCATTTAATAAAATTAAACTACTATATGTGTGTGTAGTTTGTTCTTATCAGAATAAAGTAAATACAGTCATGGGCAAGGGAGAGCTATGCAGACTCCAGACTAAGGCTGCATGCAATGTATCACGGGTTAGGAATTACCAACTTCTAACATTCAACTTTTTATATGAATGGAGCTAAAATGGATTGGCTAAAATCATACGTCAAAAGGATTTAAAAGAGTGTCAGTATATTTTCCAGCATTGTATTTTCTTTAAACAAGAGATGTTTGTGAAACACTTATGCCCCCCTCCCTTGGAAACATCAACAAAGAAAATGAACCTAAACTGCAAATATTTGGAATTTTTCTAAGTCCAAGGGCCATACATGTAACTCTGTCGAAAATGACTCGATCGTACCCAATATCAATCTTGACCTAGATATGATCATGATAAACCTGTATAGCAAATTTCATTTCAATATGTTCATCATCTGCGAGGATTTGAGTGTAAACTGCAAATAACTGGAATTTTTCTACATCCAAGGGCCATAACTCTGTCGAAAATTTCGCGATCATACCCAATATCAAACTTGACCTATTTATTATCACGATAAACCTGTATACTAAATTTCATTTCAATACGTTTATCCAATGTGACGAAAATGAGCGGAAACTGCAAATAAATGGAATTTTTCGATGTCCAAGGGCTATAACTCTGTCGAAAATTGATCTATCATACCGAGTATCAATCTTGACTCAGATATTATCATGATAAACCTGTATACCAAATTTCATTTCAATATGTTCATCCTCTGTAAAGAAAATGAGCGGAAACTGCAAATAACTTGAATTTTTCTACGTCCAAGGGCTATAACTCTGTCGACATTTGCTCGATCGTACCCAATATCGAACTTGACCTAGATATTATCCTGATAAACCTGTATACTAAATTTCATTTTAATATGTTTATCCTCTGCGAAGAAAATGAGCGGAAACTGCAAATAACTGGAATTTGTCTATGTGCAAGGGCCATAGCTCTGTCGAAAATTGCCCCATCGTACCCAATATTGAACTTGACCTATAGATTATCCTGATAAACCTGTATACCAAATTTCATTTCAATATGTTTATCCTCTGCGAAGAAAATGAACGGAAACTGTTGGTGGACCGACCGACCGACAGACCGACAGACAGCAGCAAAGCAATATGCCCTCCCTTCTTTGTAGGTGGGCATAAACATATTATGAAGGGGTCTTGTTCTGATAATACTTTTAAATGAAGGAAATAAGGGAAGAAGGAGGAAATGTAAATTAATAGTAGTAAATAAAAATGTACCCAATTCACATCGGTGACCTTGGTACCCAGATCTACAGCCCTGGCAGGTGCCCGTCTCTATGTGACAATACTGACAGTTTACATCTGGACAAGGTATGGAACAGTTAACTCCATAATATTCACCAACTGCGCAGCCTGTGAAAGTCAAAGAATAGTTCAGTAATAATATCATACCACTGTATAGAAACCAATGTAATTTAACCTCTCACTAACAACGTTGATAGAATACATATCCTTTCTTAAATGATAGAGCTTCAACTGATATGAACTTTTTAATGAAATCAGTAACGACTATCAACAGAAAGAAAATTGTTATAGTTGAAATTTTAACGATCAACATTAACAACTTCTTCATGAGATACATTTTTGCCTCTTTTCTCAAATGAGTTAACGTTCGGTTTACTTCACTGCGTTCAATTAAGAGCAGATACAATCATTTCATGCATATCTTTAACAATTTTATGCTATGATTTGGTATATGATTTAAATGATATGCTGTGTATTTCAATGCAATGCCATGAAATTTGTATGCTACAGTGTATGCTATGCGAACTTGAAACTAAGTGCTTAATGATAGAGTATGCTATGTATGGTACGCTACGAGATTTGTACAAAACGCTTCTAAATACTGAGAATTTCAAACATTTTAAAGTAAAATGTTACGAAGCAAAAGTTGACCACTAATCTGCAATGTGAATTCATTCTCCTTAATAAAAGCATTTTAAATGGAGTTAAAATAATATTGTATTTTATGTCATTGTATTGTATGGTCTGCCATGATGAATGAGAATCTTTGAGATTGTGTGCTATAGTATGATATTCCAATGGTATTTTACGAGATTCCATTCTATGCTTTGAAATTTTAATTCTATGCTATGCTATGTTGTATGTGTAAAAGATATGCTTGAACCGACTGTATATTCTTTTTTGAAACATTTACTTTTTTTAAATTAGTACTGTTTGCACAAAATTAAAGTGCTGAGCGGTTGACGTGGGATGGTGATAGTCGGGCAACGTAAACAATCCCCTCAGGTATTCATTATGTTTGCTTTTTAGAACGCTCTGACACCTGTTTTTATAAATACACTACCTAAGCTATCACATTTACGTAATTTCTTCTTTTCAAACATTTCTTAAACTATTTAAATCCCAATTTTCAAAGATTACATGAATAAGGATGACGAGGCTAAAATAATTCAATATAAAGACAAAAATAAATAAACTTTGAAACTGATGCGCAATCAGCCCCAATTGTGCCCTTGTTTTAACGTTGAAACGTTCACAAAAGAACGCTCTTTTGATGCAGAAAAATAAAATATTATGGTGTTTTTTTAATTTTATGATAATACAGTAAGATCAAGCTAAACGTTTGCCTGTAGTTTTGGAATAGTCAATGTTTTGAAAGTTAAGAATATGAATGATAATCTATGCACCTATAATGACATAGATATAGATTATACAAATACAATTATAATAGTTAATCAATAAAAGACTCACCATATACTTCAACCTCACATAAATTATTTTCAGCATATGGAGAATATTCTTCGGGATAGGTAGGCCCTGATAGTCTCTCGTTATAGTATATGACATATTGTCCATGGACAGGACAGACGGTGGTGAACACAGCTGGTATTGTGTCTAGTGTAAAGTTGGTGTCTTTGAAACACAGCATCCCTTCTAATCTGTCTGTTGTATTGGAGACATACACAGAGAATCCAAGGAACAACCGTGTTAAGATATTGGAAGAACCTATATAATAATTTCGAGATACATGTGTATTAAGAGAAATATGCGAATGGCATTTAAAATAAATTCAAATCTACGTAGTGCAAACTTATAGATAAATTTCCGAAAGTGATTTACATGAACGACTGTAAAATATCTGCCATTTCGATCTTTTCCGTACAATGTGTCCATTATATGTGATGCCATTTTCATTCTGAACAACGTTTGATTATTTTGATTGTAAAATTAAAATCAATGCATTTCCGTTAATGTTTTTGTTTCCAATTTACACTTAACGAATCTCACAGCTGTTTATACATTTAAGACAAATTAAAAGACTGTGTGAATTAAAGCCCTTTTTCATTACGGTTGTTGCCAAGTTAATGAGAAACAACGGCAGCTAAATAAACCCCGTTTTATCAAATTTTATGCAAATAATCGATTGTCTGGTGAGTTGTTTTTTTCGTAGGATATTTTTGGCATTATGTCAACTCGTACAATTTCAACCAAAGACACATTATTAAAAAATATTATATCATGATAGAAACACATGATTATTCCTCGTACTGTTTTGTGGAAAATGGTTTCATTTTTATTTGCGTCAAAATTTAGAAAATTTGACACATTGATATTTAATTCTTTGCATTTTAAATAGTTTTAAATACCCTGGGACACCATGTATAATTACTTATAATTATCTGAATTAAATTATAGTTGTTACTTTTCTATTAGGCATTCGAAAATTGTAGGTTCCTTTAAATACAAGTATTTCATTCATCTGATAGTCCATATTTTAACTTTATTACGTGTAAGATTTGGCAGGAGTTGTTTTTTTTCTCTACATCAAGAAATGATGTATTCATTTATAGAAAAAAAAATGTCGGGGACCGTTTATCAACCATTACTTTTCAAATCATTAAATTAAAAGGTTAATCAAAGTACTGAAGAACTGACGGGAGTTGATTTTGTCGATGTTTGTTTATTTTAAAATCAATAATATGTTATTTTGCATGACAAGTACATGTAATAACATGTAATTTCTAATTTGAATTACGCACATTTTTATAATATGCATTTTTGGACTTTTTCGACAAGAATGTAGAGAACCTCCCATATGAATCATGTTAAATGATATTTAAAGATAAAATTAACTCAATCAAACTATGTATCAGTAATAGAAATATTTCTCGAAAATTGTATGGATCCAAGCAATATTTAACTCTACTCTCGTTCAACCAAACGCTCGGCTGACACCGTAAATCTCCTACAAGGTTTTACGGAGACAGCCGAGCATCAATTTGAACGAGACTATATTGAACTCTGGCGTAGCAATGATTTGTGCTGAGGTCCAAACACTGTTTCACTTTCGGTTTGTCTGAGTAACTGCAAAGAAGAGTTGATTAAAATCAACTCCTCAAAATTATATGCCCAATCGTTAACCTGCACATAGGTCCATGCACCTTTTTTACAGACGGTGTTTTACATTACAAAGACATACTTCAAATGATGTATTGGAAAACTAGTTTTGTTAATAAGGTTAGTTTGGAGCTACATGTAGCTGTATATTATATATTGATGTGTGACTCCAAATGGGGTAACATCGGTCAATGCACCTTTATTTAAAGACGGTGTTTTACATTACAAAGACATACTTCAAATGATGTATTGAAAAACTGGTTTTGTTAATAAGGTTAGTTTGGAGCTACATGTAGCTGTATATTATATATTTATTTTTGACTCTAAATGGGGTAGAATTTTCAAAACTATCGAAAGATAAAACCAAGACTTTTTTGATTTGTTTTCGATAACGCAGTAGACTATCTCATATTCGTAAACAATGTAAAAGTTAGTATAACTTTTCTTTTTAAATGACTTGTTTTTATGAGATTAATTTTTATGATTGTTTTTGATAGCCTTACTTTCCATCATTTAAAACTGATAATGAAAATATGTTTTTAAACTGTATTTTTTATGATGTTGATGAAATACTATAAAAACAGTTATGCTTGATACTGGAAGAAAGGAATATTTACCCCATTTAAGATCGTTTGTCATAAAGTAGATCGTTATATGATGGATGCTGTGAATCGCAGTCAGATTCACCCACAAGGTGGCGGTCTGCTTCGCTGCTGAAATTGCGCATTGACCTCCATTACTTGTCAGATCTGATTTCAGTCCATCTACCGCATTACTGGCATCATATTTGTCGTTTCCTGCGAGAAATTGATTCTGTTGGTACGCCTGTTTATTAAGCGCTATGTTATCTGCAAAAGAATAATATATATATATACCTCACACGTTTGGTTTATTGTATTTTGTCAACCATTGTGTTCCCTCTTGCCGTATGTACAGACATATCAAGTGGTTTGCAAAGAATGTTCATAATGATCTGCTAGATTCCTTAATATAAATCTTTTCCTTGACATCAAATTTGACACAAGTCATGCAATTGTTTATATGTGAGGTGTATAAATAAGACAGGGTAAATCTTTAGTCTATAAATGGTATTCTTAACACTCTACAAATACACCGATTAAGTTATAACAATAGAAAAAAAACTAATGGAAACCATATTACATTGTTATTTTAAAGTTGACTCATTTGTACATCAACGATCTCTTTATTGGCAAACTTTTGTTTTGATAATAATTAGAATCCATAAAATTTAATACATTGGTGTTTTAAATATAAAATGGTACATAAAGATTGGCTTACCATAAGATCTGGAAACTGTTAGCAGAAAAAAAAATCCGGTGATGAACATAAAGTGATGTTTAGTGTGCAAATACAGAAATAACATAGCGAATTGATCACCTATGTATCTTTTAAAACAAATTTTATGTAATGAAACATACCACTAAACATTTGTATGAAAATACTCTTGCTTCAAAATTCATGTTTTAAAAATAAAAACAAACGAGGAAGTTTTTAGTACAAGGATCCTGTTTGAATCCACGGTCGTTCTTTATTTTTACTTGTCAGATTTAATAACTTTGTATTACATTTCCTTGGGTTTGAAATGAAAATAATTAGCACTAGCTGTTTTTGGAAAGAACCGTCAAAATACGAGCATGGCTCATGTTTAGATTTACTAACGTTTATTTATTTATTTATTAACTTTTTTGCATTGATTTATATATATTTACCACATTTTTATCTCAATATGCGGTGGATATCACTCATGGGATAAATTTTTGATGTTGCACTGTGTATTCTTTCGCAAGGTGAAGTCATAATTGAACATTACGTAGGTTTAGGCAGTTGATTGACGTAGAATGAAAAATAAAATAATTAATCCAGTTGAAAAGTGTTGAGTTGTAAATGTTAGGTATTCAATGTTGTTTTAATTATATTTCATGAATTCATAAAAAATGTTTGAAAATAGAATGTGTGTTTGTTAACCTTAAAGGAAATCTATTTCACTGCGTAAAGTTCTTGACGTCTTGTATATAATTTTTTGTGCGGTGCACAATTTTCATTTTTACGGAGAAAGTTGAGATTAACAAAATACATGGTAGAACATATGATAAAAAGGTTCTCTCATAATTTGCGATGGTATATTATTTTTACCCAACTTTTTCTATCAGTTAACCCTCTTTTAACAGCAGCTTTAAGGATATTTCTTTTCTTTTAAATGAATGTGGACTAGTATATTTTCGGTAGAAAAATTAATTACAGAATACATGTACATCAATCTCAAATACATATATTAACAGTTCTTTTACATAATATAATTTATTGTATTGTAACATACGACCGGTTCATGCAAGCAATTTATTTAATCCCTTCCAAAGTCTTTAGCAGATAAAAATAAATATATAGGTTAGTTCCCTTTCTTTAATTTTAAGATCAGTGCTATCAATTTAGTCTGTTTTTTTATCTCAGTAAAACTTAAATATTTCATTCTTTAAACATCTTTTAATTTCACAAGTGAAATTCCACTGCTAATTCTGTCTTATATTCTATGTGTTGATACATGCACGCAGTCGTGAAAATATTCTAAACTCGAAACATTTTAGCAAAAAATTCATGTCAGAAGACATTTTTGCGCTTCCACCGAATAATTGACAACTCTATATTTATCATTCAATATTGTCAGTGTTGATAATTTTTGACAAATATATATGTTAAAGGACGGGGCCTCCTCAAACATGGTATCTTATTTGTTGCTTGGTATAATTGAGTATATTAAGTTTTTTTACGTACATGTATTTGTTTTTACAGTAAATGGCTTTCTGGTATTAATTATTTATCTATATATTTTCTATAGGCGACAAATATACTTTACCAGAAACACATAAACAGGAAGGATTCTGTAATTATGAGATACATTGTACTTCCTTTAATCACGGAAAAGTAAAATCTTTCCTCGATTGTAACACATATCAAATTAGTAACACTCAAAGTTATTAATTATTTGGTTTGTGTTAACAATTTAGTGATATTTTTTTTCTTGTTTCTGTGTTTAGTTTTTATTTCCTGGGAATTTTTTTTTACGCGTATCTGAATCAAGTAAAATGATGCTAATCAGTAGATTTTTTGTTAAATAATCGTGTTAGTGTGCATATCATTTCCCATTACAACTGAATCCTACTATCAAAAAAATAAAAAGGATTAATTGATACAGAATGACTAAATTAAAGGTTCAGTTGCAAACGTTAAATATATATGCATTAAGAAAATAATAAGACTCCACAATGAATGCAAGCATACTGTTTATTGTATTTAACACATATAAGAAATGAATGATTATATACACATGTATACAGTGGTAACAACGTTATTATTGACAAGCCAAACGTGTTAGATAGTTCGTGTAACGTGGGTGATCGTTCGTGTAAAGTGCGGGATCGTGCGTGTATCAGGAAAGATGGTTTTTTCGTTTTGTAACCTTTTTTACGGAATGTCAGGATTTATTCTGAAAACTACAAGTAGTTTTTTGGTTTTTTTTAAAATTTGAATTGTAAGCTTTTTTATAGAAGAACATTGATTCTCCTTTTTTGTAGAAGAACATTCATTCTCTCTTTCGTCGTTAAATACATTTAGTAAGTATTTCCATAGCTCATTTAATCCTTTGCTCGTCGAGTTAGTTTTGCATAATTTTACAATCTGCCTATATCAAGCATTTATTGTGTCTTGACACAAAATTTTAATCATATTAGCAAGAACGACACGTTAAATGAAAGCGGCCAAGCTTACCCGCCCCGTTTTAAACTATACGATTATTCCCAACGTTTTTTTCTTTTAAATGAGAATACGATACGCATTCCTATCTGGTACATTGCATAATTATTTCTTTGAAATAAAATTTATTTATACGCTTTAAAATTTTGAATATATAGAAATAATTCAATCATGTACAGTAAATTATGAAAATATTGGATGTGAAAAATCGAAATTCTATGGAACAAGGTAACAGTTTAACCTGTATCCCGCATAATTAAATCGTACGTTAGGGAATTGGATTTCATAAAAAGTCAACTCGTATATAAATAATTTCGAGTAGTTTATGCATTGTCTTCATTTCTTTTACACTTAATTTTTTTAACTTATGATAGAAGTTAATATTCGTTATGGAGACAAAAATAATAATTTGTGTGTGAATCCTATATATTTGTGTATGAAAAAATGCCTTTGTCACCCCTCTATTCAAGAAGGGCGATCGCAGTAAACCATCAAATTATCGGCCAGTATCATTAACACCTTTTTTCTGCAAGATACTGGAGCATATTATATTCAGCGTCGTCATGAAACATCTAGAGACCAACAAAATCCTTACTGAGTCACAGCATATATTTAGGAAATCACATTCATGTGAATCACAGCTCCTTCTAACAGTGGAAGATCTAGCATCCAGCCTCAACAAGAACCAACAAGTTCACGGAATACTGTTAGACTTTAGTAAAGCCTTTGATAAGGTTCCTCACCAGAGACTCTTAGCAAAAATAAAAAATTACGGCATTAGAGATAACCTTAATAACTGGATCAGCGACTTTCTGGGAGAACGAAAACAAGAAGTAGTCTTAGAAGGAAGGCATTCAACATCATCGAACGAAACATCAGGCGTCCCTCAAGGAACTGTACTGGGACCACTACTATTTCTTCTGTTCATAAACGACATGCCAGAGAACATATCATCAACAGCCAGACTATTTGCTGACGATTGTCTCTTATACCGAACAATCAACAGTATAGAGGATGCTAAAGAACTCCAAAAAGACCTGGACACTCTTCAAAGATGGGAACAAACCTGGCTTATGGACTTCAACCCAGACAAGTGTGAGGTGATCAACATAACCAACAAGAGATCACATGTGTACCATGACTATAACATCCATGGAAAGATATTAGCTCATGTAACCCATGCTAAATACCTGGGCCTAACTTTCAGCACCAACATGACATGGAACAAACATATCGACATCATAACCATGAAGGCAAACTCCACCTGTGCCTTCCTGCGACGCAACATCAGCAGCTGTAGCAAGAAAGTTAAAGCCCAGTGTTATACTACCCTTGTCAGACCTAACGTCGAATACGCTGCCACAATATGGGACCCATATACCAAACAAAACATTGGCATATTGGAATAGGTCCAACGCAGAGCGGCAGGTTTTGTAAATGGGGACTACTCAACATACAGCAGCGTATCAAAAATGATAAAAGACCAAAATTGGCCGTCACTACAACAGCGACGCCAAAACATGAAATTGATCATGATGTACAGGATAGTATACAACCTGAGTGCAATTCCATCTCAAGTCTACCTGACCCCAGTTATTACCACCGCAACCCGAGGACATTCCATGAGATTCATCGTGCCACACTCCCGGATCAAGATTCACCAGTACTCCTTCTTCCCCTCAGCCATCCGCCTATGGAATACCTTGCAAGACACACTAGTGGTCTTACCAACGCTGGAGGCGTTTAAGGCAGGGATCCAGTTGGCGGAATAAGTCGAACACCGTTTTTAACCCTGTTTTAACCTGTAAAAAGAACTCTTTTAAGTATACAGTCCTTCGCCGCTGCGCGCATGTACAGAGTTCGACAATACTCGGCCAACCGAGGGATGAACTGTATTGGGAGAAGAAGAAGAATGAATGTGTAAAATTGTTTGCTCGTTAAATATAAAACACTGCATGACTAAAGTAGATGCCGCTTTTCAATAAAACACAAACATAAAGCAATGCAAATTAAACAATACGTTTCCTTAATTCTAATCTTAAAAATTAATTTTGATTTTGCGTGTTTAATTGTGTAGAATCGTTCGGTTGCGTGTTTTGTCGTTTTTGTTCGTGTATCGTGAAAGTAAATGACACATGTGGGTTTTTTTTTTTACTCAAAATTCGTTTTAGGATTTTGTTCAATACCTATTTTTTTCCTCTACTTTAATTTAATTTTTTTTACTCATAACAAATAAAAACACATCACATAAAATGTTGCATATTAAAAGTCCCTGTTCGTTACCTCTTTCCAGTACAAGCTTGCTACAGTACCGATCAAACGCAACCTAACACCGGAGTAAACCCAAACTAAACCCCGGGTTTACTTTTGGGGTTTACAATAGGTTTACTTTTTGAAAATTTGGGTTCATTCGGGGTTTACGTTGGGTTTGTTCGCGGTTTATTTTGGGTTTACTTGGAAATTGCTCTGTACGCACTGAAATGTGAAGCAGATCCGTCTTTTATCTTACAATCCTGTCTGATCGGTACTGTATCGTACTAATTTCGTTATAGAAAGTTAAGCGTTGGAAGAAAATAGAAGGCGTTAAAGATTTATATCAATATAAGGCATATTAAGACTGAACTCAGAAGTTTCACCCCTCTCACACTCATAAATCCTTGAAATGCACCCATAATCAATACTAGTATGTGTTTCAAAAAGAATGTTAAAACAGTGGGACGGACAACTTCGGAATGGACTTTTTTCCGGCGTTGCGCACCACTTTCTATTCACAATATCGACCAACGTTTAGTACTAAATAGTGGGCTTTTTATTCTAAATAAATTTATGGAAAAAAATTGAAACATTTTTAAATAGTTTTTTTTAGATATTTGAATTTAAAAGTTCCAACCCCATGGGATTTTAGCTTGGAAAAAATACCCCACAGAAAACCCCATGCAAACCCCATGGGGTTTTACAATAAACTCCATGGGGCAAGAAACCCCATGAAATTATTTATGGGAAAAAAAACCCCACCATTCCCGAAAAAAATCAGATGGCGTTTTTATCCCCATATTTAATGCTAATGTTGGGTTTTTTCCCGATATTTACTAAAGTAATGATAATGGGGTAAAAAAAAACCCCCACAAAATATTAATCTGAAGTGAAGTAATATAATCTGCTTAATGCCTGATATAAGGCTGATTGCATAGTTGATATACCTTACAAATTTTTACTAGGCAATTTTCAAATAAAGTTGAATTTACTCATCAAATGAATGATGGATCTCTTTGTGATATTTCCATATTAGCTAGTTTATGCTTAATATTAGCATTTAAAAATCAAGGAAAATATATAGCAGCCCAGGTGAAAACTAAACTAATCTAATGTCAATTGTTGGAAGTACCTGTTCATGTTTTCTCACAGTCTACTTATTAATTTTATAAGTTATCCTAAATTAATTGTGACTTTCACATTGCAATGGCAAGATGTGGCATTTATCAAGATTTGGTCAGCTAGGACGGTATTACATGTAGTTTGTAATGTTGCAATCAAAAATTTTGCTGGCAATGAAGTTTTAAAACTGAAAATATTTCAACAGCAAAACGATTAGGAAAAAATCACAAACAGCAAAATAACACTGGACCAGTTAGCCTATTCAATGTCAATCTACAACATATATATACTGTCTGTGGTTCTGTGTTCGTCAAGATGAAGAACTCGTGATATTATGAGTATAGAATAAACTACGAGAGCAAGTTTCACACGCAAAAAATCTACAATCCCTTAGTTTGTACTTACAGCAAATGAATTCTTTGAAGTTGATGTTTAGTGAACCGATTCACGGCATCGAAAATTAGATTCTCGGAAAATTATTTACACGAGAAACAATTTACAAATGCATGATTCAGTCCAAACACTGTGACTGTCACTGTGAGATTCTTGTTCAAATGTTGCATCGTGTTTGTTTCAGATTGTTCTTTCCAGACTGATAATAACGTAACAGTAAGCGCTTTTAAGACTATGACAGGTGTTGACTAAATAATTTGGAAAGCTAATACATGATACTGTCTGTTTTGAAGTTATTTCATTTTTTTTAAAAATATTTTAAAATATTCTAGAAATAGATCAGAACATTGTTATAAGGCCGGCGGAACAGCGGTGACGGTTGTTGTCTCAAAAAAAAAGATCGATTTTTTTTTTTTACATTAGTGTACAAGTGTATCCTTGACCATATATTGGAGTACAGTACTGCAGTGTAATGGTGAATATATTGTACAACGGCTGCATCAGCGAACAGTTGTCATGCATAAAATATGTTGTATACACAAGCGGGAAGCGTGGTACAGATATATACTTCCGAGGTAAGTGTATGATGACATTAAACATCGTATTTTAAATTGGGTATATCTTGTAGTAACCGCAAACTGCTTGAACTTCTCTGAGAGCTAGCTAGCAACTTTACATTGCTAATTTCTGGCAAACCCTATTTCATATACTTTCCAGTGAAAGTGCACGCATTTCCAAGTTAAGAGAAAGAGAAAACCCCAATTAAGATACCTAAAGACACCCCACACACCTTCCCCTTAATGTGCTAATTACCCCTAAAAATTGGTTTTCATCCTCACTCTGTAGGAATTCACCCGTGCCCCCCCCCCCCCACCACCCTATTACTTCTACTGGTCTGCATGGGTTTGATCCCTAATGATGAACACATCCCTGAAAGTTGTACATATTTATGTAGATTCATTAGATTGATTATAAGTTTGCATCATTAAAAAACCAAAACTTTATGATTGAAACAGGTCATATAACCTGGAATTAATATAGCAAATGGTATATATAATACATAAGTAAATAAGGTTTATCCCTTTTCATTTTTGGATTTATTATATGATTTACTGATTTTATTGTCTTTGTTTTTATATTAGGATAAATTTAATAATTAAACTAATATGAATTATACATGTTATATGGCAGCATTTTTTTTAACAAAAATGTTTCAGTTTGATATGATTGCAAATCATAACTAACACGAATCCATATTTTTATGAAAACTATATTTTAAAAATGAAAAAAGATCAGTAAACTTTCATTAAGTTATAATAAGTGCAGTTGATTAACAGCAGGAATGATCATTAAACTGTTATTTTAAGTAATTACAATTTATGAAATGCATTAACTTGGAATAGGCTTTCAATAAACCTCATAGACCGCTTTACTGTAAGAGTGGTACTGCTGTCTTGCAGGGAAATTTGATCAATAATGGTGAAGTTTAAGTTCTTGTGATGGTCAGACCAGTTCGAATACCGGGGCGAGATACAGACCCTGAAACGTACTACTACACCACACGCTCGCTGCACGCTCGCTAAACGGTTCACACGAAACGCTGAACGGTTTACACGAAACGCTGCACGCTTTGCCCGAAACGCTTAACGATTTACACGAAACGCTGAACGGTTTACACGAAACGATTCTCGCACGAAACGATTTGCTCGCTTTTCACACGCTTTGGACACGCTTTTATCCTGATCGATTCGGATCATCTCGGATTTTTACCCTAACTCTGTTAGTAAGAATTAATTTTAAGAAAACGCGATATAATAGAAATACTGATATAAGATACATATATGTACATAAGTATTGAATAGATTGATTAAATTAATTTGGTACATATATTTAAAGCAAAAAAATTATTTATTCACAGAATAAGCCAAAAATACTACTTCTGTAAACATTTTTTGCTCAAAAGAAATATCCATGATTCTTATTAGTGCCGTAAATAATAAAAATTCCAGAGAGAAAAGTTACCGTAACACAATATTCAATACCAAAAATAAAATCCGTATGATTACAAACTGAAATCGGTTTTTCAGTATTCGGCGGGATTTGTTTTTTCTTTTCACATTAGTATTTTTATTGGTTTCAGAGAATACGATGTAAAAATACTAACAGCAAATAAACCTGTAATTATTTACATTGATACATTTGAAAGTTATGTAAAATAAAATTAGTCACATAAGTCAGAAAAATGCTATAAAACAACCGATTCTTTTTTTTGTTATGTCGTATTATTCGCGTAAATACATGTTCCGTACATAAAATCTCAGAAAAAAATCAATCGATTAAACAAAGAAAAGATTGTCATTACTATTTCGGATTTCGGAAAGAACAAAAAATGAAAATGATTTAAAGTTTTGTCTCAATATTCGTATACATAACCGGCGCCCCGCATAACGGCGTACAATACATGTATATCTATCATAATCTATTTGAATTAAGTACCATGCAAATAATTAAAATAATAACTCGTAGACATATTTTTAATCGGGATTCAGAAGAAATACTTGCCGCATTTCATAGAAATGAACAGTATTTTTTCTTTCTATGTTTATATTTAATTTTGTTTAAATTAATGTAAATAATATATCATTTAAATTGTGTGCATCATCAAATACTGATTCCGACTACCTTGAAATCATTAAATTTCTATTGGCTATTGACAAAAGAATAGACGCGTGACCATCCAATGAAAACGAATACACAGAGTTTGATTGACAGGTTCAGCCAGGTGCAGGTCTTACCCGATGTCCGAGGTTATGTGTGCTGGTCATACACAGCCGAATAGTCTAATTAACTAGTTTTCCTTCAATACGCGTACTTTTCTTTTGTTTGTTAAAAATTAATTCAATTTTGATAATTTTTCAAATTTTTTCAAAAATGATAAGTATATCATTTCTTATAGATTTTTTTCACGAGATTATCTACAAAGGAGTTTTGCCAATCACAAACATTTTTAAAAAATGTTTAACACGAGCGCTTTTTTGAAACAATTATATTGTCGGAGAGTTCCGAATGAAATCTAATGAACGTTTCACACGGTTCTCGCACGCTTTGCCCGAAACGATTTACACGCTTTGCCCGAAACGCTGCACGCTTTGCCCGAAACGCTAAACGGTTTACACGAAACGCTTCACGATTCACACGAAACGCTAAACGGTTTACACGAAACGCTAAACGGTTTACACGAAACGTTTCTCGCACGAAAGTCGCACGCTTTTTTGGTGTAGTAGTACGTTTCAGGGTCTGTAGCTCAGTTTGTAGAGCACCTGACTAGAGAGGGGGCCCGTGTTCGAATCACGGCCATCATTATCTCTCCCATCCTGTTACATTTGGTGCCGTGACCAACCCCTGGAACTGACAGGTTAACTCCTGCAAGGGGAAGAGTCTGGGTTGATCTTCAAGGGCGAAGATCATTTAAGTCGGGAGGAATGTGATAGTCAGACCTCTTCGAATACCAGCGCCAGATAGCTCAGTTGGTAGAGCACCTGACTAGAGATCCAGGGGGCCCGGTTTAATGGTACGTCATGTTTCACCAAACAAAGTTATTTTGCCCTGCAAAAGAGCAGTCATCACAGTTACTGTAAAGGGGTCTATGACCCTAGCACAAGTGTTTGTTTCTGTTACAGTAAAAAAAAAATGAAATTAAGTTGACATGTAGACAAACAAAGTTATCATAGAAAACAAAATGTGAAAAAAACATGTTTGCTCTTTTGCTTCTTCTGTCAAAAAGTTATATTTGAATAATGTTACATACATCTACTACATGTTGAAAATCACCTCATCCTTCAGTTAACATGTAAAATATGTAAATGTATCTTTGACTGTAAAGATAACATCTACTTTGAAAATTATTTTCAAAATGAACAAAAAATATATATATTTGGAATATTTATTTTATATACATGTTGAAAAACATAGGTAAAATTTGAACATGTTTCCATGAAATTCTATTATCACCATGCAGGTATTTAGCTGTATATTAATCTTATTTTACTTAAAAGCATGCATCATGCTGGTAGCTATACATGTAGGTCTTATTGCTTTAGCATGGTTGACAAGAGAGTAGAAACCCCATATAGCTATAAGTATATATAAAATATTCACTAAAAATGAGTGTTTAATTAAGCTCACTTTTTCATGGAATCAAGAAATATCATATGCCGGATGGAATGTCTCTTTGTCTGTGGCTATATATGAATATATACATGTAAAATGCTACAAATCTAAAGGTCAATTTTTAGTTTTTATGACAATTGTTTTCAAATGTGTGTGATAATTGACTCGTGGAAATTCCCACAGGGTTTATGATCATATATGTGAAATGTTTTTAACATCTAGCTGCAGTTCATGAAAATCAAAAGAGAGGGGGAGGGAGGTATACATGTAAGGGTATTTCTATGTGATGTTATGCTTTTATCATGATAATATCATGAAGATACTTGTAGTATTGAATGATTAAGGTTTCTTATTAGAGGAGACTGAAGAGCAAATGATTTCTTAATGATTATTTAGTAAAAATGTTTTACTGAAGGAAATTCAAACCCCATGAATCGAGGTTTATACTTATAGAAAGATGATTAAGTGAAGTGGAGATAGTGGAATCACTTAAATGGTTATATTTTTTCTTAAACCTCAGTGGAGGTGGCATTATGGTAATATTGAATAATTAAGGTTTCATATTAGAGGAGACTGAAGAGCAATTGATTTCTTAATGATTATTTAGTTAAAATGTTTTACTGAAGGACATTCAAACCCCATGAATCTGTGTTTATACTTATAGAAAGATGATTAAGTGAAGTGGAGATAGTGGGATCACTTAAATGGTTATATTTTTTCTTAGACCTCAATGCAAGTGGCATTATGGGGTTATCTTTTTTAGAACTGCATATTTTTTCTTATAATAATACAAAACTCTTTTTTATAGATTGTTAGTTTAAGTGAAAGGTAGCAACGGACTGTTTCATATTACTTGTACCTCTATATTATTTGGTAAAATGGAGAATTACTCTACTTTAAGGCTTATATCGTGTTGCAGAAAGTCATAAAATAGTTTTTAGGGATTAACATTAGTTAGAGAGAAGTATCCTATTGAAATTGGTATGCAATGTGTAGGCCCCTAATGACTTATATTAAGTTCCTAAGGATCCAAAGTACTGGTAAACTTTTAATTCATCTTGCTGCTATGACTATTGTGTTTACTATAGACAAGGGGTAAACTATAACACAAAACATTTTATTTGAAGGGGAATAGTCAATGTGTTTACATCGTTCAAATGTACAGAATTCTTGATATAACCGATTGTAATAAAATGGCTTTTGAATTAAAAGTGGTCATAATTAATCTTAAAAGCAATTTACAGAAACTGTTATTACCCGGTACAAGGTGATTGGTTCAGTCGGGAATAGGGATGTTACTAAAACAGAATTAACTTTTTTATTTTTCAATGAAATAAGATTAAATTTGAAAATTTCTACTTAAAATTGCACAACCTAAGCGTTTTGATTATAAAGTGTTTTTGTGAGAAATAATCTCTTAGACTTAATGTCAAAGATGGCAGTGGATATATTTATAGTTTTGTCTGAAAGACCCCTGTCTAATTTATGAAAAAGGAGGGGGGGGGGGGAATCAGACATTTGAATGGTTACTTTAGGAGTAAAGTTAGAATAATTATTGCAATCAGTTTTTGGGGAGTGGAGCATATGTGCATTGTTCATATAATGACACTTTAATATTGGTTGTTTATTTTATCGAATAGATTAAGAAAATGCTACTGTAACAATGTTGCCGACATATTTACTTTTTGATTTGTGCTTGAAATAATTGATAATTTTTTGCATGGGTAGACAATATCCCAAGTACAGTTCATTTCAGCAGTTACTTGGGGCTTGTGCATGCTAGCCAGTAAGAAGAGTAACATTTTTAGAAAACAAATTGAGATTGGGCTCCTCTAGTTAATGTATAATCATTTGAAAATCTCAAGAGTCAGGATTATGTTTACCTTTGCATGCAGAACAATTTTAACAATTTTTAACAACCCCGCCCCGACCCACATGTGAGAAATACACTATATCCACTACATGTATATATCTAATTGACTTATATCTTTAATCGACAGAAAAAAATGTCTCAGTTGTATTTAGAAAATTAACAAAAATTGTATCTCAATATGCATGTATGTGATAAAATTATACAATCATGTAATTAAAAAGTTCAACTTGTTCTACATATATAGTTACATGTAGATTGCGGCAGACAACCCTTATTCTTGAATATATATTATGAGGTGTAATAAGGTATTGAATACAACTGATAACTGATCAAGAACTTCTGATACCGGTAGTGCATTGGCAGCTCAGTTTCCCTGATTGTCAATATAAATATGAATTAGAGCAAATAATTGACACTTACATGTATGTTTATATACTTAATGGATAAAACCATGCATAGTCATAATTTGTATTTCATTATCAAAAAATCCTGCTGGTATGATATTCCATAATATCAATTTTATAAATCTTAGTGACAAGTACGCGCTATTCAGTTGAATATAAAATTGTATTATTATATCATGTACATCTGCATGTACAATCCAAATTCGCCATTAGGTTACTGATTTTCTGGCATAGTAGCATATAGCAGTGTTTGTTTTAATGCAAAAAGTATGTGTTAATTATGATCTACAATTTTGTGTGACCCAAATAAGACTTATCATTGTTCTAGGAGGTTCAAGAAATGCACAATGGGTTTGCGTATTTTTAGAAACACTTCATTGAAAAAACAATGTAATTTGTTTGCATATCATGATATTTTTTTCAGGATGTATAGAATTGAATTAAATTGATTGAGAACAGGATGATATTGATATAAATGAAACTTGACATCCATGTAAATACATGTATCTACCCAGAATATATGCATGTATAGATACATTATATATTCAATTAGAGATTGAATAGTCTAATCTAATACTGTAAGATTTATATCATTGAAAAGTGAACATAGGTGAAATTAATCTGCGCAATTTGGTGTTTGTACATATATTATGTCTAAATTAGAGAATGAAAGTTAAAAGAAAAATCCATAAACCCTTCCAAAATTAAGGAAAATGCAGCATGTGTGATTTAACAATTTTGCATTTGTCTTCTAATATTGTGTTTGAATGAATAATGTAGCCCTGTGTGTTTTTGTAACTTATAAGATGAGAGTGCTGGGCTGTCCCAGGATGAACCAAGGAGACACACTATGTATACCTCATTAGCACCTATTGTTCTTTCACAGACCTTGCAATTAACTTAGAAATCTTACGTGTCTGTGTAATGGGCACATTCTGTGTATACCTATAAACCACCCTATTGTTCTCCTAATGCTACAATCAACAGAGAAAAGTACTATATACACACAACACATGAGAACTTGAGAATTTGTAAGAAATTACAAACCAAAGGGAAATTCTGAATGAATGAAATTAAAAAGTGTTTATAAGAATTTATGAAATAAAAATGAAAACATTATCTATAATCGAAATACAATTTTAACATACATTGAAATAAAACACCTAATAATAATAAACAAAGAGACTCCTTAGAAGGTGAAATTTCCTTTAAAGAAGCTACAACAGTTGTAAAAAAATATGGCAAATAAGAAGAGTCCAGGCAGTGATGGAATAACAACAGAATTCTATGAAGTTTTTTGGAACAAGATAGGACATTTTGTGGTTCGATCATTAAATTATGGGTACATGCAAAGTTCGAGAACTCTCAGTCACACAGAAATAAGGAATCCCAAAAGATGGTAGAAGTAAATTTTTTTTAAATTGGAGACCATTAACACTACAAAACATTGCTTATTAAATAAGTTATGAGTGTAATGTTCAGAGAATTAAAAATATGCTTGATATAATTATTAGTCCCGATCAAACAGGTTTCATACCAGGAAGATATATCGGTGAAAATACTAGACTGATATATGATCTTATGCAACAAAGGAGGGGGGGGGGGCATTTAATAATGTTGTAACCCCCCACTCCCCAATTGACACTAAATTCATCATCTTCTGTCCATTTTCAAAAGTAATTTTATTGACTGCAAATCAGTTTCATTTTAAACTTATATGTCTATACATGTATATTGTTTAATAACTTCCAAGTGAAAAGACAGATCATGGAAAAAAAACATTTATTCTTGGACCGAATTTTTTCGAAATAGTGAGACCCTAGATTTAAGACTGTTTTAATATGCTGTGATATTTAACAGAAGTTTAAATATTATATGGAATCTTTGTGTTGCATAAACCGTAAATCTATGCCTTAATTGTTGGATCATATAACGTTGGTACATACAATGATATTATAACTTGTTTTTTTTATACAGTTCAGTATTGATAAATATTTACAACCTGTCAGATTTAAAAGAGTTTTACAATAAACAGGGCAATACTTATTTTGAATTAGTTATAATTTTTAAACATAATTTACATAGTTTTCATGACATATTTTTAGGCACATTAAAGGATGACAGAGCATGCCTCTGATGACAGAGCATACCTCTGATGCTGACACTTGTCATTTGAAAAAAGGCATTTTGGAAGACAATACCAACATCTGTGGATTATAATTCAATGCAAGAGAAAATCTAGAGTCATTAAACTAATGCAAACATGAATAAATCAGTTTCGAGAAACTTATCATTGAAAATCTGATTTATTTGCTTGGATTGGTTTAGTTAACAACACCTCATACTGTCTGTACTGTGAGTACTGTTTTTAATAGATTGGTAAAATATCATAACAGTAATTTTATATTATGAACAAATGGGATAAAATACCCCATGCATATGTGGGATAATAAATCCCATCACATCTATTTAATGGGATTAAAAACCCTAAACTGTTATTTAAGAAAAAATGGTTTTTAAACCCCACATTATTTTCATGGGGTTTATTGCAAAACCCCATGGGGTTTGCATGTGGTTTTCTGTGGGTTATTGTTTCCAAGCTAAAATCCCATCGGGTTGGAACTTTTAGGTTCATATATCTAAAAAACTATTTAAAAATGTTTTAATTTATTTTCCATAAACTTATTTAGAATAAAAAAACCCACCATTTGGTACTAAACTTTGGTCGATATTGTGAATGGAAAGGGGTGTGCAACGCCGGAAAAATATCCATTCCGAAGTTGTCTGTCCCGCTGTTTTAACATAAGAGATCTTGCTAGGACTTCTCTTAAACCTAATTCATTAATCCTATACTAATATGATAATTTTCAGGACTTTAGTTTAAGCCTTTTATTTAACAAATCTATGATTAGAACACAACCAAATTACCCAGGCAATCGAAAGTACCAAATAACCCCCCCCCCCCCCCAAAAAAAAAAAAAAAAAACCCACCATTTGGTACTAAACTTTGGTCGATATTGTGAATGGAAAGGGGTGTGCAACGCCGGAAAAATATCCATTCCGAAGTTGTCTGTCCCGCTGTTTTAACATAAGAGATCTTGCTAGGACTTCTCTTAAACCTAATTCATTAATCCTATACTAATATGATAATTTTCAGGACTTTAGTTTAAGCCTTTTATTTAACAAATCTATGATTAGAACACAACCAAATTACCCAGGCAATCGAAAGTACCAAATAACCCCCCCCCCAAAAAAAAAAAAAAAAAACAAACAAATCAAAATTTAAAGGAGGCTGGATGGTCAGCAGAATACTTATCAAGATCGACCCAATTTTTTTTAGATATGATTTGTTGGCCATAAAGTACATGCATAAATTCATAAATAAATAAAGAGAAATGTCTTTTAAGAAATAAAAAACCTCCCCTACCTCTTAGTATCCAAGTATCCAACTAGTGATATAAAGAACAGACAGGCGTTAACAGGTATACATATATAACATAAAACAGGTGTATATATAACTGTTACTTATTAGGTTAGCTACGGACTCACTACGGAAATATATTGGGTTGATCAATCTCATAGATGGCGAGGCGAAGCTAACTAACCTAATAAGTATTTTGTTTTCTTGAGGACTATCAAACGACATATTTATTCACAAATAGCGATGATCTACACAAAGCCATGTACAAGATGCCTCACATCTCGTCCAATTTAACTCATTGAAACTCTTCAAAACTTTCAATCTCACCTATCAAATACTCTTTAAAAACATTTGCTTCACCCATGTTTACTTACAATGTTTTGATGCTATTCAATTTTAAATGTTTTCTCCCTTTCCTCTGCAGAGATTTGAGCAATTTCGACGCTGCCATTTTGTTCTGCTCCAGACAAAACAATGTGACGTCAATATTCTAAAGGCAACTACTCTAATTTTAAAGAATTTCAAAGTGCAACTACTCCAAATACTTTAAGAACTTAAGGCATGCAGTTTATGTATAAAATACTATGAAATGTCGAAATTAGTAAGCAAAGCGTCGACCAATGACGGCCATATTGCGTAATATTATTTTCACAGAACAAATAAAGAGATATATATGAGGCAATCACGTGTTATGTTTACACCAATGAAAATGTGATATTTCAGTCCAAGGGAAAACAAGGATTTACGGAGACAGCCAAGCGTCGAGTTGAACGAGACTATATTAAACTCTGGCTTAGGAATACATACGACTACAAAAAATATTTAAATTGTTCGTACCATTTAAAATCTGAATATTTTCAAGGCATTTATAAATAAGTTTCCTTGAAAAACAATGCTTTAGCATACATTACATCGAATTTATCGATTATTTTCAAGAACTAAGTCTTGTCAGCAGCAATGATTTGTGCTGAGGTCCAAACACTGTTTCACTTTCGGTTTGTCTGAGTAACTGAATAGGACAGTTGATTAAAATCAACTCCCAAAACCTAATTTCCGCCAAATATTGTACACGCCAAATATAATACGTTTTCAGTATATCGTTCTGTTTTTCTAGATAGTTGGATATGAGCCAATCATAGAGCTAGGAATTAATCAATCATATAATTAAAACAAATTTAATCTTTAAATATCAAAAATTAGGACTTTTAATTTATCAATAAAAAGTCAATGGCCAAAGATATAGCATGTAATAACTAAAGGTAGATACGATTGGTTAAAATATTGACCACCCAGTCTCCTTATGAACAAACGTCTAGGGAAATGTTCTCAAAATTAATATATTTTATTGAAGGCACTTACATGTACATATCAAAAGTCTTTTTTCCCAGAGCATGTACTGAATTAAAACCAATTTTACCATAAAGAGAGCCATAACTTGGGTGCTTGCTTGATCACAACGTTTCAGTCTATTGTATGTATGGTCGCACAATTCTAATATTTTCTTACTATACTGTTTTCAGAGTTTACAATTCGCATTTGTTCTGATTTCCTATGACGTAAACGTCGACGTGTGCCATTTTTATTTACATTTTTTTAAAATAAAAGTATCACGTTATTAACAAATGTCACGAGATACGTGTCCTGTCTACCCTTTAAAGAGATATCATTGTTAGATATAGTTGAACCATCTTATTGCTCTTAAAGCCAGAAAGAGGTTCATAAGCAAATCTTAAAACAAGTATTGCATTTCCTCAACTTTCAGAAGAAGAAATACGAGAGTTAACGATGGTGGTATATCAGATAAAGCTAGCTTAGTCTTATGCCCAAGAACACGTTGATAAACAATGACCGGTTTCATATGCGCCAAACTTCAAAGCAGACATGTCTCGGCAAAGAAATATATGTTCTGTATTGGTTTTAATGAGATGAGCATCAAGCCATGGTTCTGCAAATGCAAAGTAGGGTATAGAGTCATAGTTATGTGCGCCCACATCAAAAGTGTAAAATGGTTTTTGTCATTCGCAATGTACAAAGACATCCAAAACCTTAGTGAACGTAATTGGCGCAGCTACGTGGATGATGCTGCAGCGTTGCCTGTGGATAATTCTGACAGTGAAGAAGACAGTCTTGTCGGAAATAAAAAGGAATAATATTTTAAACAAATATTGTGGGGTTTTTTTTGGTTGAATATATAATGACGAGAGAGAGAGAGAGAGAGAGAGAGAGAGAGAGAGAGAGAGAGAGAGAGAATAAGTACTATAGTATTTGAGAAGTTATACGTAAAACAGAGAGAGTGTGAAGGATAACGACGAGCTTGGTAAGGTGTTTCCTAGACAATATGTTTAAATATGGTGGGTGAGAAAGAAGGAGATGGTAATTTTCATGTTGTTACTCTTACCAATAAGGTAGTTACATAGAAAATTAAAAATTATCATTTTAATTATACAAAAATCATATTGTTTTATAAATTCACTGAAGTCACGTACGATCTCAGGTATTATGTATGTACATTTATATATAAACTGTACATGTATTTACATACACGTATATACTTAATACATAAGTATTATGAAGTAAAAGATAATCAGGTATTGTATTACATAAATGAATTGAGTGTCAGGTAAATTTAGTATCAGGAAAATGGAGAAGAAGAACAACTTTTGCTATACGTGTACAGGTAGATGTTTTCCATTTGCAATTTTGACCTATCATTACATTGAAATCTGATAACGTCAAGTTAACGACATGACGTCGTGAGCGTTGTTTTCTTCATCAGACTTTGAATTTCAAGAGAGTTGTATAGGGAAACTCGTTTGAGATATTTAAAAAATAGAAACTGATTTAAAGCAGGGAAAACTTTTCGGAACTAGGTCGATTTTGGTAAATAATATAATTTGTTCTTTATGCATTTAGTCAACTCATTAACGTAGTGAAATGGTATTGTTTTAAGAACAGATTGTTTTAAAAACTTTTTTAAATTAAATTAATATACACACTCATTTTTTAACCGGCTGAAGTGTTCTTATGTGCATGTATTGAGACACGCACGTAGCATCCTTTACAATGTTAACAATATCGGCCATTGGTACGGAAAATGGGCCTTACGAAACGCTAAGGTCTGCTCCTCCTCGGGATTCGCTAATCGCTGACAATAAAGTGTACATAATAATTTGTACATCAATTCATTTTTATTCTACTTTAAAATATGCATGATCTCTTGTCTAGCAAATGTTCGAATACAATATTCATCTCACATTGCACGTTGGTTTTCTAGAATCATTCACATAACATTATGAGGACGTTCTTCAACCTTTTTTTTCGTCATCATCCAAACAATTTAGATTGACTAAAACGGTTCGTTTATGTATTTTCTTCTGACATGGGATGTTTACACCTTGGGGACCAGGTTATGATTGCAACTCCCACCTTCTTAGAGTCGGATCTCATAACAACAATGGGATGTATGTATATAGACATAACATCCCAAAATACAATCTATTTTTTTAAGCTGGTTATAATGTTTTTTGAAAAGGAACGTAAGAAACAATCAATATATAGGAAGGCTGATTTTATCTTATTATTTTGTGCAAATGTTATACTATTTATTGCAGATCATTTTAGTAAAAGTTGCAAAGCGAAATTAGGAAGTTTAACAGTACATGATGTTTTGCCTTCATTGAAAATAAGAAAACTGATGATATACTTTTTGTCGCATTAAACTTCAGATCTGTTTGGATGAACAGAAATATGATATCTGAGTGAAAATCACAAGGTAAACCTGAGCGAACTTAAATGATAATTGAATGGTCTGGAATCCTAAAGGTTGCCATTCAGTAACATTTTAGACTAAATTGTTGTAAGAGTTTTATCCTGTAAGTTATTAGAAAATGTTGCGCTAAAAAAATTAAAATGAAAAAAAAAAAAACATTAGAGCAGACAAGAACAGTTTTATTACCACAAAAATTTGTTTATAAGAGTACAAATAGCATTTAGAATTAACAATATTGTAGTGCGTTGTTAAAACATTCTTAAGAATATCGGCATAGCGTAGGCTCGATATCCTGTTCCATATGTTGTTAAATAGTACCCATTACATCTAGCAAAAACTTGCCATTCACGTGTATATTGTTTATAACAGTATGATTGAATCTACCTTGTCTTCAACGTGTTTACCTGGAAAGGTTCTGAGAGATAATGATGCATCTTTTAAGTACGATTCTTTAACCATCAGGTTCAAATAACAACATTGAAAATGTATTATATTTCAATAAAGCAAAGACTACACACAGTCTATAACCATGTGTATATGGAAACAGGATTATTCTATAGTTTAAACCCGAGAATAATGATACTTGAAATAAGAAGCAATTGATTCAGGAGTTTAACACTGAACTGATCATAAATCATGTATAGGTGGGATATAATTTAATGATTCTGAAATTTACAATATCTTGGTAACTTGACTTTTTTTTACTTTGTTTCATTCATCATGAACGCGTGCAATTATTGTTTAACATAAGACATGTTAAAGCAATTGTTGTACTTTTTGACCTGGTTAACGTGCAGATATAGCCAATTGTAATAAACATGTTTTTTTTTTAAATCTGGCTTATCTTGAAAATACTCAATTTTTCGCAAAATATTTGTATTTAATTCTGGGTAATAGCATTCAAGAAAAAAAGATACAAATTAAAATTGGCCATTCTCTTCTCCTTTCGTTTTCTTTCTCCTATCTTTTTTCTCCTCCTGTACGTCCCTATATCACCATTCTTATTATGAACGTACCTAAGTATCTACAGAACACATATTCTGACATTTTTGATGCCCAAAATAGAGTAAGCAATGCACCATTTTAAAAATGATTATGTGAAATGCGACCTATAGTTAATTAGTTGCAAAAAAAAAAATTGGACTTTTTTGATTTTGCATGTAATTAAACTTTGATGTATGAAATTCCTTTCCAATTCAAGTAAAAATAACATGGGAGACATAGATCATTAAGAAATGAACTCAATGTCTACCCAAGTTATACTCGTATAACCTGGGTTGGGGCAATTTACGCTTTATAATCCGCGAAGCGGATTATAAAAAAGCGTAAATTGCTCCAACCCAGGTTATACGAGTATAACTTGGGTAGATATTGAGTTCATTCCTTATAATTTAATTTTCTGGAATTTGCTGTACAAATTGAGTCCGTTTTACTTTTAAAAATGATATAAATCTGTTTAAAATTCAAACGTAACGTCAAGTGAATTAGTACGTTGGTGCATTGTGACGTGTCTTGTGACGTGCAAACCAGGTTATACAAATTTAACTAAATTTTTCTATCCAATCAAATGCCGCGTTACAACCATAATTAAATTATTAATTAATAATGGAAGGGGTAAAGTGTTAAATTTAATCCCTGTAGACTTTTAGCTTTGCCCAAAATCTGAAAACCTTTAAAATACACTAGAGCAATTAGGTAGATTTTTTTTCTCTCTCAGCTAGTCAACTATTTCTGTACAAATCAATCTCGAAATAAAAGGTGGAAAAATGTGCCTAATTTGCTTTCAAATGTAACTTTTGAAATATGCAAACGTTCAGTTGGCCTTTCCCATTATAAACTAATGTTGTTTACATTCTGTGAACTTGCTAAGTATTTCATAATGTTACCCGTATTTACATGTACCACCTGTGGCACACTGAACACAATTCAAAGGAAGTATAACATAAACTTTTATTAGAGCGAATACATGCTTTTGAACGGGACTTTATTTGTTGTTTAGTTTTCCCCTGAACCATCTGAATTTGGCGATAAACAACGCCACATGACGTTAACGAGTTATGTCCGATCTGCTTATTTTATTCATATGCATATCCTCTATTGTACCGAGATTCCAAGTCCATCCATTCTGTTCATACATTGAAAGGACTTGGTCGCAAACCAGAACTAATTAATTTTACTGCTACAGGATCTACACAATTATCGATAATGTGTTTATTGCAATAAAACACGATCTAATCTCTAAACATTTTTCTTCACTCTCAATTTTAAATGATCAAAATTATGTTAGATTTTCAATCATTTTTTGCATAATAAGGGACCGCTGGTGTATGTAAAATAATATCATAAACTACATCGTTTTATTAATTAAATAAAATGATTTATAATACAATGCTATGGAGGAGCCGATTTTTTAAAGATATTAATCAAAACACAACAACACATACTGCAAAGGTTATTTATTTAAAATAGGTTACAATATAGTTTGGATTATTTTTCTATGATATCACTTACATAGTCGCATATCATTGCTACAACTACTTTTGAAATCTGAAAATGATGTACAGATAAGGATTTTTAAAGCAATAAAAGCTTAATTTCTAGATTTTTATTTTTGCTATAAAATCTGGCTTTCGGATATTTTGTTTTTTTATTAATCCGATTTGAATGAATCATTTAATCATATAATAAGAAGGAAATACATTGTTAAACAATTGTTTCACAAGACGACATTAATGTACATGTAGTTTGGCTTGCATGAGGGCCTCTTATTAGCTTTTCAACAGAAAAATGATAAAACAAAGTTATCAAATCATTTTTGTCGTTTTAGTTAATATAATGTCACAATTGACATTTCCGACCTAGAAATTACAGTTTATATTGCTTTTAAAAAGAGTCTATATTATTGGCCTGTATCAGATGTTCCACTGCTATACTACAACGCATGTAAACCTCACTTCTAGATACTTAGCCGTGCCAGGACAAGGATTTCCACCGAGGGCATTGCTATTAACTGCTATACTGCATCTTGCGTTTCCATCACATTTACCCCTGACAACCGCATCTGACTGTGTGGATATGCACGGTGGCTTTGTTTTCCGTTCTGAATCAGGACAAACAGCGCTGCCTTCTGTTCTGCCCCAGAGGGCTTTCTCGATTTTAATTACACCAGCTGGGCAACGCAGTTCCATCCTTCCTAGCCGACACACGATGACAGTTTCAATTACTAAAAAAAGGAAAAGGACTCAACCATAGACTTAAACACATTTTGTTTTCTATTTATACTGCTATTTTTGGTAAATAAATGGCTATTGTTTTTTAATGCTTACCATAAAACAATAATGACCTTATCTGGACTAGTTCATAAAAAAGTAGCTTGATTACAAAAGGTTTACTCTAAATATCTACGAAATAAATGTTTTACTCGTCTTCAAATTTAACACTTTAGAGAAACAAATCTATTTGTTGAGAATAAAATTCCAATAGTGTACATCATTCCGTTCTATTATGGCAACGTTTTACAATTTTATTTCTCTAAATCCTTACGATAATTTATTTTTATGTGTAGTAGAACTCGACAGGAATATATTCTGATTTTGAACTTAGATATCTTTAAGAGAAAACAATTTAATAAAGTTACTTCATATTGTTATTTATTCCGTTTTGTAACTTCACAAGCCAATTCCAATTTTAAAACTTTTCATTTTCTCTAAAAAAAAAATAATTGCACTGTGGCCTAATAGTTTTGTTTAGCTAGTGTCAAGTTTTAGATTCTAAAAGAAGCTGATTTATAATTTATACATCAGGAAAATAAATATAGAAATGTTGGAATATGACACTAATTTAAAAAAAAGTAATTTGTTTGTGTGACAGAACTATGGATTATGGCGACATCTGAAATGTTATAATTGGTTAAATTATGATGTGATTTTTTTCTTTTTTACTTTTCCGATATTAGCTAGACATATATTATGTCCTATTACTTCCTATTCATAGGATGTTCGACCACTTAATATTAAACAGGGTGCCGAGAGACATATGTTTTATCATCTTAGTTCACTGGTTTCATTTCAATTTCTCCATTGCTTTGGTGTAGTATTAATCGTCGATTCTTACAGTGGTTGGTCGGACATTTTGATACTGAAATCAAATTTCCACCTAATATTAATATGTGAAATGAATTTATGAATAATATGTATTTGAAAAAAAAATATCGGCCCTTTTTATGATCAAAACACCTACATGTAATAAAAACCTAATAATAACTACCCCCTTAAATTTCTTTTCCGAAAAAAATAAAATAAAAATTGAAATCCTAATTGAAATCAACTTATGTTCTCTATAAAAAAAACCAAAAACACACAAACAAATCATAAGGTTATAAAATATAATATAAATAGTGTATACTTTCAGGGCCACCAATTTTGTTTGATTATATATTAATATAACGGACAATAAACGCACCAGTCCAATATCAGTGTATACAAGTACATGTAATTATGCATTATACGTGTATAAACTCCCTCCAGACCAATTGAAAAATGTTGATTTAATGTGAAACAAAGTGTCATGAATTGATATCAAAGGAAAATACTATTTACTGCAGTCTTACAGAGTTCTCCTTCTAACTGAGATCAATATAGTGTTTATTTAGCAACGAAAACCTATTCTCTTTTTAAACAACGACTTACCGACATCGCACAACGTCCCTGTCCATCCAACATTACACAAACAAGTGAAAGATCCGTCATTGTTATTGCAACTACCTCCGTTTTTACATGGATTAGTATCACATTCGATGATATCTTAAAGGTAAAATAATTTAAAAGAAAAAGGCTAGAGAAAAAAAACGTTATAAAACTGATATATTTTTGTAAAAGATATTGATATTGTCATACAGAAAACATTGTTACTGCTTTCCGTAAAAAGAATAATTTCAAAAGGAAAAAAAAAAGTTTTTGGATTGCTTAAAATTTATATACGAAATCGACATGCTTGCAGTTTGAAAGAAAGTTACACTTGGTAAAAAAAAACCCAACAACAATCCGTTTTGATTTATTTTTAAAGAACCCTTTTTGGGGGGAGGGGGGTAGAAATGATAACAAACCTGCCTTATATTAAACACTTAAAAAATATATATTTGAACAATAAATCTTTTATATATGCACACCATCCTTTAAAAGACATACGAGGGCTGTCCAAAAAGTTCGTGGACAATCGCGTTTTTGTCATTTTAAACGGGTTTATATATGCATATTGTATACCAAAATATTTGTCAGAAAATTCCAAATCAGATTAAAGTGGTTTTGAATGTTTTCATTAAAATTAGACTTAAATTATACTGTATTAAAATGTCGCGAAAAGCACGAACGGCCCATTGTCAAAATTGTCCAAACTTCGAGATTGAGTTTTAAGATATGAATATTAACAGTATTTTTAATACAGGTAAAAACGTCAAAATATTCAACTGTGACGTAGTCAGAATTGTGAACGTCATTTTCATACGTCATTTAAAGCCGCATTTTTTCCTTTCATCAAATCACAGCTAAGAGGAGAAAGATTTGAGGATTCTGATGAACTTAATTATGCTACTCGGACCATTGTATCTAAAATCGACAGTAAATGGTATTCGGATGTGTTCGATTCATGGCTAAGAAGGTGTGAGAAGTGTTTGCAGTGCAAAGGTGACTACGTTGAAAAGTAACAGAAACCAACGCGCTACGTACGACGTTATAAAAACGTCGTGTAACCGTCAGACTGGGCCGTGCGGCCTGTACAGGCAATGTTTTTGTAGTGATAACTACATTATGAGAATGAACATTGTTCTGATTTTTATACACATGCATTATTATAGTCTATATTAAAATATTTTAATACTTTTCTAAATATAGCGTCGTTATTTAGAATGAAATTACATGTGTCCACGAACTTTTTGGACAACCCTCGTACATGCATACAATTGAATGTATATAAAAATAGTTTGACACACTTTATCGATCGTTCATAAACATAATAAAAAAGTTTACATTAAGGAGTCTCGGGGAAAAATGTTTCAAACTTACGGTTTCCTTTAAATTTTTTTCCAGAGAAAGCTCAGTTTATGAGTAAACTATGTGCCAAATATTAAGTAAATTGACCGGATAGTTTATCTGTTTACCGCGCTTAAATTCAAGTCGTACGTCCGTATAATCCCCGATTATATAGGATTATATAGGAAAAAGGGGGTTTTTCATTTTCAATTTCAGGTGTAAAAAATAAAAAACATGCAAGTTTCTTTTGATTTGTTTAGTGATGGAGGGTTCAGGTATACGTAAACGTTTTGCCAAATTAAAACGAAATTGACCGGATAGTGTTTATGCAATCCGCCCTCATAATTTGGACCTATAAACGTGTATTGTCAGCCATTTTACAGACAGAATTGTATAGAATTAAAGGATGTTTAGTAATCAAATTTTAATTATTTGTAATAGACAAAAAAATAATTTTCCACTTACACAGAACATGAAAAGATCGCGCAAATGTTTTTATTTTGCAAATTATATTTTCAATTTTCATTATTGACGCTGCAATAAAAAGTGGACGACTTTTATTTTTGTTAATTGTTACGTCAGAGTCTCAACTGACGTCATCGTTAGACGTTGACTCCGACGTGGATAACGTCGATTTTGAAGAAGCTGCGAAAGGATTAAAATACTTCGATACATTACTTTTTAGGATTCATTTCACTACAAATAATTCTTATGATAAGTAATTTTATTTAATCAAAACGTAACATAATAACCTGTATATTTGATCATTTCACTCTGCATTTGCGTCAAACGACAGTAACGCGCAACATTCTGCGCAAAAGGCGCAACATTTTAAACCCGCGACCGACCTTAAAAAAAGAGGCATTTTCAGTTCAAGCTCATTTTCATGTACCTTGATCACAGAGAGAACCTGTTCATCCCGGATTACATGTACAGGTAAATGATCCACGTGTGTTGGTACATGTAGCTCCGTTCTTGCATGGATTTGGCTTGCATTCGTCAACATCTTTAAATAAAGACAGTACATGTACCATGAACAACTTGTATATTTGTGAGATAATTATTCTGTTTAAAAAAAACACGTTTTGTTATCAATCGTATTTTATTCATTTATGAATTTTAGATGATTTTCTCTGCTTGCCGAGTTTGTTATGTTAGATGACTTATTGTTGTGTAATATAAAAATTGCATATACCAAGAAAAAACTTGTAATTTTTTTAACTTTATCATCCATTAGTACATGTGATAAGCTTAACTTACCCTGTTCACAGTAAGTGCCTGTTAATCCTGCTGGACATGTGCACTTGTACGAACTATCCGTGTTCGTGCAGGTACCTAACCCACAAGGTGAATTGACGCATTCGTCTATATCTGCCAAAACAAAGGGTTAATAACATGTTTATTATGCTCGGCAAACTCGGAAAAACACCTCGAATGTATTAGCATCACTGGATGTTAGAATTTTATACAAAATGGAGTCGCTTCCCACTTAAACAAGTATCGGCTAGACAGCCTTGTATGTCGCTTTTGTGGTATATTTTAGGGTATATTATTGACTTAATGAAGTCTAACTCACATTTCAACAGATCGTAAAATGTATTGCACGGGACTGTAAGTAATAACATTTCAAAAAATAAAAAAACAAAAACAAAAAAAAAAATAGTGACTCTAAAACACTTGGTTTTTTAAACTAAAAATATCTGTAAATTCATGTCTAATTTGTATATCAAATATATATTAATTTACATCACACAATGAGGACCTGGTCCGATTTTTTGTTTTCTATATTGGCTATCTGTCGTACTTCCGATTTTATTGTTGTAGAATTCTTAAATATAAACACCTGTACGTCAGAACTAAAATAAACATGCATAATGTTTTTATTATATATTTAAACAAATATATATGTAGATCGGGAAAAACGACAGATAGATTTAGTTTGAGATATTTGATGTTTTTCTGGTGATTTTTTTTTTTTACGATTTTAATATTTTACTTGCAATTTGGTTTCTGAAAATTCGCATTGCTTCTATACTGACTTAGCGCATATGAAAAAGAAAATATAATCTATGTATATATGGTATTATTATTCTAATAATTCCTAATTGTTTACTTTGGTTTGTTAGCATATCTACTAATTACAAGTACTTGTAAAAAGTAAACGAACTGTCTTTTGTATGATACTTTTTTTTAAAGCAAAATTTTGACGAATGCATTTGTTAATTCATCTACACAACGTTTACTGTTGAAAAGTTTCCGTGTCATTGGGTAATGTTCAGAAATATTCGAAACAATTCAGTTCCACGTTAAATATCAGTACTTCTCTACTGGCGTGCCACAAGTTCTCTCCACGTACCATTTCTCGCGAAAGCATTGTTACGCAATTGTTCGTTTATAATTTTATATATTTACATTTTCAAATATCGTTCCTTATATGAAACTATAGAATATCGAAAACGTTCAATTCTGTGTGAACCTTTTGATGACGTCACAATCATCATAGCATGCGCTTATCGCTTGTCAGCTTGAATTTTTATTATAAACACAAAATCTCGGTAATTTTAACAGTTCTGAACGATTTGTCTTTTTCAAACGTAAATGTAAGTAATAAAAAGCAATAGTTAAAAAATGCAACGGTATATGACGTCCATTGGTACGTGATCAACTTTACTGATAAGCCCTTCGGGCTTCACATGATTAGATCTCGTGACCAACCAACTTCATATCCCGGTGAACTTTTTAAAGTGCTGGTTCTTTAAATGTTGTTAAAATGACGTAACTATGCACTTACGGGAAATGGTACTCGGCGAGATCTGGTCGCACACCAGTAGTGTTATTTGAGTCGATCAGGTGAAGTCAATATTCGGTAACTTAAAACTATTCATCATCAACAAACTCTTCCTATCCGACAAGTAATGTGTTTATTTGTATAATGGAATACCATTTTAATGATTTTCGCACCATAGCTAATTGTCCACTTCGATCTAAAATATATATGTTGCTATCTTGAAAGAAAAAAACAAACTATTATCATCCTCAGCGCCAGCAAATAGGTATACACTATTTGGTATACATGTATAAATTGCATATATAATATTTAGGTATATGACTAACCTTCATCACAATCGTCACCTTTCCAGCCGGCAGGACACTTACAAATGTAACCTCCACGTGTGTATCCACATGGTGCGTCGTTTTCACAAGGGTTACTTTTTTCACAAATGTGTCCTAAAATTTGAGGAGAATATTTTGCAATAAAAAAAGATCAAGGCAACGATTTTTTATGAAGTTATCTTTTTTTTGATATTTTTAATTCTGACCACCCTATACTGCCAAATGTTATTTACTCTGTCAATTGAGAAGAATTTTTAAATAAAAAAAATGTTTTATATAGATATTTTCAATGGTGACCATTGTTTGGTGCCGCAAATCTTTACCTCTGTCAATTGACCTGATGTCTAAATGACAATTAGCAAAACCACGTCGCTGTAAAATCTTTTAACCCGTATTAATATCCAAATATACATCCAAACTATGATACCTTATTTCTTATACATGTATTTTCATTTGTTACAAATCATGACAATGACAATGTTCCATACGTTCTCTACTGTGATGACCTAGAAAGCCGCTTAAATGAAGATGACATAACCCCAAAAAATAGTACAACAATGTCACAAGCAATTGATCATCATGAGAAAGAAACATGACACTACTATTGACAAGACAACACTTTTATATTATAATAAAGGGAAACAGAAAAGAAACTTCACTTGTACAATTGAAAGAAAAACAACGATTGACGCTTGGCTGAATAGTACCACTTATGTTGAAGCCACAGAGCGGTTATCAATTTGAAAACAAAGCGATTGAAAAATTGAGTTAGAGTCTACCTTGGCATTTTCAGGGGAAACTCTATCGTAGAATTAGATTCAAGAGCAAAATGATATCCTTCGACATTATATAGGGTAATGGAAAGCAATTCCGTGATCCGTGAAAAAACTAAACACGAAAACTCTGTGATATTGCATTTGCAATTTTGATCGAGGCTTGCAATAAAGTCAGACATGAATTTTAACTGAATTAACTCCTTTGACAAATTGCGATTCTAATTTTCAAGAACGGCTCCTTACGATGTCGATCCATAAACATTATCCCATTTACAGGCCTAACGCGTTATCTAACATGAACCATTTATTCCCCTCAATTAATGTAATATTTGTTAAGAAAATGAAAGATAAAATGAATAAAAATACAGATACGTTTATTTGTTATGCCTAAATTATGTTTTCATTGTCTTATATAAGGGAAACATTTGCAAGTGTAAATATTCTCATATAAACTTTAGTTTTACGTACCAGAAGACGCACAGTACATATATGATTTGTTAGTATGGTTATGATTAATGAGAACATTTCATTTTTTAAAATGAGAATTTAGTAACACAAACATGTAGAATGAACATGCATTAAATAGCATGGACATATTTTTTATTTCGATAGTTACACCGCATCATCATATAAATCAGTCTCAGGTTTTGTTCAAAACACTATAGTTTCTATAACGACAGATTATTATCGGCTTTAAAGTTTGTTAGCAACGAAGCATTGTCTTGAAAAAATGTTAAAAAGCTACGCGATTGTTTAGCTTTACTTTTTTTTTCGGGGGGGGGGGGGGTTGCTCTGCGCTAATGGTCTCGAGTTGAGCGCATTTTATCAATGGTAAATCGTCAAGCAGAAACGGGAATGTAATTTTGAAACTTGTGGTAAATCTAATGCTCCTTTCACACGTATTGATATTGTGTGGTCTATATTATGACGACTTTGAGAATGTAGCACTCACATTTCTAACATTGCTATGCACAAAAGCAACAACTTACCCATCAAAACGGCGACAGAAAAAATGTGTACCATGTAACGATTTAATGATCATTCACGAATGATTTAAAAAACGGTGGGCGCAATGGACAGTTTCAAGGTGTTTAAACAGTAAATAGCACCTTTCACTTCAGTACACATCCTTTTAATCAAGCTAGTAGGACATGAATTATTCCAAATTGAAGCTCTTATCGATCTTCGAAAATGTAAAATTAAGAAATTTCATAGTTTTTAGTGTTAAGTTTTGTTTTTTTTGTCTGATATATTTTTTTAATCCAATAAACCGATAACAAAACTTGTAACCGATTACCATCGTTCCGACCGATTAATCGGTTAGCCGGTTAGCAATGTCCATCGCTTATATATATATATATATATATATATATATATATATATATATATATATATATATATATATATATATATATATATATATATATATATATATATAATAAGCACAAGCATTGCAATAACTCTCAAATTGACACATACCTGCCCATAGTGAATGATAAAGATATACATAGAGCACAGAGATATCCACGTTTTTGGAGCTCCACCTCCGCCCCGGCCACCGCGCTAACCACTGGGCCATCTAGGCAAGACAAAAATCTTGCTTTCGATGACGAAGGGAAACTAGCGCGCTGGTCGCTCACTACACGGTCGTTTGAGATACAGGTGGAATGCAGTTAAACGACAATTTGAGAGGATCGGGGCGATACACATTGCATAGATATATACATATAATAAGCACAAGCATTGCAATAACTCTCAAATTGACACATACCTGCCCATAGTGAATGATAATATATATATATATATATATATATATATATATATATATATATATATATATATATATATATATATATATATATATATATATATATATATATATATATATATGGACTTTAAAAAGGAAGATGACGTTTGAGTGACAAAAAGAAATCCCATCATATGACATTTCTTAACAAAGTATTGAAATTTTTGACGAAAATTAATTTGAAAATTTAATTATCAAAGTCATCACTTAACACAAAGTTGTCGTCCACTTGGAACACAAATGGATCAAAATATATGGCTATATGGCAAACCTTAACCATGAATGTGTTAACATTTCAACCACTTGAGTTTTATATTAGCAGCGAAATATACCACAAAGAATTCTGTTTCGCACAGACAGACACACAAGGGTAAACAGTATACACGTAACGCATGCTTATAAATTACCTATCCCATTATTCTGCTGCTCATTATTTGGTTTGGCTTCAATTGCTGTTGATATGAACAACACGACCTAAATAAAAAACAAAACAAAAATAAACATCGATATCACACCTGAGATGTTAAAAATTGTACAGACTGAAAAACGTATATATACTACAGTTGAACTTCGGTATCTCGAACACCGATATCTCGAATACAATGGATATGCGAAGTGATTTTTAGGTCCCAAACACTTAAACTTTAAGTATTTTATACTTAATATCTCGAATACTAGGATATCTCGAAGTTTTTAACCAGTCCCATCTAATTCGAGATAACGAGGTTTGACTGTGTATTTATATCATTTAAATAGTACCCCACATGATGATATACCGTCAATCAGGATAATGAATGTTGACAGAAATGTTTGGAATGATGACCGATTGCCAGAACGATGTCAATCAATAGCCTTGACGTTACTGTTGATAATCAGTTCACACATCATGTTGACAGGTGCTTCATTTTATGTTTCCAAATGTATTTTCCTCACTTCTCTTTTAAAAAGTATCGTGTGTATTTATTTTCATCGAACGATACTTTAATATACATAATGGACTCAGTTTGCATATATCTATGTAGTTCTTTAAGGCTTCGAGTGTTTTTTCTTAGGTGTATTTCAGTCCAATTATATCAAATATATATAAAAATATATATTGAAAAATATATTGTTAACCCTGCCATGTATATATTCTAAGCCTCTTGATATTAGGGCTTTTTTTTTTTCGATGAAGCTTATCCAAATGTTTGAAATATAAAAAAAAGGAAATTTCAGACTAAACGTAAACATATAACACAACATTCTCAAATGTTATAAACCATCAAACAAGAAAAAAAACTTAAATATCCCGGAAGCATTTAAGGGTGTTAGATCCTGTGATCAAAAGTTTTAATTTTTTTTAAGTATTTTTTTTTAAAGTCTACACACATAGCTTAACCAAACTTCAAAACAAAATTTGGGGTCTATATGCTTCATTTGGCAGTACAGTGTATTTAATATGACCTTTCTGCATCGAAAGTGTAGATTGCACTTACATCGCTTGTCCCTCTATATTTTATTATCGGAAAGTACCAGGGCAACAAATACAGATTTAAACTATTTAAAATAAATAAAATTAAAATTATCATAAAGAAAACTGTTACAATTTCTTCATCTAATAGATATTTTGACCTTTTTGCACTGACAACACGCTATTTTTATCCATTACCAATTCAACATGTAATGAAATTATGATACACTTGTCAGAAAAATCTGAACATTTCAGAAAATAAAACAAAGCGTGTGGGTCTATTATGTAAAATTTTAGATATGGCATGGCAAAAGCTGATTTTAGGGAAAAAAATGAAAATAACCTAATGCAAAAAATATCTTGAAATTTCGTTTTCACTGAAAATAAGGAAGCTTAAGTGACAGCACTATTAAACAACTGAGTTATAAAATATGTTAAATGTTCTTCTTAAAAACATTCCGACACAAAATATAGTCACACATTAATCTCTGTAAAAATGCAATTTTTCCGTCTTTTTTTGTTTAAGATAGGTGAATTGGCATTATAAAATTTGAATTGATGGGTAGAATCAATATATGATGCATAATTTCTAAAATAGAGATGGCCCACAATGACTATCCGAAAACAGAGGAACGAACCTCTTTAAGAGGTATATTTTTGAGACGTTTTAAACTAAATCATTTTGATTAAAGTCTTTGAATTGATGGAAGTCGTCAAATACCAAATAATTCGAAAAAGTTGATTTACTTTTTTAAGGCGTTTCCAGAATGTGACCTTTAGTCATAAGGTCAAATGATGGACAACTTATTAATGATAATAAACTAAATAATACAACAACTGTGTGTCCAATTTTAGAGCATGTCAAGAGTATGAACTTGTTGTTCGACATACAATACTATTGACTTAGGGAACAGAAAAAACATGAAAATCAAAGCATATCCTACTCTTAAGTACAAGCAATGGCATGTTCTGTTAAAATTCATGTCCCATATACTGGTTAATGGCCAAATTAAAAAAAAAAATAACATCCTGTGTAAATGGCAATATTTAAGCTTGAGAGATTTCCTTTTAAATGCTCAACGATGAATATATTATACATAATTTCTTGTGATCTATCATGCATTAGCGATGTAAACGTGATGAATGTCTTCTTGTTATTGTAGCACAAGTATTAACTTTTAAACATCAAACATCTGTTAAAATAGTTCACAGAAAAATTATTTATATGGTTCTGAATAATAAAAAGGATCAATTGCGTGACCATATTTTGACTAAACAAATCCCCTTGAGAAGGAGAATTCTATATAAAGATATAGGATAATACATTTTTGAGCTTAATTAAAGTTACTCTTTTTCACTTAAGATAATAAATGGCTAAAGATATCATGTCAAAACTAAGTCAAATTTGGTAGACATAATGTTGACAATGTAGCTAACCTATTGTAAATAACAGATGATCTTTTTAAAAACGCCCTCGATTGACACATATCAAGCAGGAGTACCAGATTTTAGAATGACATTTAATCTTATCGAGACAAACTACTATTTCTTTTTTCATAGTTTGTTTACAATTATGTTTTACATCAGTAAATATGTCTGTTTTTTTTTTTACCTTTTATCGACTTCCAAACATTTTTGGGGATGCTTTTAACAATATTACTTTATTTGTTTCATAAGTTATTAGATGAAAAAGGATTTAACATTTTTTTCTACTTATTTTGAATACAGCAAAAATATTCGAATAGGTATTTTTAATTTATTGCAATTTTCTCGTGATAAATACTAATTATTCCGGACTTGGGTATTTACGCCAAAAAAAGAATAGTACATGATAATTTTTATCTTAAGAATCGTGAAACACCACATTGGATGCAACCAGTTTAATGGTTTGATAATTTTGACATTGCAATTAAAACCCATCAATATACCAATATAGCATGTATTTAGAACTAACGTTTGTAATATTATATTTTGATGTAAGGATATGTCAATAAAAACAATATTTTAGAGACAGATTATCAAAAGATTGCCAATTTACTAAAAATAAGATGAATAAACAATAATATTTAGACAATAATATTTTGGATTAAGTAGGGTATATATATATATATATATATATATATATATATATATATATATATATATATATATATATATATATATATATATATATATATCCCTAAAAAATGCCACGAACATGTCCACGTTCCTTAAATAAGATGGAACAAACATACATAAATATAAAACATTCAATATAGAGAGTTTCTTAGCCAAAAAAAATCATAAGAAAACAATTAACAATTATAGACATAATTATATCCATCTAAGAAAAAAAAAATAAAACATATATTACCGTCATCAAATGTAAGAACAACATAGTGGCTGGTAATCGGTCGAAAAACGAATCGAACTAGTTTATAAATATTCCATACCATCTTTTATAAAGAAACTGTCTTTCAATCAAATCGTAATATGTCACGTGGACGGAGTGTAGCATTACCCTTCAGTTTTAATTGGATGTGACAATTTGGATTAATATTGTCTGATTGTTATTGTTTCGTTTCACTCCGACAATCTACATAAACAGTTTACATAACAAGTCATATTTATATTTTTACTAAAACAGAAGAAGGATTTTTCTCTTTTTTAAATAAGTAAGTTTTAGATTGACTTATTGAACAATTAGCAATCTTTAGTTTAAGCAATGTGTGACAAATTGTTTATTCCCTTTTTTAAAACAATGCTTTGTGTATATACGTAGTGGCATTTTTGACTGAACATACACTGCAACCTCTAAGGGTGTTCTTTCTTATAAACAATTGTTCTAGCCTTTTACCGGAAATTTTCAACCCACTAAAAGTTGTGCATGAAACGTCATATTTAATAATTTTTTATCTTAAACACAATTAGGACTTTTTCCTTACTTGGGGTCATTTAAAAGAGAATACTAAAAACAATTTTGATACAAGATCATGTGAAATAAAGTCATTTTTTAAATATAATTTATATAGATATACGATGTCGTTGTGTTTTCTTATGTTCATCAGAGTGTGTATGTTTATGTTCATCAATAACATTATTGTCACACTCATATTGTCACTATAAATACATTTCTTTTCATAAGGAAATTCAGTCACATTAAAGTGTGTTTCTTCAGAACTGGTTAAATTAGTCAAACATTGTAGATTCCTTATTACACACAAAGAATTAAGATCCGCGTAATATAGAAAGTAGAAAACTCTTGCAGAGGTGGAAATCTCCGGTGTGGCATTTTCTATGAATTAACGTAAGATTGTAAATATATCATAACAATCTAGGAATTATTTTTGTACATGCTCAATATTAGCGTAGTTCCCGCCATCAAGGAATCGCTTTATAATTGTAATTGTACTATTCTTGGCGATGCTGATATAAATTGTGTGGAAGATGATGTTATTGAAAATTCCCGTGCGTGATTAAAATGTACTAAGATCTTCTCAGAGTAGGGACAGAGTATCATTGGTGTGGCAGCATATATTCGTCATTTAACTATAATTCATACAGTGAGGTACAGTCAATGTACAGTGGATGTCAGACAATGTCAGTCAATATTTGGGAATATCAGTGGATTTTGAATTCAGTAGTGCTTTTTGAATATCTTTTTTGTTAACTAACTAATGACAACATATCATAACAATCTAGGAATTGTGTTTGTACATGCTCAATATTAGCTTAGTTCCTACCATCAAGGAGTGGCTGTGTAAATGTGGTACTATTCTTGACTTATGATGACCAAGCTAAGGATACATGTATGCATTGTGTTAAAGATGATGTTATTGAAGATTCCCATGCGTGATTAAAATATACTAAGATCTAATCAAAGTAGGGACAGAATATAATTGTTTTTATTTTATAATTACGTTGAATTATGGGCGTGGACCGTATATTCGTTATTTTAATATAATTTAATGAGACAAAAATCAGTGCATTGCAACATATTATTTTTAAAAAAGTATTTCTATAAATCATTTCTTCTCAAACATACTGAAATTTATGCAAATTTTAAAGCAATTTAGAATTATGTCAACATTCTAAATTTGTGTTATCTCAATGTACTTTTCCGTTCCGGCCTGATTGCAACAGATATTGAAAAAGAATCCACTGAACATTTTTGGCGTGTTATTTAACTCTTAAAAAAGATTTTTATTCGGTGATCCGGTTCGAAATTACCTGGTTCGAAGAAAATTCATTGTAGCATTACCCTTTAGTTTTATTTGAATGTGACAATTTTGTTTAGATTTGGTCTGATTTTTATTGATAATGGCGTCTTTCGTTTCACTCCGACAATCTACATAAACAGTTTACATAAAGAGTCATAATTTTTTTAACTTAAATAGATCAAGGTTTATTTAAAATTAGAACGTTTTGCCTAGACTTATTGAACATGTAGATATCTTTAATTGAACCAATGTTTGACAACTTTTTTTATTCCCTTTTAAAAAATAATGATTGAAGTACAAAGGTAGTGGCATTTTTGACTGGAACTACACTACAACCTCTGAGGGTATTCTCACCTATGAACAATTGTTCTAGCCTTTTACCCGAAATTATCAACCCACTAAAACGTTTTGCCTTGAACTACATAATTTATGATTTTGTATCTTAAACACAATTAAGACTTTGTCTTCACTTGCAGTCATTTAAAAGAGAATGATAAAAGCAACTTTGATAAACGTTCATGTAATATTAAGGCGTTTTGTTTTTAGATATAATTTATATAAATTATACAATGTCGTTGTGTTTTCCTTATGTTCGTCATATTGTGTACTTTTATGTTTATCAGTAACATTATTGTTACACTTATATTTTCATTGTAACACATTTTTGGGAGTTGATTTTAATCAACTCTCCTGTGCAGTTACTCAGACAAACCGAAAGTGAGACAGTGTTTGGACCTAAGCACAAATCATTGCTGCTGACAAGACTTAGTTCTTGAAAATAATTGATTAATTTGATGTTATGTATGCTAAAGTATTGTTTTTCAAGGACACGTACTTATAAATATCTTCAATAAAGTCAGATTTTAAATGGTACGAACAATTTAAATATGTTTTGTAGTCGCATGTATTCCTACGCCATTGTTCAATATAGTCTAATTCAACTCGACGCTCGACCGTCTCCGTAAATCCTTGTCGGAGATTTACGGTATCAGCTGAACGTTTGGTTGAACGAGACTATCTGCAGGTCTGTAGCTCTCGGTCTGATAAAATTCGGATGGTCGACCTGGGAGCTATAGTGCATTTCATAGTACAAATCTGCAATTCACGGCGCGCAAAAAATGCGATAGTTTTATACTGATTAATCTCATTTATGAACATATTCTGTACAAATATTTGGTCAAAAAAAATCATCGGACATTTTACTACAGATATCGTTACTTTACTTGCCTCTGATAGTCTTTTAAACACCATCACCATCCCTGTGAATTGAAGTGATGCAGTTTGTTTACATGTGAAAATGGCGACTCTCGATCTCGACGTGAATTAATAATTTCCAAGGTCGGTTACCATGTCCAAGAGAGATTGTGAGGCAAGTAAAGTGACGATATTAGTAGTAAATTGCCTGAAGAATTTAATGTTACTAATTGTTTTCGCAGAGTTTGTGTGAAAAAATTGTTAATAGGTCCAAAACTAGCGAATTTTTGTTCGCCTTAAATTGCAGTTTTTACTAAGAGAGGCACTGTAGCCCCCAGGTCGTCCATCCGATTTTTTTTCAGACCGGGAGCTACAGACCTGCAGCTAGAACGAGACTTAAGTTCAATATTGCTTGGATCCATATTATTTTCGAGAAATATTTCTATTACTGATACATAGTTTGATTGAATTTTTTTTATCTTTAAATATTATTTAACATGATTCATATGGGGGTGTCTCGACATTCTTGTCGAAAAAGTCGAAAAATTGATATGATAAAAAGGTGCGTTATTCAAATTAGAAACTACATGTACTTGTCATGCAAAATAACATATCATTGATTTTGAAATCAATAAATATCGACAAAATTAACTCCCATCAGTTCATCGGTACTTTGATTTATACATGTATGTTGATTCAATCACATTAAAGTGTGTTTTTTTCAGAACTGTGTAAAATTATCAAATACTGTATTCTTTTTTTATTACAAGCGAGGAATTAATATCCGCGTAATATAGCCAGTAGAAAACTCTTGTAGAGTTTAAATTCTCCGTTTCTTTTTCCCCAGACAGTCTTAATTTATATTAAATTATAACAAAGAAATGTTACTCGCAATTTCATATTTTCGCGATTTGATACAACTCATCGGAATTGCAAAAGTACGTACTCGCGTAAAATAAGGAATAAGCAAAATAAATGGTTTTAAAAATTAGATTGATACATTTAATGATTGTTTTATTATTCCTGTGAAGGACATGCAATTGTTTGTCTTAGTGCACTCATTTTATTTGACTTATCATTTCTTCACTTCATCTGAAAAATTTCTCAAACGGAAAATACTAAAATCGTCAAGAGAGGCTATAGTAGTGTTTGTGGCACAAATACCATACACCCAGATAGTGTGTTACATTATCAACAAATCATTAGTTGTGATGTTTAAAACAATGCTAGAATTTTTATTATTTCAATGTAAAGAAATCACCTCATTTCTTTTTGAATATCTATTTTGTTAACTAATGACATTCTCTACCAACTAACGTAGGGTTGACAACATATCATAACAATCTAGGAATTGTGTTTGTACATGCTCAATATTAGCGTAGTTCCTACCATCAAGGAGTGGCTGTGTAAATGTGGTACTATTCTTGACTTATGATGACCAAGCTAAGGATATGCATTGTGTTAAAGATCATATTATTGAAGATTCACATGCGTGATTAAAATGTACTAAGATCTAATCAACGTAGGGACGGAGTATAATTGTTTTTATTTTTCAATTACGTTGAATTATGGGCGTGGAGCGTATTTTCTTTATTTTGATATAATTTAATGAGACAAAAATCAGTGCATTGCAACATATTATTTTTAAAAAAGTCTTTCTATAAATCATTTCTTCTCAGACATACTGAAATTTATGCAAATTTTAAAGCAATTTAGAATTATGTCAACATTCTAAATTTGTGTTATCTCAATGTACTTTTCCGTTCCGGTCTGATTGCAACAGATATTGAAAAAGAATCCACTGAACATTTTTGGCGTGTTATTTAACTCTTAAAAAAGATTTTTATTCGGTGATCCGGTTCGAAATTACCTGGTTCGAAGAAAATTCATTGTAGCATTACCCTTTAGTTTTATTTGAATGTGACAATTTTGTTTAGATTTGGTCTGATTTTTATTGATAATGGCGTCTTTCGTTTCACTCCGACAATCTACATAAACAGTTTACATAAAGAGTCATAATTATTTTAACTTAAATATATCAAGGTTTATTTAAAATTAGAACGTTTTGCATAGACTTATTGAACATGTAGATATCTTTAATTGAACCAATGTTTGACAACTTTGTTATTCCCTTTTAAAAAATAATGATTGAAGTACAAAGGTAGTGGCATTTTTGACTGGAACTACACTACAACCTCTGAGGGTATTCTCACCTATGAACAATTGTTCTAGCCTTTTACCCGAAATTATCAACCCGCTAAAACGTTTTGCCTTGAACTACATAATTTATGATTTTGTATCTTAAACACAATTAAGACTTTGTCTTCACTTGCAGTCATTTAAAAGAGAATGATAAAAGCAACTTTGATAAACGTTCATGTAATATTAAGGCGTTTTGTTTTTAGATATTATTTTTTTAGATATATACAATGTCGTTGTGTTTTCCTTATGTTCGTCATATTGTGTACTTTTATGTTTATTAGTAACATTATTGTTACACTTATATTTTCATTGTAACACATTTTTGGGAGTTGATTTTAATCAACTCTCCTGTGCAGTTACTCAGACAAACCGAAAGTGAGACAGTGTTTAGACCGAAGCACAAATCATTGCTGCTGACAAGACTTAGTTCTTGAAAATAATTGATAAATTTGATGTTATGTATGCTAAAGTATTGTTTTTCAAGGACACGTACTTATAAATATCTTGAATAAAGTCAGATTTTAAATGGTACGAACAATTTAAATATGTTTTGTAGTCGCATGTATTCCTACGCCATTGTTCAATATAGTCTAATTCAACTCGACGCTCGACCGTCTCCGTAAATCCTTGTCGGAGATTTACGGTATCAGCTGAACGTTTGGTTGAACGAGACTATCTGCAGGTCTGTAGCTCTCGGTCTGATAAAATTCGGATGGACGACCTGGGGGCTATAATGCATTTCATAGTACAAATCTGCAATTCACGGCGCGCAAAAAATGCGATAGTTTTATACTGATTAATCTCATTTATGAACATATTCTGTACAAATATTTGGTCAAAAAAAATCATCGGACAATTTACTACAGATATCGTTACTTTACTTGCCTCTGATAGTCTTTTAAACACCATCACCATCCCTGTGAATTGAAGTGATGCAGTTTGTTTACATGTGAAAATGGCGACTCTCGATCTCGACGTGAATTAATAATTTCCAAGGTCGGTTACCATGTTCAAGAGAGATTGTGAGGCAAGTAAAGTGACGATATTAGTAGTAAATTGCCTGAAGAATTTAATGTTACTAATTGTTTTCGCAGAGTTTGTGTGAAAACATTGTTAATAGGTCCAAAACTAGCGAATTTTTGTTCGCCTTAAATTGCAGGTTTTACTAAGAGAGGCACTGTAGCCCCTAGGTCGTCCATCCGATTTTTTTTCAGACCGGGAGCTACAGACCTGCAGCTAGAACGAGACTTAAGTTCAATATTGCTTGGATCCATATTATTTTCGAGAAATATTTCTATTACTGATACATAGTTTGATTGAATTTTTTTTATCTTTAAATATTATTTAACATGATTCATATGGGGGTGTCTCGACATTCTTGTCGAAAAAGTCCAAAAATTGATATGATAAAAAGGTGCGTTATTCAAATTAGAAACTACATGTACTTGTCATGCAAAATAACATATCATTGATTTTGAAATCAATAAATATCGACAAAATTAACTCCCATCAGTTCATCGGTACTTTGATTTATACATGTATGTTGATTCAATCACATTAAAGTGTGTTTTTTTTCAGAACTGTGTAAAATTATCAAATACTGTATTCTTTTTTTATTACAAGCGAGGAATTAATATCCGCGTAATATAGCCAGTAGAAAACTCTTGTAGAGTTAAAATTCTCCGTTTCTTTTTTCCCAGACAGTCTTAATTTATATTAAATTATAACAAAGAAATGTTACTCGCAATTTCATATTTTCGCGATTTGATACAACTCATCGGAATTGCAAAAGTACGTACTCGCGTAAAATAAGGAATAAGCAAAATAAATGGTTTTAAAAATTAGATTGATACATTTAATGATTGTTTTATTATTCCTGTGAAGGACATGCAATTGTTTGTCTTAGTGCACTCATTTTATTTGACTTATCATTTCTTCACTTCATTTGAAAAATTTCTCAAACGGAACATACTAAAATCGTCAAGAGAGGCTATAGTAGTGTTTGTGGCACAAATACCATACACCCAGATAGTGTGTTACATTGTCAACAAATCATTAGTTGTGATGTTTAAAACAATGCTAGAATTTTTATTATTTCAATGTAAAGAAATCACCTCATTTCTTTTTGAATATCTATTTTGTTAACTAATGACATTCTCTACCAACTAACGTAGGGTTGACAACATATCATAACAATCTAGGAATTGTGTTTGTACATGCTCAATATTAGCGTAGTTCCTACCATCAAGGAGTGGCTGTGTAAATGTGGTACTATTCTTGACTTATGATGACCAAGCTAAGGATATGCATTGTGTTAAAGATCATATTATTGAAGATTCACATGCGTGATTAAAATGTACTAAGATCTAATCAACGTAGGGACGGAGTATAATTGTTTTTATTTTTCAATTACGTTGAATTATGGGCGTGGAGCGTATTTTCTTTATTTTGATATAATTTAATGAGACAAAAATCAGTGCATTGCAAAATATTATTTTTAAAAAAAGTCTTTCTATATTATATTTTTTCTCAGACATACTGAAATTTAAGCAATTTTTAAAGCAATTTAGAATTCTGTCAATATTCTAAATTTGTGTTATCTCAATGTACTTTTCCGTTCCGGTCTAATTGCAACATATATTGAAAACATGATATTATATTAGAGTCAACTGAACATTTTTGGCGTGTCATTTAACTCTTAAATTTTTTTTTATCGGTGATCCGGTTAGAAATCATCTGGTTCGTAGAAAATATTAAAACCCATTGTAGCATACTCTTAAGTTTTAATTGAATTTGACAATTTTTATTACATGTCTGATTTGTATTGATAATGGCGTCTTTCTTTTCACTCCGACAATCTACATAAGCAGTTTACATCAGCAGTTTTACTAAAACATATTTATGTGGGTTTTTTTAAATAAGAAAAAAAAATACAGAGACTTACTGAACAATTAGCGATCTTTATTTTAACTAATGTTTGACAAATTGTTTATTCCCTTTTTAAAACATTTTTTTTTTGGTATATAGGAATTGTGGAATTTTTTACTGCTAACTACACTGCAACCTCTGAAAGTATTCTCACCTATAAACAATTGTTCTAGCCTTTTTTCCGAGATTTTCAACCCGCTAAAACGTTAGGACTGGAACTACATATTTTACGTTTTCGTATCGTAAACAAAATTAAGGCTTCGTCTTTTAAAAGAGAATGAATAAAACAACCTTGATAATGGATCAGGTAATATAAAGGCATTTCGTTTTTTTTTTATATTATTTATTGAGATATACAAGGTTTTTTTTGAAAATTATAAAAGAAAAGCAACAACTAAACCACGGGAATTGCTTTCGGAGTCAACTGTACGCACTGAAGTGTGAAACAGACCCGTCTTTTATCTTACCATCTTACTGCCTGTAATTCCTGCCCCTGGTATATTCTGAATATACATGTAGCGTCTGCTTTCAGGGGTATACTTCTGGTCGGGGTTTACACTCTGTGTCCACTCTGGGTTAACTTTGGGTTTACTCTTGGTCCACTCTTGTAAAACCGGAGTAAAGCCAGAGTAAACCCAAATAGTAAACCCAGGGTTTAGTTGGGGTTTACTTTCTGTTAGGTTAGGTCTGATCGCTAGTGTACATACACGCAGTGTAATTGATGGAGGAGAATGCATACAATATGTACAATTATATTACACACTCATTTACAATGTTTACATTTCGCTGCTTTCCTTGCTTTCTCTAATCCCTCTTAACGACGGATATGCGATATTTTAACAATTTTCCCACTTTTCGATCGAGCCTTTACTATTCTAAAACATTCGTTGTGCGCCACTTATAAAGCCCGAAATTTAACAACAAAAACACGGGAAAGTAATGAACGGAAGAATCAACGTTTTGTAGTTGGATACGGGAGTTATTTTACTCATGAGACAGGATAGTTTGATATTTTTACTTTTGCCCCGCACTCGTCGTGAAATAACATTCATATCAGTTTCTTTGGAAGATAAATTTAACGTCTTTTTAAAAACAAATCATCAGCATTGCAAACGATCTGTGTTTCAGTTTTTCGATGAATTAACTTCCTCGTATATAATGAGAAAACTATAATGGGAGTGACTTAAATGTTTATATCTTCTTTTTTCAATATTGTTGTTCTTTGTGGAATCAACGGACATTTAAAAAAGAATTTTAGTGTTATGAATGTATAAGAACCTTCATATAATTCAATTTTCACATCTTTTCATCTTAACCCTTTATTAAATTAGATATTAAAGTTAGCGTTATCTCACTGAAAGTGAGGTATGATATCTAATAGCATAAGTATGCATGTAGTAGGTTTTTCATTTGTATAGTGTATAAAATCGATAACGAAACAATATAATATATAATATTTTCTTTAATCGCTTGAACAAAGTTGACGAATATTTAAACCAATATGAGTCATTGGTCGACTTGTGTTACATCTTAATACATATGCTGGACTTAACATAGTGTGTTACTTTACTATGATCCATGTGTCATATGATGTATATTATATTATGTGAGTATTATACGAAAATATAAAAAAGTTCGATGGTTCAAGCCCTGGTGTTGCCACTTGCTGTGTGGTGTATCCTTGGACAAGGCACTTTATCTACATTTGTCTTAGTCCCCAAAGATAAAATTGGGTCCCGGCTCATCTGGAAGTTAATCTGAGATTGACTGGTGTCCCATCCAGAGGAAGTCTATGATTTTCATCCGATTAGTACCACGGAAACCAGGAATAAAATAATGACCCACATTAGTTGGAGAAAGAATGAGATTATTATTATTATTAATGCAAATACTTCCAACAAGCTTTCTCATCTCTTAACAGAACATAAAATGCTTTGATTGTGCTTTCATACCGCTGAATCGGGAGAAACTTTCTTTTGTTTTAGAAATCATAAATCTGTAACTAATATATTTCTTTCCAAGTTGAAAATTACAATTTACTAATTATCTATAAAAAGAATAAGGCTTAAAAACCAGAATTTGTACGAGTGTGAAATTAAACCTGGTAGTTGCCGAGACCTAAGCTTTTCCTTCACATAAAATGCATTTAATGGACTTTGCCTCAAGATCGGTGAGCATTTCTGAGTTAATGATAAATTTGTCATATTGTGATTTAATTTTGTATGTATTTTAACATTTCTATATATGGGCGTTAAATTCATGTAAATGTAAATATACGAACGTGTATTAAGCATATAGATGTACATGAATGCCAATGTTTATATCTGTAACCTTTCAATCATACAATCTTTTGGATGTGTTAATTTGACATTATGAATGTAAATTATACAATCTCCTTGTTACTCCTTTGAGGACCCTTAATGATCAATAAAGAGTTCGATTTAAATTTGGCAGCTTTAAAGAATTATTGATTTGTTATGATAAGTAATAATTTTGAAGACTTTTTATAATTTATAAAAAAAAAAGTATTTGCTTATCAAGATGTCGGATAATTTTGGCACTCAGTTTCAAACAGATCGTACGTGCCTAATGCATGTATAAACAATTTAGAATACATGAGGACTAGGAATATAGCGAGGACATCACTCCAATATTTCCTCAAATGCACGCGAACGCTTTGGATTCCTAAGCGAGGTGGTAGTGGTTGTAGAAGAGACACAGATTTATAACATCGAATTTGATTCAAACAAATAATGCAACATTGATTAAGATAAAGAAATAAATATTTGCACACCATTTTTTAGTTAAAAAATATACACTTTGGTTTGTACAGCGGGGGGGGGGGGGGGGTGTAATCAAGCCACACCTTTCCTGGATGTGTTATATACACATAAATGCATACATATACAGAGCATTGATATAGTTATACAATATCTGACATTTTGCTGCCGGTACTTACGTTAAGTTCTGTTAATCTATCACAATTTTGCAAGTCGATAAAGAGTGGGGAAAAGAGAAAAGAGCGGGCGTAGCGTATAGTTAACATAGATAAAACCTACTACATGTACATTGTGGCGTGTCCATGCATGGATTTAGAGGAGATAATCGCCCATCCCTGCCAAACCAGTTTTTTTTTTCAGAGCCCCCTCCCCTACGGAAATTTTCTTAATCCGGGCATCGTCCCGTACAGTAAGTGGGCATTTCACACATGTGTATCCATGGTTAATGTGTTGGTATAATTATTCAGAGCGGATGCTTTCAAGATCAAGAAAAATTCACCCAAATGGGGGGTGCTGAAAAATAATTTTATTGGGGGGGGGGGTCCAACCCCCTCCCACTATATCTACACATATAATTGTCAATTCTAGGTACATTGGGGGTTTCTTTGGTATCTATAAAAATATATGTAATGCCAACATACTAAATGTCATATACACCCCGCCTCCTGATCTTAAAATGTTGTAAACCATCGAGTTATTGGGCGAAGCAGAGGCATATTTCAGAGGCTTTTTGTAGGGTTGGGTTGGGGTTGGGGTTATTGGTGCTTAAAATCAATTGTATCCGATGCATAGTGTTGATAAAGAAATAAAAAAAAGATTAAGCATTTTTGTCTCTTGTGCATTTTTTTTTCTAAATATTGAAGGTGACCTTGACTTTTATGTCAATAAACTGATACGCTTTCTTGTTGTGTTTATTTGGTTGGTTGCATTGGGCGGTTTAACAGAAAAGACCCGGTCAAGTTTTACAAAAAGGGATACAAATGAGGTTTGGGTAATTATCTGAGGGGTAAAAATTCCTAGAGTATTTATTTCTATATTTTGTGGATAAAGGGGCTTATTTCTATGTAATTGACATATACCACTTTAGGTGCGAAACTCTGCCCTCAATTTTCACTTTCGATTTAAAATGCAAAATGAAAGGGACGGTGTCAGAACATGGAATCTCACTCGAATGGAAGGTGAATGATTTCAAAACATTTTTTAAATATGTGCATGAATAAACATTAGGCTGCAAATCTTTTCGTAGTTTATCGGAGTCGCCCGGGATTAGAGAGTATAATTGGACCTACATATATATATAAAAAAAAAATAAGAGACAAGTCTTCCAAAATGTTTAGGATCGATCCTGGCTATTCTAATAAATGTTTTATGTAAGTTGTACATTTTTTATTCCACAAAGTCTGTATTGAGTCCTGATAATGTCTCCCCTACATGTTAACGAGTTGAAAGAAATTTTAAAAATCCACATGAAACAAACAAAAAATCAGAAATGAAACCAGTATCTGCTTTACCTTTCCTTTACGGATACAAAACATTTTCATTTTCAACTTTAAGTTTAATATGAATGAATATTTTGCGATATATTCTATTAAAGAGTGAAGAAATAATTAGACATAACTCTGAAGTTAATGAATTTTAAATTACAATGCCACATGTTAAATAAGGTGTATATTACTAATTTTAGATCTATTATTAATCGTTTCATCCCTAAAAGACAGGACTGTCCCGGGGCCCAATCCTCACCAAATATGAAGGCCCAAATATGAGATACAGTGTGTTAGACGAAATGTCGCATTTTCGCCAGGCTAGCAAAGCCTCTTACTGGTCGTGAAAATTATGTCAATGTTTAGGTAGGGTCAGCAAGAAAATTTGTTTTTACTATATAACTGTTTTTCATCAAGTAAAAAGGGAAGTTTATATGGAATTTTGAATTACGTTTAGGAGCATGTTTACGGAATTTTTAATAGCGAACCAACCACAAAATTCTATTCGCTATTTGAATAGTAAATAGCGAAAAGCAAATAGATCTTCAACTTTTGAATGCCATAAAAAACATTTTTTTAATTTCTGTAATGCCATAAAGTAAAACAAGACAAACATATTTTTCTACAATAACAATACTGCAATCTTGAAACTACAGAGATTTATGTATACGAATATCATCAAAAAGGCACGGTACACTTTTGGAGGTAAATCTTTTGATTATTCTTTTTGTTTGTTTCTTTTTTTATATTATTATTCAGAAAAAAACATATTTCAGATTTATTTTAAGGTCTCAGTTATTATCAATTTTTTAAATTATTGTTGTTCATGAATTATAAAAAAGATATATCATATTAACAAACCATGTCAACAGCCACTGGCAAATGAATATGATATGTGTGATGGCTGGAGACAATTAACGGAATTTTTATGGAAAAATGTAGTTAAGTGATATATAAGGACTTGGAATGACTCAGATTTATGACGATTGCACATCTTTGCCCCTCATACATTTTAAAAGCATTTCTAAAGCAACTCTAAAAAGAAAAAATAACACTAAAAAGATGATGTTTCCTGATAAAACTGCTTACAGTTATATTTGGTTTTTTATTACAGCTTGATGACAGATTGATACTGAGTCATGTCAGTGCCTATAATTACATACAGATATAATGTTTATGTGCATACAAAGATTTTAATGGGAAAAATAAAGACGTTTAATTTATATCATATTTCATAGTTACTGTGGAATCGTTAGAATTCGAGGCGGCTCAATTTTCGTGAGATTCGTGGGTAGCCCTCACCCACAAATTTACATCCTCCACAAAGAACTAATTTTAGAAGAATTAGTTTTCCTACTGAAACTGAAAACTGACGCATCTACGAAATTACATCCCCACGAATAAGGAAAATCTCACAATCCACGGAAATTGATCCCTCGCGAAATTAAATGATTCCACACTATAGTTAATAATGATGAATCATTTTTCAAATGCAAGACTTTTATATGCAGGACCGTAAGTCGTACTGGTACGTTTGAACTACGTGTTTCAAGAGTTTCTCCGCTTGTTGTGAATTCTAAACACACTTTGTATATGCGGTTTTAAACATGTGCCGTCACTTGCATTAAGCCTATCTAAGCACACCAGTCCAACGTTCACTATTGTAGTAGGTATTTCCGCTAGTATTTGACTCTATGTATGTCATCAGGGCGTCATGTATCATGGCATATTCTTCCTGTAATTAAAATACATATGATACGATTTACCTTGTTTTTACATTGCAAATAAAAACCAAACTATTTTATTTCATTTTATGCTCGATTTTAGCTCTTGGTAACTTAAAACTGTTCATAATCCAATTTTTGTTAAAGAATATATCGTCAAAGATAACAGAATTCAAGCAAATAATAAAACAATATTGAATTCGTAGGTCCACAAGAAATACAGATTGTTTTCAAAGTGAAGAATAATAGAAAAATATTGGTTGTCAGGATTAAACATATTGAAAACAAAAACTAATTCAACCACATTTTTTTCAAACATTTATTGTTAACCAGCTTTTATTCGCGTGCTGTGATTTTTTGCGATGTTTGTGATAGTCTCATCGTCGCGAATATTACTCGCTGCAAACCAGTTCTTGTTGTATGGTTGTTATAACAACACGGGTCTAGATAAGGCTTGGTTGCGAAAATTTGCCGTCGCGAGGCAGCTGTTTAAACGGTTTAAACGCTCAATAAAGTTGCCGTGAACAACAGTTGGAGTACAGAATTCACAGAGTTTTATCAGTTTGCTCCGAGTATGACAAAAAGAATATTTTATAACAAAACATTATAATTAAATTGAATAGATATAAACGATTGTTTTTATCTTACATCTACAACATCAACATTTGTTTACAGACAAAAAATGTATTTTAATATTGTTTACCAAGGTTGAGCACAGTTCAGGACGTCGTGTTTGTAGGAGTCTGACCACAGAGAACACGTCCATCTCCTCGTCCATTGTCAGTTGTTGTATCAGGTTGTATACAGCACAGAACACACCGCACAGAGCGGCCCCATCTCTAGCAATACCAAAAATAGAACATTGCAAATTTAAGGTTATTTTTTCAATATTCATGAGACCAAATATTTGTATAGTAGTCAGAATCGCCTTTAAAGAATACTGAATGCATCGGAACCTTCATTTAAGATATAAAAAGTTGACATGACTAAAATAAACGCATCGTCTAGATCGTTTGTCGCCTTTGTAACAAAGGCTAAACAGATTAACAAATTATATTATTATACTTTTATGTTAAATACTGAAATCTGATTGGTTTAGCCGCAGTTGGTAATCCGTTCTATTACCCTCAGCGTTAGCAACACACTTGGCAACAAGTAACACAACGAATTGTTACATGTTCGTAAATTATGCGCGTACGGTTCGCCGTAGAATTCAGTTCATTTCTATCTAAAAGCAGTTAAATTTTCATTAAAATAAGACACTCAGTATAATAAAATAAATAGTGCCTGTTTGTGAGGGCAACTGTTGAAATTGAAACCCCTCGAAAACCATTGTCAACCTCCGCTTCGCGTCGGTGACAATGGTTTTCTCGGGGTGTCAATTTCAACAGTTACTCTCACAAACAGGCACTATTTATATAATGATTCATGGTGTCTTCATGCTTAAAAGAAATGCATGTTAGGCATTAAGATTTGAAAAGGATGTTATTGACACACTTTTAATTATGTATGTTTATGGATAACTCTGCTAATTTAAGATACGTTATATGCATTACCTGCTGACAACGGTGATGGGGTTTTGTGTTTTTACGCTTTGTACATAAGACACTAAACTAAGAATTTGTGAAGCTGTTTGGGAATTATCCTTTGTGAGGGTGCACATCGGCTCAACTATTTCAATAGACCATGGTCCATCAGAACACTAGAAAAAATAAAGAATGGACTGTTAAGAATTTTCAAAGAATATGTCTAACATTAGATTTCATAGAACAAAAATACTTATTCACCTCTTCTTTGACAGTCTCAATTTCACTGCGTTTAATTTCCGTTATACGTTCTTGGTATAATTGAATCGTGTAGGGTGTCAAAGTTCTATGTTGTGTTGCCGTCGGTAGCCATTCATATGCCTGTTTCATAGAAAAATCAACCCAAAGTTAGTACATGCGTTTCATCCGGTCGAAAACAAATTTAACCCCCCCCCCCCCCAAAACACTTACGTATTCAACATTGCAGAGGGGTTCCATACAGACAACTATATCGGATTCGTAATCAGTAATAAGTCGTATAAAGTCTACAGAATTTCCTGTTGTTTGATAATGGGTGATGATAAAAGCGTTCGAATGGGTAAAAGACTAAAGAAAAATTTACATAAAATGTAAACAGAATATCGACTAAAAAGTAAATACATTATGAATAATGTATATGACATGTGGTGATAACAAAAACTGTTCAAAATCAAAAGCATTCAAATGGGTTAATGCCTTAACATGTAAGGGGAAATGAGTTTTGTAAGAAAATGATCTGTATGAAATAGTCTTAGCAACTTTTATCGTTTAAATCAAATTAGTAAACTTACCGGTAAGGATATGGCATTGATGTAGTTTTCACGTTTTGGAACACTTGACGTCAGGAACAAAGCGTATTGGTCAACTAAAACATATAAATGATATCTCTTAATTTGCATGATTTTTTTACTCAGTTGTGTATTTTATAAAAAAAGAAGATATTCATGTACATGTACATAAAATATCAACGCAATATTGAGTGAAAAAGTGAATACATTAAAGAAACAGATATAAATTTAGATACCCATGCATCTTATGATACATATTTTTCTTAAAATCAAAATTAGACACATGGAAAAACTACACAATACAAAAGGTTAAAACTCGCGGTAAGCTTGACTTTTTTTCTAGAACAAATATTATAGCTGAATGTTTGCTTGACACCTGAAACTTTGTCCTTTAAACTATAGACTTTCAATCAAAACATGGATGTATGTTTTCAGACTTTAACAATACAATAATTTATATCTTCTTAATCTGCGCCTAATACTTAAGATATGCGACACATCTTGACGGGGGGTTGCATATAGTTATATCAAAATACGAGTTATCAATACGGAAAATAGTACTGATATGCATATTGAAAAGGCCTGACTCTTTCACGGTTAGGAAACATGCTAAATATCTACGGCATGATAATAAACATTTACACCACGTTTATCATCAAGTCATATACTATGAAATTACTACATATATATCCTGTGCAGTCGGGCTTGAATTAACATTATAACTTTTTCTCTCTTTGGCTCTTTGCTGAATTTTTCAAGCAAAAGAAAGAGAACTCCAAATGAAAACGTCATTTTAGTTGAATCAGTTGAAGGACCAACTACGAGACAGAGGGAAAGAAAAATGATTTAACTTTTAAAAAATTAAGTTTCACGCATCAAGCTAAACATGCAAGCATAGTAAAGTCTTGGTGCAATCCATTCGTAATAATTATAATGCGAAATGGAAGGATTTTACTTACGAGCGCGAATTGACATAGATGCTGAAGTTAGTGCCATTTTGTAATCGTTTTCTGAATAACAGTGTCGAATTGAAAGAAGCTTCTAAAAATATCAAACCAGAATTACTCTAAACATACACATCTTTAAAATCATTGCTAAACAAAGAAACGTTTATCGCTGATGTCTATTTTTCATGATTGTTCTTGTAAGTTATCAGAATTTGATTAACGAATATACCGGAACATACCGGATACAATTCAATCATTTACAAACCTGAAACTCTTTTTTCACTGATGAGACAAACGCATGATGATCACGTTTAGCTAATTGTAAAGATTTTTGATAATCGATTGCTGTCTGGACGCCAACTGGGACTTGAAACATTTCGTTCAAAGTCAAAAATATTGTCTTGTATTGTTCCTGTAAAAAAAATATTCAATTTTAATAACCTTTAAATTTTTATGAAAATAGAAAAAATTGTTTGCTAAAATGGATTATAATACCTTAGTATATAACAAAAAAATAAATAAATCAATAAATTAATAAATATATAAATATATAAATAAATAAATAAATACAAACTTTTATCGCGCATATGCAGGGCATACATTGATTTGCGTAGACAACATGTAAATAATAATATAAAAAAGTTATGTTTACATAAGTTTGGACCATATTCATTCTCTTTTCTCTCATTTTCCTCACGCATTCTGCAATGTTAATTTTGGAATGGTATTGACCTTCTTCATTTAAGGCATCGATTGCTATATATGTTCCTGTTCTTCCTATTCCAGCACTAAGATTATTACAAAAAGCATGTTATAAGAAAGTCTGAGGACATACATAAGTAGTTTGCTTTTCTGGACAATGACAAATAAAGTTGCCTTTCTCTGTATTTATGTGTCATGCAATATTCTTTTATGTTTCGTTTTATTATAAGTAAAAACAAATAAAGAATTAATACAGTCTTTTAATATTTAAGCTGCAATGTGTCATATTACTATTTCAGTGTCACTGACAAAAAGGTTTTACCTGCAGTGAACTAAAGTTTGAACCTTATGGCGGGTAATTTTTGTTCTCGTCACGTGGTTATGGAACAGAAAAAGACAAAGCGGATCGGGTGTATCGTGATCCGGCCAGGCGGTGTAATGATACTGGGTGACAACTCTATTCTCGTTTATCTGAATATAAAACTGATGATTTTCAGTGTTTTATTTTAAAAGATATCTTGAAATATATTATCAATGAACCGATTTGCTTATTTACTCTGAATAGTTAAAAGTTGATCCTTACATGTGTTTCGAGAACAATATATGATGGATCAGTTAATCTTTTAAATGATATTTCCACATCAAATATACAAACTATACAAGGTTGACATAAATTGCACAAAATAAAAAAGATGATAAATTTATACGATTTTATATGAAAAAAACAAACAAACAAACAAAATCTACTGACCGTTGTGTGTGTAACATTCAGCTTCCGTATGACGTAGTATGCATAATGCCTTTCATCAATGGTTTTTATTTTGAATGTGTCAAACTTTGCGTCTGCCTCTAATTCTGGCCAATACTGGAAACATTTTTCCTAAGACAAAAGTATGATTGAAAACTGGAGAAAATGTACAGGTAAGTAAGTCAACTGAAACAACATATATAAAACATTTATCACCTTAGCTCCTTCCATGAGATTGGTTAACATAACGACCTGCTTCACCCTGTCTTGCCAAACCATGGACCAAAAGTCTGATACTGTGTTTTTTCGAGGGCCTTAAAAATGAAAAAAAGAAAACTAATCTTGTTTCTTTAATTTACAGGTTGTTGGAAAAAGCAACAAATGTTGCAATAAAACTATACGTAGGGTTTGTGGACATATCTAGACTTAATTGTTCTCCTTTAGTAGAGGAGCATTGTATGAATGTGTTGGAAAATGCTCATCTTTAAACTCTAAAATGTATCGCATTTTCCTTCACTAAACAAAAGTTTTAGCTTAACAAATCATTTTTTATAAAACTTAGGTACAATTGATGGATACATGCAATTTGTTGACAATCCAACCATCTTAAAACATGTTACCTTGCGTTGCGATGTACACATTCTCTTGTCTAACTCCCTTTGAAATGAAGAAAACAAATCAAATACAATTTGATTTGAAATGCGTGTTTTATTAATATTAATATATTTTTTTTTCGACTTATGTGCTTTGGAGTACTATACTCACATCAATATAATTAGCGTTAATGTAGTCTGGACATTTGGCAACCAGTATAACTCTTGAGTGATCATCTAAAAAAAAATAATGTAATGGAAATAACATCCAACAAGTTGCATTTTCATATATGGTTCTTTAAACATTAGTTCATCCATATTTAATGGTTCAGTAACTCATAATATACATTTATCAATCAAATGAAAATTGCTTTGTATTTTTTATGAAATGAGAAAACAACCAAGGTATCTGTGTAATTGAAATTTGTTTTCTTCATGATATAAGTTGTTTGTGAATTTTATACATACAAGCAACAGTGGATTTGAATCTGTTCTTCTTGATATTTTCCGGGCGTTTTCCTATCTCATACGGATATCTTGGTCCGCACAACAAAGTCTATTGTAAATTGTAACCAATTACTAGCAAATATTTTCAACTAATCATAAATGCTTTAACATGATTTAATTATTATACACACTATTTTCTGTTATGTCTCTTGTTTTCATATATACCACTACTTTATATTATTCATAAATGATATGTTTGATTAAGCTAGATCATATGTAAAAGTCTTGTTGTTTTGTTTTCCAAATTCAGAAGTCTATGTCGAATATAATCTGAATCATGATGTACATGTGTATGCAACATTTATTTTCCCAAATATCATCGAATTAATGACAACATCATCCCCTTTGCCCCTAAAGTAGCATTTCCAAAAATAGGCTGGCAAATTCCTGCCTACGTTTATATAACCTATTAATTATATTTCCTTCATCTAATATTTATATATCTTGTTTCATGCATTATTCAAAATGTTCTAGGTAGCAAAAATATAAAAGAGAAATACACAGTAATTGTATACATTTTACATACATGAAATTCTTTTTTAAAACCATCGTCTTCGTTTTCCGATTTTTCTTTAATCATTTTTTCTAATCTGTTTTCTAAAGTAGTTTCTTTTCGATCCAATTGGTTTTCGTGCATTATGATATACCCATTTATATCAACATCGCTACATGTTAATTTTTCATTCTCTTTCAACATATCCGGCTGATTTTGAAGTTTACTATGTGGTGTGTTTATCAATTCGGATAAATCTTCGTGATCTTCAGTTTCCTTATTTTTATCAAATGTGGATAAATTCAGCATTGTGTTTGAAGAGGCTACCAAAAAAAGAGAGAAAAAATGTATCATATACTTATAGATTCGAGTAATTTCATATATTTTTACTCGCTGCTTTTCTCCAACTAATCAATGATCTTAATATACTCACTGTATCTAAGAGTACTGTTTGTCAAATCAATTACTCCGTGCTTGTTGTTCCTACATTTGTCACTACAATATATTAATTAGGATTTTGTATAAAAAGCATTAATTTGACATCGAAACTAAATGAATAATACAATGATATTAAACTTTGAATTTGATTTATTATCTTTGCCTAACAAAACATGATTAATAGGCAAAAAAATGTACCTTCTAAAGAGCATTAAGACGACAAAACCAATGCTTAGAAGAACGGCAACCGTAGTTATTCCAACGGATAATGGAACCATTTGCTGTGTTTCCGCCCAAAATTGCATTTTTTTAAATTAAGCATGTTTATGTAAACAACAATATAATAGTTAAATTTTTCAAAGAGTATATCTAATTTTATGCCAAATTTATATATTACCAGATAACTTCATTGAAAAAAAATCACATATTTTTTCATTCAAAAATAGCGCACAATATTAAAAAAAGTACCGTTCGGTAGGAAATACATTTTCCAGTTTCCGGATGACACATTTGATTAACGCAACTTTCATCACATTTTTGTGTGCAATTGATTCCATAGAAAGTTTTCCTGCAAACTGCAAACAAGGAAATAAATATTCGATAAAATAATGTTGATGATGTATATTGACAGAGTTGACAGCTGTATTGGTAAATATTTCTTATGAGATATTTTAAGGATTTTATTATCTATTAAATATGCCTCACCATTCCAATATATTTCAATTCAATATCTATTTTGCATGTAAAGTGTCTAAAAATCTACTGCATTTACAACACCGTAATACACATAGAGTAATTTAACGTTAAATGATGAGTTATATTATGACGTCACAAACGATGAACGCTGTTAAAGTGTAACGTCATAATTCTATGGCTTTTACACTGGCTCTTCTATTCATTTGAACATACCCACATGATAATACATTCATTTTAAGGTAAAAATCACATTGCAAGTAACGCGCGCTATGGAGTTTATATATATACGCGAATATAATGCGGAAGTAGTGGAAACTATAATCGTATTTAAACATTTCGAATAAGCAATTTCCGGTACAGTGTTCATCATTGTTCCCTGAGATAATTACATGTACCACAACAATTAAATGATGTACAAGAAAAAGAATAGAAGTACATACACTGTTTACAGTCAGTTCAAGCATATCTTTTACAACATACACCATAGCATAGCATAGCATTGAAATCTCATATCATAGCATTGAAATCTCATAGCATAGCATTGGAATCTCATACCATAGCATACAATCTCATAGAATTGCATTCGTCATATCATACCATAGCATACCATAGGATACATGTAGCATACAACATTATTTTAACTCGGTTTTGAATGTTTTTATTTGATAAAATAAATGTTTACATGCTTCTTATTATTTTACTTCGAAATGTGAGGAACTCTTCTGTGTATGGAGGCGTTTTTGTTCAAATCTCATAGCATACCATAGCATAGCATAGCATACAATATCATTAAGCCCTTCATTTCAATTTCTCATAGCATAGCATACAAATCTCATAGCATAGCATACAAATCTCAGAGCATATCATTAAAATCGCATACCATAGCATAGCATTAAAATGTAAAAGATATGCATGAAATGACTGTATATACGTAATGAGATCTTATTTAAAAGGTTCAGATTGTGTTTTGAAAGGGTTGTACAATTCGATGAAAGTCGATCAAGGTCGATTAAAGTCGATTAATCTATCTATCTATCTATCTATCTATCTATCTATCTATCTATCTATCTATCTATATTTCCATCTATCTACATGTACCTATTAATTTTCTAATGTCTGTTTTTCTGTTTTAACATCTGCATTTCTTAGTGTATTTGTCTGTTTAACAGCTCAAAGAATCTTTGGAAGACTTAAATTTAATATGAGGAACAGACACCATCCACATAATGATCATAAATACCTGAAATTAATTTAAGTAGGAACCAAATGACGTTTAAAAGAATATCCTTTATGATGCATTTTCTTAATGAAACGAAGGGAACACTCACCATATACCTCAACCTCACACAAATCGCTGTAAGCAAGACGTGAAGTACTGCCTTCTAACTGTATGTCGTTGTAGTAAATGACATATTGTCCATACACAGGGCAGGTTGTGGTGAACACAGCAGGTATGGTATCTTCTGTAAAGCTGTTGTCCTTAAAGCATAAGATCCCCTGCAATCTATCTGTTGTATTAGACACATACACAGAGAATCCCAGAAAATGGGTTGTGAAGGTATTTGAAGAACCTATATTAAAGAAAATGAAATTTTCACTACTAATAAATGAAAAGTTTGGAATTTTGAAATATTAATAAAAAAGTAAAAAGGTTACAAAATGAAAAAAAAAGTAAGACAAAAAAAAAAAAACCATCCAAACAACTAAATTATAATCTCTATGAAGAAATTTATGAGCTGAAAAAACCTTTTAAAAAATCCAGGTATATCTGTGATTTTTTTAAAAATATCAAACTAACTTGGAGCTTACACAGAGCTAAATGACACATTTTTTGGTTTTTGTTTCTTATAAATGTATTTTCTATTTGCAGTTTCTTTATTTTACATATTCCTTCATCGATTTTTTGTTTATCTTACTCAGTAGATATAACGTCTTAAAAAATAAAGAGAAAAACGAAATTTTAAATGTTTTATTATTTCATTTCGTTTGTTATTAAATTAAAATCAATTAATCAACCTTGCAGTAAAAAAGTAATTTTACCCCATGTTTTATTATCTGTCATAAAATAGATGGTGATGTGATGAATGCTGTGAACACTTGTTAGGTTCACCCACCAGGTGGTGGTTTGATTGCCATTTGAAAATGAACACTGACCACCATCCCAACTCAGGTCTGATTTTCGACCATCAACAGCGTTACTGGCGTGGAATTTGTCGTCTGTCCCGTTTTTAGATATGTAAGGGAACTGTTGGTATGCTGGTTTGTTGAGCGCAACATTTACTGTCAAGACATTACATACTCAGAGCGCTATTATTCCAAAGTGGAATAAAATTAAATAATTTTCGATTAATAATACATTTAATGACAAATAAGTTTTGTATACATGGGTTAAACTAAGAATATATATGAAATACATATGCCGCAAAATTGATCTCGTACATTTATTCGATGCAAATAAAATAAGAAATAATTTTTAAGTTCAAGATTTACTGCAGTAATTTAAAAAAAATATCTTGTAAAATATAACACTGTACATAAAAATAAGGAAAACACTGAAAACTCAACTTGTAAGACGCTTCAAAAACAAAATCAGACCAACTGCTTATTCATCATATTAATTTTTTTTTAACAACTGTCTTTTAATTTTTTTCTAACGTTGCAGAGATATATTTCAGAAATCTTTTAAGCCGACTACAGTTGAAATAAGAGTGACATATATTTTATGAACCCCCCTTTCTTTGGATTCTGAGGTTTGGGGGATTCATGTTAGTCATCCTAAACATGAACTTTGAATGTTATTTAATCATATACATCGCTTATTTTTAAACGTTGCATCGTGACCCATTATTTATGTACATGTAACTAGCTGGTCCAACTAATATTTCATGAGAAAATACTCAGAATGTGATCTAAAGGCAAAACTATTTTAAAAAAATAAAAACATGCAACATATGTGAGTATTGCATTTCAACTTGAAATTTGCAATTGAACTTACCATAAGATTGTGCCACTGCAAACTGACAGCAACACACAGTAAAGATGTAAAGATACCACAGAATATACCCAGAATGAATGAGCATGCTCGCTTAATGATCATCTATGATCTACGTTTTTCTAAAACACATAATATAATGAGGGTTTATAAAATCTCTAAATTTATCTATTCTTCCAGGAACTCCGATGAACAAGGAACATTTTTTTTTACGCAAAATATATATCGAGCATAGGCAAAACCATTTGCAAGCACTAGTGCACGGAAACAGATTCGAACCATTTGAACTATTTAATATGATACTTTTTTTAAAAAAAATATTTAAATAGCTAATTCTATTCGTTCTTTAGACAAGTAAAGTATGAGAATAAAATGTTTGTTAAATAACTATTTATTAGGTATGATAAGGAAGTTTTTTTTTTACTAACTTCCTAAATAATTGGATATAATTAGAATTGTGACTTAACGTTGGTGTTGTGGTTATTTGCAGAATGTTACCGGAACTGTTTTTCCCGGAAAAGTGCCGTACTACAAATAACATTGAACGGCCCCATCCTTAAATTTGCAATTAAAAAAGGTTTCATTTCTTCTTTTATTATCAATAAAAATAGCATTGACTAAAAAAATTAATAACAAGACAAAAGAAAAATAAAACATTAAGTATTTACTACAAGTATATAAATGCATGTGTTAGAATGTTGTTATGATTTTTTTTGATTTTATGTAACTCGAGGAAATAGATTAAAGGTGCGGGAATTACATAGTATTTGTTCTGTTTGTACATGTAGCTACAAACAAAGACAAAAAAAAAGAGTTCATAAAAATATATCAAACTCATTGTAAACACAAATTAACATCTCTCTCGAGTTAATATAAATAATTTCATAAAAAGAATGCATTACAATAATAAAATAACATGCATGGCTTGATTGCAATAACACTAAGGTAGGCAATCTATTAATAATAAATCATTACCAAAAAAAACCAAAAAACAAAACACAAAAACAAAAAAAAAACCCACATGCATTTATTATGAAAACGAACAAAGTGAAATCGAACTGTTTACCACATATATTAGAAGTTCTTTTGACTTAAATGTTTGTCTAAACAATGTTTTGAAACAAATAATAGCTCTTGGTCTCTGAGTACATGTAACTACTTGTATCAGAAGCACATTACTGGTTGTGTATGGTATGTTCACTTGTTTTTATCTAAAAACTTCATCAAAGCGTCGTGTACCATGATGTACTCCTCCTGCAAGTAATGATTTTTTTTTTAAAGTAATGAATTTATGACAGAAACGTTGACTCTTTTTTAATGGTAAACATAATTCATCATAAAGAAATAAAATGTGTAGATACATGTATTAACATGGTTTCTAATGAAATCCTTATCACCTGTAACACATTATAGGAAAACAGTGAACAAAAATACAACTTGTAACATTCTTATATACCATGGTTGAGCACAATTCCGGACGTCGTGTTTGTAGGAGTCTAACCACAGAGAACACGTCTATCTCCTCGTCCATTGTCAGTTGTTGTATCAGGTTGTATACAGCACATAACACACCACACAGAGCGGCACCATCCCTTAGAATTAAAGAGAAAATGTAATTGTAATAATAGTTTTTATTTCATAAGGTCAGCAATGAACCGAATATTGTGACAGAAGCTATAGTGATAAGATACCAATAAATTACTGTACAAATAAAAAGTCACGTCGATTTGATTATTTTTGCATTTTTAACAATGCGGAAAACCTGGTCATCAGACACTTTGTGGAATAATCAATTGTAAAACATACCTTTCTTATTAGATTTATAAAGATTTGGCATTTTTAGTGAATACAGAAAAAAAGTTAATTTTGACGCCATTGGTATACAATTTACTCAATTAGGGATGTAGATAACACTCATCAATACCTTATACATCATATATCGTGCATTACCTGCTGACGACAGTAACCGGGTTGTCTGTTTTAACGTTCTGTAAAAAGGATACTAAACCAAGAATTTGTGATGTCGTCTGAGGATTGTCCTGTGAAAGGACGCTAATTGGCTCAATTATTTCAACCACCCAAACTTCATCACTGGACTGGTAAAAGAAAAATCGGGTAATAATATAAAATAACTGAAAATACCCACACCGAGAAGGCTGAAGGAGCCCCAAATTTCACATCATATCTACCCTTTAATGTTAGCTATGAAATGTTTAGCCTCAATATTTTAGTTAGTACATCTAAATGAAATAACTAATATATTAGCAATGCAATCTATTTAAATATCTTCCTCTATGACACAGATATGTTCTTCTTCAGAAAATGTATAAATAAGGCCGTCTTACAAATGTTACAAAAAGAAAGAAAAGTTTCATGTAACCTTTTCTTTGGAAATCTCAAGTTTCCTGCATTTAAATCCCGTTGGCAGTTCTTCTTGTTGTTTAATTGTGTAAGGTGACGCAGTTTTAGATTCTGTTGCAGTCGGTAGCCACTCATTTGCCTAATAAGCATTGTATATAAATCGATATTTTACCATAAAACCGAGTATGATTATTTCATTTCTGTGAAGATGTAACTTTTAGGTGAACGAACATGGAAACAAAATTAAATAACTGATGTTATAAAATTTTCTTACGAACTCCACATGGCAGAGAGAATCCATACAAACGACTACTTTAGATTCATAATCGGTAATCAGTCGTATAAAGTCTACAGAATCTCCTGTGGTCGGATAATGGGTGGCAATAAACGCGTTCTGACAGGTTAAAGACTACAAAAGAAAACATAATTGTTTAGTATCATGTTAAAATTTAAGTTTGCTAATTTTTTTTTAAAGGTTTGTTAAATAACTTACGGGCAAGAATATTGCGTTTATGTAGTTTCCACGTTTTGGAACACTTGAAGGCAAGAACACTACGCATTTGTCAACTAAAGCAAAAAAATGGTATCAAGTGTACATTCTTTGAAAGCGATAAATAAAACAAAAGAGTAATAATTTATAAACGGTGTGAATACTCTTTCTTTTTAATTACATCAAAATAAAAGAATTAGTTTCTTTTTTAAAAACAATTTTACTTACGAGGAAGAATCGACGTTGAAACTGATTTGTACTGCAATGCCATTTTGAAATCGTTTTCTGAGTACTGATGTCGAATCGACAGAAGCCTCTATAAAACATTACAGAAACTCGTTTAAGAAGTATTTCTTTTCAAAACCTCTTATTGTTTAAAAAGATAGATCTGGGGTCTTTTCGAAAGATTTTCAAAACTAATTATGATTGTTTGTCAACAAAATTCATATCTTTTTTTTTTTTGCAGTATAACAAATAAGCGTATTCACCCACCTGAAACTCTTTTCGTAATGATGACACATATGCATGATGATTAGGTTTAGCCGATTGTGATTTTAGAAGGTACTCATTTGCTGTTTGAACGCCAACAGGGGCTTTAAACATTTCGTGCAGAGTCAGAAATATTGTCTTGTATTGTTCCTGTAAGCATATTATACTGTTTTGAAAAAAAATAATGAGAAAAAAGTTTCGTAGACTTTTTTTAAAAAGATCATAGAAAATAGGTAATGTTTAGGTAATATATTTAAGGAGATTTATAACGTTTCTAACCAAGAAAATGTTTTAAATGATATATATAACAATGACAAGATTATGTTTACATAAGTTTGGACCATATTCATTCTCTTTTCTCGCATTTTCCTCACGTATTCTGCAATGTTGATTTTAGATTTGTGTTTGCCTTCTTCGTATAAAGCATCAATCGCAATATAGGTTCCCGTTCTTCCAATTCCAGCACTACATTGATTGATATATATATATATATATATATATATATATATATATATATATATATATATATATATATATATATATATATATATATATATATATATATATATATATATATATATATAAAATAATCGATACGAGTATATTTGGTACGCAAACGTCAAGCACAGAATATAGATATGTCATTATGTTATTCAATATGTTAATAAAAGAAAAAAGTTTGTTTCAAACATTTTTCATACAGACCCTTGTTAATTGGAGGATAAGATTTCCTATAGAATATATTGTATTCTTCATATTTGGGCAATTTGAAACAAAACTACAAAAACCTAATAAATAGGTTCTATTGAAATCGATTATGGAGAAAATTTTCAGTATTTTGTCATAGACAGATTATTTTTTACTCAAATCAAAGGAACAAAAAGCAAAAGGGGAGCGTTTTCAGAAAAAAACTTTGAATTTTTTCATACTATTGAATGAACGTCGTTAAAACAATGACGTATTTATAAATGTCACGCAATTAAGCAAATGTGCTGAAAAGATATCTTCGAAATAAAAACGGGAATTACCTGCAGTGGACTAAAGTAGGAACCTTTAACTGGCTAAATTTTGTTTTTGTCACTTGGTTGTGGAACATCAAGAGACAAAGCGGATCGGGTGTTCCGTGATCCGGCCAGGCGGTGTAGTGATACTGTGTGATTGTTCTACTTTCATTCTGCTAAATATATCAATTGAGACACATATAAACTAGTACATTTAATTACAACATATACAGACTTGTCGCCTTCTTCAACATTGAAGGTTTAGCAAAATATTGCATGTGTCCTGAATGAGGAACCATCTCTACTTTGCTTCACGAAAACGTTAACATAAATTTCGCATTCTCTACAATTTGGGAATAATTGTTTAAATTGCCTAAACAATAATTATCATAAAACTTTGACGAACCTATGACATGTTATAAAAAAGTTTATCAGTTTCTCTTTAGTTTCTATACAATTAGAGAGTTCCATTTAAAGATATTTAGGTAGTTGAAGTCAAAGTTATAAGGAAGTTGGTAAACGAACCTCCTCGTTATAAGTCAATCGCAGTTTACGGATGCTGTAACACGCATAGTGTCGCTCTGTATCTGTATGTAATGTGAACATGTCACAGACCATGGTTTCTTCTAAACCTGGCCAATATTGGAAACATTTTGACTATGAAAATAAAAAAAAACAATTATAAACAACACATCACTGTCATAGTTGATACTTAACAGAAAAAAGGCATACAATGAATAATAAATATTTACCTTTGGTCCTTCCATCAGATTTGTAAGCATGACAATTTTTTCAACATGTTCTTGCCAAACCATTAACCAAACGTCTCCAACAGTGTTTTGAGTTGGGCCTTTTAAAAAAGATACCATTACATTTCACAAGAGAAAATGTTCATTATATTTTAAATATTACATTAGTATCAGGGAAAAAGTCACCTTGTGTTGCGATGTAGCAATTTTCCTGGCAAACACCCTGATAAAGAAGTGATTATGAAACATTTATAAACATATATAGCAGTTTTCAGCATTAATAAAAGTAGTTAATTAATTTCATTATTAGATTATACTTACATCAATATAGTTAGCATTGATGTAGTCTGACTCTTTGTTTGCCAATTTTATCCTTGAATGATCATCTGCAAGTTCCATTATTAGATGAATATATTTTTTTTAACTTGTGTACTTCATGTTTGTTGATTTTATCTATTTAAAATACAGTTGATACTTACAGGGAAATGTCGTTTTGAATCTGTTCTTTGTGATATTTTCAGGGAGTTTTCCTATCTCACAGGGATACCTCTCGCCATATAATAAAGTCTATAGGTATATATAAAGAAAATAGAGAATAAGTTTGATCTATATCTGTGTGAAATGTATTAATATAAAAATTGAGAAAACGAATTACTCCGAGTCTTAAACTATAAATCTAATTCATGATATTCAACCGAAATACTGTAAACGTACTTCATTTGGCTGTGTATTCTATTTAGCGCTTTTGGCTGAAAGCGACTTCCGCTAAATCAAGTACACCGCTGAATGCCATGCATATATGTATAAAAATAGTCACATTCAGGAATACACTAATTTAAATCCACGCCAACTTGTTCAAAAACTATTTCCGCCAAATATCGTACAAGTCAAATATAATACGTTTCCAGTAACCTGTAACCAAGTTTACTAAAACGCCATAGCTAGTAGTAATAACATAAACTCTGAATGTTGGTATCATTTTTAAGATATTTTATTGTGAGATTATGTTTCATTACATACTGGATACTCATTATACACAATTCTTTGTTGATTTAAAATTTCAAATATGTTCTGCATTATTTTGTGCGGTTCTTATGAGTTAAATGCCCTATAGAAGAGCGCTATTCTTATACAATTACATACCGAATAATTCTTTTTAAAATAGTCGTCTTCATTTCTTGAGTTTTCCTCAATGACATTTCCCAAGTTAGCTACTGCAATATCGGGTATTGGTTTCTCATTCATATACAAATCTCCATACGGGTTTTCATTGTGTATTTTTTCATCAATATCGACATCTTCACCACTTTGTTCAATGCTCTGGCTAAGATTATTTGTGTCTTCACCGTGTGTACTAGGTGATTTTGAAAACTCAGGCGGAGCAATATCATCTTCCATGTCAATGTTTACACATGTGTGAGACGAATATAACCTTGAGTTTGGAAACGCTTAAAAAATTTAATAAAACGTTTAATGCACCAAATTGTTTCTAAAATGAGAAGACAAAATATGTTTAGCGTATTTGAAAATAGCAATTTTTCATTAATATGCTAACTGTTTCGAAACTACACATAATTATATCATTATCAGTTTCAAAACTGCAAACAAATGCATCAAGGTTATTTGAGTAGGAAATATACTGTTACCTTTTTAATGTTTTTTTTTTCCATATTGTACTCATTATTACCTATTAGGCTTGTTACTGACTAGGAAAATATATCGGGTTAATCAATTTCATGAATTTATGTAGATTGCCCTTACATGTACATCTTGTCCAAATTACAGTCTAACCATTCAAAACTTTTATTTTCACATTTCTTTTTATATAGTCTTTTAAAATACTCAATGCACCCTCTATTACATTTCAATGTTTTGTTCCTACTTATTATTAAAGTTTTCTCTTTTTCTTCCGTAGAGGTTTGGCAAATCTTTGACTCTGCCGTTTTATTTTGCTCGAAAAACAAGTAGATGACTTATTTTATAAAGCCAACTACCCTAATTTTAAAGTCATTTCGAGGGTAACAAGTCCAAACTAAAAGAACGTTTACGAAACTCGGTTTCTTATTAAACTAAATGTACAAGGTTGATATAGGTATGTGAAACGTCCGCCATATTAGGAAATATAACATCTTTACAGACGGACATAAAAATAGATTTGGCCGTCTCGCGTTTTTTAATCATTATAAGTGTTCTATTTTCGTTCAAAAGAAAACAAGTGTACAAAAAGCAGATTCTTATGTAATCTTACACTGATATAAAAGTTACAAGTGTATCATTTTAACTGAATTTGCACATTAGGCACAATCATTTTAACTGAATTTGCACATTAGGCACAATCCATCCTTTTTTATGATTTAAACTAGGTAAAGTTGAATACAGACATTCTGATCGTAGTATATGTACGGTTTATTCACAAGATGAAACTCTGCCATTCAGTCAACTTAATATGATAACTGATTGGTCTGGAAAGGTGACTGAATGACATAGTTATGCCATTCCGCCACATTTCAGTCACCTTTCATTTAACTGAATAGCAGAGATTCATTCTGTGATTGATTGCGTATTATATAGCATTTTATCGTCTTTTGTTGGAATTGGTGAGGTGCAAGGAAGTGTAGGGCTAAAAATACCAAACGAAATTTTTAAAACCAAATTTCATTTTCATTATATAAATTTTTCTTGAAAAAAGAAGCCGCTTACTATTCTTCGTTGTTGACTCGGTTTTTATTTTCTTTTCTTCGTTTTGTTTCTTCCTGCTCTCCCCTAGTAGTTTTTGTTCTGATATACAGACATAATGAATCATCGATAAGTCTAAAACGTTTGCCGACTGTAAAATATTTGTTTTTATACCCGAGATCCTAGCAGTTAAACTCAATAACAAAAAAAGAAATATATTTATTGATTTCCGAATATAGTAAAGTAAAGAGTATAGTTAGATAAGTCGATTCTAAATATGGCTTAATAAACACAATTCCTTCACAATGTACAAGGACTCAGATTTTAAAAGAATGGGAGAGGGGGATTATACATAATTTACAAATCAGTTAAAATAAGTTGTTATATAGCATTAGATATTAGTACCTCTCCAAATGCCATTACCCATGTAAAAACATACCTCTTGTACAGAAATATTGCAACAATGGCGATTATTATAATGATAACTGCCGCTACGATACCACAAGCAATAAAAATAATAGTAGGCCCAATTTTCTCAGCATCGCTAGTTGTCTGTGATGATTGAAAAATAGGGAATAATAATGTTGTTTACTATAGCACAATTAAATCAATGTAGACATTAACCAAAATAAAACTATACATAGTAACTGTACTTCTTTTATGTCATTATGTAATTCAAATGAATTCAAACCACAATATTTACATTCTGCTGTGTTTTCCCATTAAATTCCGTGATGTTTAAATGCCTCTAAATGCAACACCTATTCACTGCGTATGAATTAACGAGTAATTTACATAAGTAGTTCTCAAACAGAGATTTCTATGTTATCAGTTAAAAAATGTATTTCATGAATGTTGTCAAAACACCATGTTTTATAATTATTCAACAAAAAAGTTGCATTTACATTAAAAGCAACATTTCAAGAGTTATTTATCATGGATTTTATTTTCATGCTCGTCGATCTCATCTCAACAGTCTATGTGAAAACCAGTTAAAACCAGTTTTACAAAACAGCTGTTCTTGCTGTTACTTATTCACTCCCCCCGTCATCTGCACTTTATATCGATTTATTTAAGTAAACAATTGATTTCTTCAGTAAGGGAATGTAAATATAAGCATGGAATGATTTATTTTTGACGTCGTGGTGTCAATAACTACCGTCAGGTGAGCAGACAAATTATCATAACGCGCTAACGCGCGTTATTCAATTTGTCTGCTCACCTGACGGCAGTTATTGACACGACGACGTCAAAAATAAATCATTCAATGCTATATTAAGATCATTGTTTACTTTATATGACTGTTAAAATAATATCGGTTTACGGCATGAACTCAACGAACCATTAAATATAAATACAGCCTGAAACTCGTTGGTTTTTGCTTGATTTTTTTAAGTTTATATTTCAACACTTATTTGTGTTTCAATTTAGTTTCTGTCATCTATTTGCACGTTAATTTTTTCGGCAATCAAATAATTCATTGCAGCTTAAAAAAAGTTATGAATAAATAAATCAATCAATCAATCAATCAATCAATCAAAAAAATAGTTTAAATATACAAATACATAAAATTAAATTACCATGATCGATATATTGGTAGTATTGATTTTTGAGAAGCAGTTTCCGGTTCTTTGACCACAGGACTGGTTTACACAGTCTGTGTCGCATGGATCTGTGCAGTCATTGTCTTTACAAGCTGCAAAAATTGAGTGACATAGAGAAATAGTTTTATAAAACGTAATTTTTAGATACACAGGTTGTTATTTTTATCCAGTTAACTTTAGATTTAATCATTTTTTTAATCAAAGGCTTTGCTAATACAGTAAAACTCAGTTATAGCGAAGTTCTAGTAACCAATGGATTTACTTCGTTATATATGTAATTAGTTATATCCGAATAACTAATTCGTAATATTAACTGTTGCGCATTTACTATATGCATGTTTTCTATCGGATTGTAAACCGAAGAATTTATCTTTAAAAAAAATTCATCCAAACTATTATGGTAATTGGTTGTATAAACTTTTTTTAACTGTAAATCATTCGTTTTAAAAGTGTAAAATCGTTATTATTCATCTTTTCGGAATTCAAAATCAGTTCGCTATATCCACAAATTTGTTAAATCCGAAGTCGTTATAACCGTAAAATTTTGCAAAGATTTCTGAAATATTTTTAACCGGGGACTCAAAAAAACTTCGCTGTATCCGAGAATTCGCTATATCCGTGTTCCTATTAAACGAGTTTAACTGTATGTGTATGAATCTCAGGCTCCGATTAAACTAAAATGCGTTTGTTGCATATGAAATACACGTTATAAACTATGTTTAGTCATTATTATTCAAATTTAAAGAGTAATTTAAAACTTTAAAACGAGTAATAATATTGTTTCTCTTTTTTATGTATCATCGGCACTGCAGGGAGGTATTTATTGGTCCTGGGAACAGCCGGATCAAGCTCTTAGAAATAAACATTTGAGACAATATACATCCTTTTGGCAAATACAAATACGTGAAATTGGGATTGGTTTAACACTTTTTGCGGTTTAACGTAGCTGGCTGGTTTGCTGACGTTACAATAGAATTGAATGTAACGTGTTGACCGTCAATTGATCCCATACATCTTCTTTAAATGACAAGTAATCTCTAGAACCATAAACAGATATATTTTTTAAAAAAGCCTAAGAAAAGTTTTTATAAACATTTATAAGTATCAAGTCCTTAAAACTTAAAGAGGTGACATACATTGTTACATTTTGTTTAATAAGGTTTGATTGTGCGTTGGATCTCTTCTATTTAAAATCATGTTTAGACAAGAAAATTAATTGAATCGTATGCATCAGCTTTGCTTCTTTTACATTTATAACTTCTGTATTTTTAACCACCGATCTAACTATTAAAATTTTTTTGGCTTTAGCTAATTAATGCATACGATTACAAACTGGCTGTGACAATAATTGTGCATTCGACAAAACCATAATAATGTCCAATTAGTATTTATATGTTCTAATGATGAGTAAATAAGCTAGTCTTGTCAATCAACGCCTTTTTCTTTGTTATCAGACGTAAGGAAATGATGACGTCAGGCTAACGTTATATTGAAATTACAAGGTTTTGCGAAATCTTTTCAATCTTTAAGGTTGTTTTGCAAAAAAATGGGCGTTAACACATATTGATTACTTACTATGAATTGATTCAAAATTATCTATTCTGTTATTGTGTTGAGTAAAATTAAGTTCGTTTAAATCGTTTAAAAGTTTGAATGATAGTTCTGAAATGGGTTTTCTGAATAGGATATGCAATTTGCAATATATTTCATTGAAATGGCGTTGCTCAATTTTATTAGCGACACTGTGTTTGAAATACATTTAGTTATTACATTATAACATTAACATTATGATCACGAAGACGAATCTAAAAAAAATTTAGAAATAAAATGTTGAAACCTATGGATCTCGCAGACAAATATTCATGATAGGTTTTCTCACAATCAGTAAACCCGCGAGCTACCTTAAGATTATACTTTCCTGATCAGAATGAGGAAAAAGTATTGCTGATCTAATAATTACTGAAGACAGTCTTTGAATATTTGAGAATAATGGCCGCGGCATCTTACTGTAGTGGAATAGTGCATCAACCGCGTTTACTTACCCTGGTCACAAAGTGGTCCCTGATATCCGAGAATACATTTGAGGCAGTGACCTGTGTTAATGTCACATCGTCCCTCCTGACAGTTTTTTTGACATCTATTTTTGCCTATCTCTTCGTTGTGTATTGACACATTGCAGCCTAAAACACAGAAACAGAATATAAACAAAATCGTGTTATTCAGTTCCTGTCAAATAAGTAGTAAAAAGGGTGATAATTCTTAAAAGTGACGTATTGTCGTTATTAATAAAACAGGAAAACCTGTGCATTAAGCTTACCATAAACCTCCACTTCACACAGTTCGTTGTAGGCATACTTTGAATGGACACCATGGTACTGAACATTCCGTCTACGTTTATTGTAGTAGATGACGTAGCGTCCAGAAACAGAACAGTTGATGCTTATGTCCTCCAATATCATTTCTTGTTTTGTTTGATTTTCATGAAAACAGAGATGGCCGGTTTCTTTTGAAGTTGTATTGGAAACGTACAAATAAAATCCAGCCATCCTTCTAGCAAATACCGTTGGCACTTAATAAATAAATATGTACGTTCAAATACGAAAAATCGTTAACAATTAAAAAAAACAACTATAAGTCCATTTAAAATATTTCCTTTCCAATGCTTTTTAACTATCTGTTTAAAATTGTTCAAACCCTACACACATTTGTGTTTTACAAAATACTTTTTTTTCGATTATTACGCACGCACACATGGATACAGTTTCTATCCAATATTTGAATTACATATTCATAAAAAATATCAAGGTTAAAATAAGAAGTTAACATAGTAAGCAAAAGTTTAAATACTCTGACCTGTAACAAATTTTTATAAAGATTTATTCATACTTGGCTGATTATCGGTTCTATAGTAGATGTTAATATGGCTGATGTTGAAAACACTCCCCAGGTCCACTCTCCACGTAGCTGTATATTGAGCATTTGCTGACGCTGAACATTGACCTCCAGTGAGTGAACGATCATTGTATAAACCATCCACCGCATTATCACCACTATAGTAATTAGGATCAGGCCAGGGATGGTCTTGCCAGGTTGGTTTACCAAGTGCTATGTTTTCTTTTAAGAAAAAGCGTATTATAATGGACACTTTGCAGACACTAAACCAAGACTCATTCTGTCTTGAATTAATGTCGTTACGTATATATTTACTCTCAAAATGTGAGACAGCAATATATACATTTTTAAATTGTTGAGCTTATGGAGGCGGACCCAATTCATTTCCACAGTATATTTTTTATTCAAATTTTGATATAATGTTAATCAGTTAATGGCGAGTGAAAATCAATGCAAAAATTACATCATCATCGACTTCCTTATTTTACTGTGGGCGTTTCAATAATATAATTATTTTATCACAAAAAAAATTAAATCAAAAGACATTTTAGTACTAAAAAAATCAGTGTTTGGGTAGGATAATTCTCAGATATAATAGAAAGTAATGGGAAATCTATGGGGTGTTGCATAAAAACTGATAATTCAAAAATTCCGCAATATATTTATTACTCTTATTAAATTGTAATATTAAGAGGCCAATTAGCTTACCAATGAACAGAAAAAAATGTAGGTCATCGACATAAAGTTTTTGAAGGGTTGTGTCAAAGTTCACTGCATGGTTCATTTTTCTTCAGAAATATCATTTTAAAGGTCAAAAGTAATTATTGCCTGACGTTAGATTAACTGCTAACATGTACAATTATGTATGTACATAAATATTGTTAAGTTAAGATATAAATTCAATATCTACCAGAAAATAACACTATAAACTGCCTTTTGGGCATTTTAGAATTTTATAAACAGGGAAAATATAACGCACTTGTCGCAAAAAGAGAAAATTCGGACTATATTTTTTTTACGAGGCCGGGTCTAATTTGTTCTGCCCTAGATTTTTTGATGAAACTTTTTACATGAATTTCTACTGATATATTACTATTTTAAGATTAAAAAATAAGACATTTACCACACCGTTTGTTTAGGGGGTCATCTCAAAGTGTGTAAACCTTTAACATAGGACCCTATGGGATTTTGCTTGAAATGTATCAATTTTGCATATTTTTTACATTTTTTCAAACCTTCTGCCATAGGGATTTCTTTTTCTGTTCTACATATTAAAGTTATTGCTAAAAGGCATCTAATGGTAAAAAAAAAAAAACTTTTACCTCCTGGTTTGTTCCAGGGGTCTTATCAAAGTTGATTTTTGTATGCCCAATTTCCCAGATTCGTCAGATAATGGCTATTTTTTATTTGACAAAAGCGGAAAATGTGATCTAAATAGTTTTATTAAAACATTCAGACATATTTAAGTAATCAAAAAATATATAACATCACATATTAAGGGTCATTGATATAAAATACATGGTTACTGTCTGAAATATATGAATTTAGCTATATTTAGGCGGGTTAAGAAAACGTGACAGAAGGCTAGGCTTGCTGAACCCTCTTAACGTTTTCGACCCGAGCCCAAATAAAGCCTATTAACTCGAGACATTCATGTTTATACCACAATATAACATTATTTATACGCATCAAACGAGATATTTTCAACAATTTTCGCTGAATATCTGCAGTTGAAACTATCACGCCATGGCGTCAACCGAGCAAAAAAATGACGTCACAATACAAATGAAACGCTGCGCGAAAGCGTGCGTACTCGTTTTGTACTCGGCCTCGTTAATTTTTCTCCTATAAAAATATCTCGGCATCACAAATTATGTTCAGTAAAATGAAAATTTCAATTTTATTATTTTCTTTTTTTCTGATGTACGTAATTACGACAGTCATATTCATAGCATATGCGCGGATTTCTGCGCAGAGGTGCAACATATTGCAGGGTCCGTCGTCCTTAACGACAAATTAAATGCAGGCAAAATGTATTTGCGCACACTGTTTTGCATTTTTTTAAAGTATCTATCTACTTACCGGAACAGAAAGCGCGTGTAACGAGCAGCAACACTAGGGCGATCAGGAAATACATTTTAATACATCTTGTGTCTGAAAATAAATATAAAATAAAATGTTTTGTGTTTTTGACAACCTTTATGTTTAAATTTCTAAGGATAGTTTATACACTAATATTTTTAGACTAATGCTCATGCGCGAATCCTTAAATTTCTTTTCGTCGTGGGGTGGTGGTGTTTCCGATGAATTGTTTGTTTTTTCAGATTAGATTCAGAGCATAGAAATAATACTGTATTCAAGATTTTGTAGAACAAATATCTGGTCTAATTAACTGATCATTCGTTTACATGTATTTAGGTTGACCACTTAATTTAGCGGGTTTTTAAAAAAAATGTTTTTACAATCCTTTTTCAATAAATTGGATTGTTTTTTTTTTGTTTAGATCCTTTCAAAGGAGAATTTTCAATATTTTAGAAAGACAAAACGGTAAAAGTCATCAGTGCTTTAAAGATACATGTAGCACATGTAATTAGATGCCAGTTTTGTAGAAGAGAAGGTCTCCTGGTAAGACTTCTAGTAAAAAAATATTTCACTGAACAAACTTTCGTTAATTATTTTTCGTCCGATCTATGAAAGTTACTTGATCAAACCAAAAATCAATATAAACCAAATATCTGAGAAATCTATACACTCACATATGAACAGATATGGTCTCCTGTAAAAGATTGAAATGTATGAGGGAAGTAAAATAATTCTGTATGAATAGACAAAAAGATACATACACAAATCGTGTACGTCTTTAAAGAGTGGAACCGTTTGTTCTATTCCCAAGATTAATTTTATTTAACCCGCATGTTATTGTCAAAAACACACTTTAAAAAGCTTTGTGAAAAATGTATACATGTCTATTTTGGGATTTTCAAAAACACTTACGTAATTCATTAGCAAATTAAAACATCGTCATAAAATCATATTTGCCCGGACATCGGACTACTTCTATCGAACTCCCGCTTGATCTATTTATGTGCAGTATATCAAACACCATATTCTGTACATTTTTTTCCCATAAAGATATATATAGAAATGGAAATCCTTCCATTTGTTAATGTTCACTAAGTACATGTACTTCTTATGATTAAGTGCAATGTTCTGTATAATACTACGTAGATGCGGGAAACAAACTTCCTGATCTTATACATGTAGAAGTTGTATCTTAATAACTGGTTTCTATCGTCTGGTAAACTAAGTACTACCTACAAACCAATGAAAGAAATCTTTTTCAAAGATATTAACTGAACAAATCAAAAAAAGTTAAAATTAGTAAGTGCAAGTAGAAAGCTTTGCCTAAATTTATCTTTGATAACCATCGTGAACGATAATCGACTAAACCTAAAAGAAGTTAAAAAAAAAAGAATAAAAAACAAGCAAAAAAGAGAAACCAGAAAAGAAGATATGAGCTTTTATCTTATAAAGAAATATTGCTGATTCATACGTTAGTCTTACTAATAATTAACGTGTTGTCATTTGGTGGACCTTGGTAGATGTGTTCTTTTTAATCATTAAAGAAGACATGGTTAGGTCAAAATATCAATATACCGAGTACACTACTACGAACATGTATAAAGTTGGTGTTCCTTCGTTGGGTCAAATTAACGGTTGGCAATAAACAATAATGCACGTGCATTTGATCAAAACATATTGAAATATATAAAACTGCTTTAATTGGTGGTTCATACAAACTACCTGACCATTCATAAAAATGGCGCGTACTGCGTACTTAGAAGTTCTATGAACTATATTCACCACTTTTACGACTACGTATTATCCAAAAAACTGTTTTTTGTTTACATAAATAAATGGTAAATCAGAGAACAGTATTTTGATTTCATTTTTTAAAGAAAAATATAAGCATTGTTTTAATAGCATGAACTTTCATATAGAAGCAAAAAGCGTTTATACACGTAACATAATGTTCAACTCTTTCATTTTTTAAATTAAATATACAAGAGATAAATTCAGAATATTATTATAATATGTCTCCCCCAGATATATTGTTCAAACAAACAGCTTTTTATACATAAGGGTCATTTGAAAATGTAAACGACAATACATCATCAATTCTGGGTATGGGAATCATTTACATTTTTGTCCATACTCATACATGTATGGTTTATCACCAAGCATATATATACTAGTAACCAGAAATATATATAATTTAACCGTTAAATAATATAATAAGATCTTACCAAAGAATATGAGATTCCAAGTTAACAAATAAGACAACTTGTCCGAACACTTTTTCATTGCAGCAACGGGAAGTAATTTTGAGGAGTGACAGCTGTTACATGTAACACTTAGACTGTTTATCTCCTTAAAAAATAAAAAAGGCAATACTTTGTTTAAAAAAAAAAGTGTTGTTATGTTTCCATGAGCGAATATAATATTCTTCTAGAACAACAAACGACCAACTTATATCAGATTGTTGTTTTATTACGCATATCTTTACTAAAACACCACCTATTATGCTGAATGTATAAATAAAAGTAATGTTATGGGATTCGTTTGGTTTGAAGGAAATGTTGTGAAAAATATTGAACGTCTATCAAAATGGCAAAATGCGTCAGCGCAGGGTTAATTGAAAGGTATAACAATAGCTGAAGCCTTTTTCAGGCTACGAAGTTTTAAGTTAATAGACGAAGGGGTTTTCAGGCTAATTGACCATGCCTTATTTAGGATTGAATTCAGCGTTCTTTATTCAGGAAATTTTAGCTCTTATTCAGAGCTGAGCAAAGCAACGAAATTCTAAAATAAAGAAAATCAGCACTTATATATACAATAATCACGTGACAAACATAAATCTACATCTATAAAATTCCACAATTTACACAATTAAAGGATGATAATTAAATTTACATCGATAAAAAAAGTCTCTTTCGGGTTGTTTATTAAATAAAGATTCATAACATAGAATTTCATATATCTTATGTTAGCGAGAATCCTTTCCAGTGGGTGTTCTTGACTTTGTATTATTTAAACCCAGTAAAACGCATACAAATTACATATGTATCTGATAAAAGCCTAGAATAGTTTGTGTTTTAAATGATAAGTGGATCGTATAAAGTAATGTTTCGCAATTAAGAAGGGTGGAGGGAGCAAAGCGACCAAGTCCCTTTTTAATCGCGCATTTTTTTTTCTTAATATAATCTAACTTACAAAGAACATAACCCATTTTTTATTGGCTGATCAAAAAAGTCCGCGAAAATCAAATATTATCTCTTTTGATTACGGTTATCTTATCTGAGAATTGGAATGTGACGTCGCTGTGAACTTAGAGAATTTCTTGACAATTATAAAGATCTGTTAATAGAGTATTAAGCGACTGCTTATTATGTGTAAAACGGGCTACGTTCTAATTAACTTTATTTATTGAAATACTTAATCAATGTAAATTGGATTTCAAAAATATCCATCATAGGTCGGAGTAAATTTTAATCATGATAATCAGTTATATGCTTATTTCAATAATTTTCAAGTTATCAAAAATATGTATTGAGTGTTAAAGAAAATGAACTCTTCAATTTGTAAATTTTAGCTGCATGCTTTGAGAGTGCTAGTGCTTTACCTAAGAAAGTAAAAAGTAATTGTACCTCAAAGCTCAGCTGTCTTTCAATTGTTTTACATGTAAGTAAACGCCCGCCTTAATCTAAAAATATTAACTATGAAATAATATAAATACACTGGATCGTTCAGGTAAATGTACTTATCTTAATTGCTTATTTTAAATGGGATATTAAAAGAGAGTGGTTATACACTAGTCTTGTGTTTCTTAAAGCTTCATTACAATTATGCACTCAAGTATCATAAGAGAGCGCCCACTTTCTGAATGAATAATTGCCTAATCTTAAAGTGGATCAAATGCAGGCACGATGAATGGTCTATATGAATCACTGACTTTCTTTTGCAACAGCAGAACCAATCATGCAAATTAGCCAATGTTTAGAAATGTGCAGTTTGAACCGGATGCAATGGAAATAAGTTAAACCACCTTGATATTTGAAAACATATAAAGCAAAAAGCAGCGAAGTCATTTACAATGCGGTAATATTGGTCATGACATTGTAACTTCATATATCAATGCTTGTATGGTTCTTTTTTTTTTTTTTGGTTTAAACATCAATACTAAAGTGTATTTTAAAGCATGGTTAAAAGCATATCTTTACATGTGTCATGGTTAAAAACGTTTTAGCTTGAATTAAAATGCAAGTAGTTTTTGGGTGTTTCAATTAATTTATCCGAAAATATAATCTTAAACTATAATTTGCATCGAAGTTAACAAAATTGTAAGTGTATAAAGAACTGATGTTGTAGTGCAGACTTTAATCTCATTTTAATAAAGTTTAAAAGTACATTTGCCATGTAATAAGGGAGAATGTGTGGTGGTAAAATACAACTTATTTGACGTTGTTTGTATCATAATTAGTCCGTGTACTTAACTTCTCTACTCTTTATAAGCTATACAAATCTTGTGTTTTAATATTGGCCAGTCATGTGAGATTGTATATGAAAGCATTTCTTGTTGTACATAATATTTTTTGTTTCTAAAATGTTTTCTAACAAATTTTCGTTTCTTTCAATTAGTAGCTACTTATAATGAACCCATTGACTTTTAAAAGCGTGCTATCGTTATGAACAAAATGCATGGGAAATACTACCTGTTGTATTTCTGTTACTGAATGATGTAAAAATATCACTGAGTCATTATAGTAAACTTAAAACAAGTTATAAAAAAAATTAAAATATTACAAATTACCAAGTTAGTAAGCTACATACATGGAACCGTTCTTGGGAGAATAAATGAAATGCAATACACGGTACATATGAAGTCTACTATATATAACATTTCCAACTATTAGAAACATTACTCTAATATATCTAATAAAACTATTCACAATAATGAATTTCAACAGATAGTTACCAATTTATGGAACCCAGTGCACGACATTGCCTGTACGTATGGATCAGCGGATCAGGCTTGTTATAACAACTTGACCTATTTACAATATATTTAAGTTATTATCTACACAATTAAAAAAAACATATACTGATCAACAATTATTACACTTAACGTATTCAAAACATGTTATCTATATATTAATACTCATTTCATAACGTTATTAATTTATTATATTTAATCTTTAACCTATAATACTATAGAATTGGACCTGTTTAAAGAATTATATTCAACAAAAAAAAACTTACAGGTCTGAGTTTGTATGCTTAGTTTCTGTTTGAATTTCAATAACACACCTGTCTGGATAGAAAGAAATACAAAACAGGAATACAAAAAAAATACCCCCCGTCAAACACTGTCAGAAGTGACCAATACGGACCAATCACAAACCGTAAATATAAAAATACCTATCTTTAAATGGAATAATGAAAACCACTGAAATAAATAAACAAAACGGGCTAAATAATCATTAAGAATATGGATGTTCAAGTTTACAAACACACATTTGTTAGTAAAAATGCAGCGCAAAGAGTGAAAAATAGAAGAAATGAATGAATGAATTACAAAATAATGCTAAAAATAAAAGGAGGCCAAACAACCACAAACTTCCCCAAGATGTGAAAGTACGTCCCCGTCATTACAGACTGAGAACTCAAATAGTTATATGTATGATCATAAAAAGTATACGTACATGTCTGAATTGAAACGTAATAAAATGTTTATTTTCCTTGACCGACTAGTGAATTCTAAAATTTGCTTCAAAATACTCAACACTTTCCTTCGCCTGTCGCAAATCTGATACAGCTGATAATTGGCAAATCTCTTCGGCAGTCGTCTAACTCTTGCAGATTTGCTCGACTCTATTTTAGCATTAGGTTCAGAGCCATCCTTCTTCTCATTTTGGGGTGGAAGGTCTTCCTCAGCTTCCCTTTCTGGCTGTGTATCCTCTTCTTCATAACTCTGACTGGTTCCTTGAAATCTCTATGGGAGTTTTTTGTACCGTACCTCTACATCTTGGATCTCGTATTCTGAATCACTATCACTGGTATCTAGATCCACCACAGCATTCTGCTTCTCCAACTCTGTGTCTTTTTTATTCTTTTTTTTTTTTTGCCTTTCTGCTGCTTCTTCGCTCTTGATTTTGGAATTGTTTTCTCATGAAAATCTCTTTACTACATAAACTATTACTTCTTTGTTTGGCTGGCGCAATACAATGTATGCTTTCTCCTCTCACTTATCAGCAATCTTGTGCTTACAATCGAATACAACAACCTTTACAAGAACTTTAACTCCTTCATGAAGAAAGATTTTCTACAAAAAAAAATCCTAACTGGATAGATTGACATAATGCTTAAAAACAGTCATCTGAAATAGAAGAAACAAAATTAGTAGGTTCATTTATTCTTGAGAGCCCATCTGTATTGTTGTTCTTATATCCAGGTCTGTATTGAATATCTAAATCAAAATTAGCTAAAAAAGCCAACCAAAGATGACCTGCAGAGTCTAACTTGGCTGAGGTCAAGACGTAAGTTAATGGGTTGTTATCCTTCAAGACTTAAGTCTTACTCACTAGCTAGTAAATAATCCTTAGATTTTTAGCATTCTGCCCATTTCAGTCCAAAGAATTCAAGTTTGCAGGCAATGTAGTTTTGTGCTGCTTTAGTGAAGCTCCTGGCATAGCTGAACACTGTCTTCACACATCGTTGTGTCTGATATAAAACTTCACACAGAGCAATCTTACATGCACCTGTGTAATGTCTAAATAACATACTGTAATCTGCATAGCCAAGTTAAAGTGGAGTTGCTAATGCTCCCTTCAGTCTGTCAAATAATTCTGTTCCTCCTCATTTCCGGAAATGTCCTCTTTCCTTGCTTGATTTTGTACTCTCTGTTAGGATGGGCATTAACTCTGATAAAGGTCTTGCTATCTTGCTGAAGTTTTTCAGGAATTTGCGGTAATTACCGATACACCCGAAAAAAGTTCCTAACTTCCTCCAGATATGTAGGTATGAGCCAGTTTAGAATTATGTCTGTCTTCTCTGGGTCTGTCTCAATACCTTGCTTAGAAACTACTAGTATATGACCTACATACCTGCCTTTCATACCTAAAGGAGAAAACTTTAGCCATCCTGTCCTTAACTTATGAAATACTTGTTGTAAACTATCTAGGTGTTCTTCATAAGTTCTTGAGAAGGGGATAATGTCATCAAGAAAAAATAAAACAGATGTTAAGGTTCAATTCTCTAAGACAGTCTTCCGTAAGTCTTTGGTATATGTCCAGGCTGTTGGAAAGACCAAATGGCATCCTATTCCACTCAAAGAAACTCAAGGGGCTAATATTAGTTCTTTTTTTAGTTATCTTTTGATCCCGTCCTCTCATATTGTAATAATGACAAATTTTGAACCCCTTTCTTAAAGTCATTTAAAAAGGCAAGCTTTACTGTATATCAAGATAAATCATATATTGTGTAACAAACATATTTAAATAATTCACAAAATAAATAATAAACTATCATTTGAAACCTTACACATTGCATATGGCCAAGTTGGTAAAGATTAGTATCAGATCAGTATTTCAGATTAATGCAGAAACGTTAACACATTGGTTGATGAATAACCAATTGCCTTACGTAGTACAGTCATACATACACTTGAAAAAATGTACAACAAATATCATAGTAAATTAAAGCTTCAAGTTGCCCAAACCTCTGAGTGCATCATTATGTGATCAAGAACTGCATGCTTAACTGTTTACTAAAGTTTATCGTTTCATCGTGTGTGTCATGAATTTCCTTTCGTTGCTGCATCTTCATATAAAATTTGTTTCTGCTATGCTGCAATGGTGAGAACTGGTCAGTGATATCATTTGCTTTGTATAGTCGGCTTTGATATTGTTATGTTTGACATGCGGTCTCTAGTTGTTAATACATGTAAAGGATCCTCGACACCCCTTGACTTTTACTTTCTATAACAGTTTGTCACAATATGACGAATTTAACTCACAGTGTAACTCTTTAAGTAATCACAATTGGGTATTTATATCAGTAGCGCAGTGGGTGCGACTTCGTTCTACTAACCTGCAGGGCCCGAGATCGAATATCGAAGGGACTTTTGTTTATTTTTTTTATGAAAGCAACACGTATTTAAAAAGTTAATTTTTTCCAAAAATTTCACGTTTTTTCAACGACAATTTCAAGTCAAATGCATGCTTGAATTTCATATCTTGAAGGAATATAACAATCGGACTTGTATTACAAAGTTTTCGAGTGTTGTGGAGGACCCGTAACACTGTTCGTAGTTTTACTGCATTTTTTTTAAGAAAATAATTTTGGAGTTGCCTTGCAATGGGACAGCTTTTAATGATACTGGTTCAAAGAAAACGTGTTAAATAATGGTAGAACTAGTTAAATAAATAAAATGTAAGATATTTTACCTTTTTATTGATGTCTAAGTCCACATGCATGTCGTTAATAAACATACTTTTTTAACCAGGTTAATATTTAAACACTAAACTGATTAAATGCAACATGTTAGCAAACATCCCCTATCCTGTCAAAACTTTAGTACTCGGTATAAGTTAACAAAATGTAAAATATTAGTATCTATTTCACTTTTGTTTATGCTTAGAGATAAGATAAATTTATAATCGGCACAATGTTAAAGTTGCGTAAATTAATTATTGTTTTCCGCAGTACAAATGCAATGTCTGAATGCCTATATAATAGCATCTTATTCATTACATAAATCCTTGCATGGTATCTGTTTTAATGACCAGTTATACTGTTAAACACTTCGTCCAGATTTTATTGCATACATGCACTAAAGGATAAATGACTGAATAATGACTGCGGCATCTAACTGTACTAGAAAAGTGCCTCAACCCCGTTTACTTACCCTGGTCACAAAATGGTCCCTGTAATCCGAGAATACATTTGAGGCAGTGACCTGTATTAATGTCACATTGTCCCTCATGACAGTTTTTTGGACATCTTATTTTGAAGATTTCTCCGTTGTTAATAGACGCATTGCAGCCTAAAACACAGAAGCAGAATATAAACAAAAATTATGTTATTCAGTTCCTGTCAAATAAGCGGTTATAAAGGTGATTATCTTAAAAAAATTGATTGACGTATTCAAGTTATTAATTAAACAATAATTCCCTTGCATTAAGCTTACCATAAACTTCCACTTCACACAGTTCGTTGTGGGCATACTTTGAATAGAAATCAGGGTACTTAACATTCCGTCTACGTTCATTGTAGTAGATGACGTAGCGTCCGGAAACAGAACAGTTGATGCTTATGTCCTCCAATATCATTTCTTGTTTTGTTTGATTTTCATGGAAACAGAGATGTCCGGTTTCTTTTGAAGTTGTATTGGAAACGTACAAATAAAATCCAGCCATCCTTCTAGCATATACCGTTGGCACTTAATAAATAAATATGTATGTTCAAATACGAAAAATCGTTAACAAATTAAAAAAAACAACAACTTGAAATCCATTTGAAATTTTTACTATTTAATGCATTTTAGCTATTTGTTTGAAATCGTTTTAACTCTACACATACTTTTGTTTTACAATTTTTTTTTCAATTATTAGGCACGCACAAATAGACACAGTTTCTATCACGTATTTGAAATACATATTAAACATAAATATATTAGGGTTAAGATAACAAGTTAACAAAGTAAGCAAACAGTAAAATACTTCGATCTGTAATCATAAAAAAAGGTATGTTCATTTAAAAAATAACATTATCTAGAATAAACAACACATAACAATAATGTTCTGAATAACATTATGGTTTAAACTTATCAATGCCACTAAATAGACATTATAAACTGGTGATTAGTAAACACCTTTTTTTTATATATAAAGATTTATTCATACTTGGCTGGTTATCAGTTTTATAGTAGATGTTGATATGGCTGATGCTGAACACATTCCCCAGGTCCACTCTCCACGTAGCTGTGTATTGATAATTTGCTGACATTGAACATTGACCTCCAGAGAGTGACCGATCAGTGTATAAACCATCCACTGCATTATCACCACTATAGTAATTAGGATCAGGAAAGGGATGTTCTTGCCAGGAAGGTTTGCCAAATGCTATGTTATTTTTATAGAAATAACGTACTAAAATGAACACAAGAGGGAATTTTTTTAGTTATCTTTTGATCCCCTCCTCTCATATTGAAAAAATGACAAATTGTGAACCCTTTTCTTAAAGTCATTTAAAGATGCAAGCTTTACTGTATATAAAGATAAATCATACCTGTAACAAACATTTTTAAATAATTCACAAAATAAATAATAAACTATCATTTGAAATCTTGTACATTGCATATGGCCAAGTTGATAAAGATTAATCAGTATTTCAGATTAATGCAGAAACGTTTACATATTGGTGAGTAATCAATTGCCTTACGAGTACAGTCATACATAAAATAGAAAATAAGTACAACAAATATCATCGTAAAAAAAGCTGCCTGTTGCCCAAACCTCTGGTTGCTCATTATGTGCTCAAGGACTGCTTGCTTAACTGTTTACCAAAGTTTATCGTTTCATCGTGTGTGTCATGAATATCCTTTCGTTGCTGCATCTTCATATAAAATTTGTTACAGCTATGCTGCAATGGCGAGAACTGGTCTGTAACATTATTTGCTTCGGATAGTTGATTTTGATATGGTTGTGTTTGATATGCGGTCTCAAGTTGTTAAAACATGTAAAGATTCCTCGACACCCCATGATTTTTACTTTCTATAACAGTTTGTCACAATATGACGAATTCAACTAACTGTGTAACTATTTATGTCATCTAAATTGGGTATTTATATCTGTAGTGCAGTGGGTGCGACTTCATTCTACTAACCTGCAGGTCCCGAGATCGAATATTGAAGGGGCTTTTGCTTATTTTATTTTATGAAAGCAACACGTATTTAAAAAGTAGATTTTTTCCAAAAATTTCACATTTTTTCAAGGACAATTTCAAGTCAAATGCGTGCTTGAATTTCATATCTTGAAGGAATATAACAATCGGACTTGTATTACAAAGTTTTCCAGTGTTGTGGAGGACCAGTGACACTGTTCGTAGTTTTACTGCATTAAAAAAACCCTTAATTTTGAAGTTGCCTTGCAATGGGACAGCTTTTAATGATGCTGTTTCACAGGAAACGTGTTACACAATGGTAAAACTATTTAAATAAATAAAATGAAAGCTATTTTAACTTTTTATTGATGTCTAATTCCATCTGCATATCGTTGATATACAAACTTTTTTAATCGGGGCTAATATTTAAAACTAAACTGAATAAATGCAACATGTTAGCAAACATCTACTACGTGTAAAAACTTAAACATGCGGTATTAGTTAACAGAATGTGAAACATTAGTATCTATGTCACTTTTGTTTCTGCTAAGAGATAAGATAAATTTATGATCAGCACAATGTTAAAGTTGCGTAAATTAATTATTGTATCCCGCAGTACAAGTCCAATGTCCAAATGCCTATATAATGCCATCTTATTCATTACATAATCCCTTACTGTTTCAACGTCTATTTATACAGTTAAACAGTTCTTCTAGATTTTATTGCATACAAAAGGATAAATGACTGAATAATGACTGCAGCATCTAACTGTAGTAGAATAGTGCCTCAACCCCGTTTACTTACCCTGGTCACAAAGTGGTCCCTGATATCCGAGAATACATTTGAGGCAGTGACATGTGTTGATGTCACATTGTCCCTCCTGACAGTTTCTTGAACATGTAGTTTTACAGATCTCTCCGTTGTGTATAGACACATTGCAACCTATCATACAGAAGCAGAATATAAACACACAATTATGTTATTCAGTTCCTGTCAAATAAGTGGTAAAAAGGGTGACAATCCTTAAAAATGACGTATTGTCGTTATTAATAAAACAGGAATTCCCTTGCATTAAGCTTACCATAAACTTCCACTTCACACAGTTCGTTGTGGGCATACTTTGAATAGAAATCAGGGTACTTAACATTCCGTCTACGTTCATTGTAGTAGATGACGTAACGTCCGGAAACAGAACAGTTGATGCTTATGTCCTCCAAAATCATTTCTTGATTTGTTTGATTTTCATGGAAACAAAGATGTCCGGTTTTCTTTGAAGTTGTATTGGAAACGTACAAATAAAATCCAGCCATCCTTCTAGCATATTCCGTTGGAACTTCATAAATAAATATGTACGTTCAAAACGAAAAATCGTTAACAAATTAGTCCATTTGAAATATTTACTTTTTGATGCGTTTTAGCTATCTGTTTGAAATCGTTCAAACCCTACACATATTTTTGTTTTACAAAATACTTTTTCTTTGATTTTTAGGCACGCACACATGGGTACAGTTTATATCCAATTCTCTAAATACATGTTAAAAATAAGTATATTTGGGTTAAGATAAGAAATGAACATAGTAAGCGAAAGGTAAAATACTTCGACCTGTAATCATAAACTAAAACAAGTATGTTCGTTTAAAAAAGAAAATTATCTAGAATTAACACAACATAACAACAATGTATAGAATCATATTATGGTTTACACTAATAAATGCCACTAAATATACCTTATAAACTGGTGATTTAGAGACATATATTTTCTCTTATATAACGATTTATTCATACTTGGCTGGTTATCAGTTGTATAATAGATGTTGATATGGCTGATGCTGAACACATTCCCCAGGTCCACTCTCCATGTAGCTGTGTATTGATAATTTGCTGACGTTGAACATTGATCTCCAGGGAGTGAACGATCAGTGTATAAACCATCCACCGCATTATCACCACTATAGTAATTAGGATCAGGCCAGGGATGTTCTTGCCAGGTAGGTTTACCAAGTGCTATATTTTCTTTTAAGAAAAAGCGTATAATAATGGACACATGGCGGATTCTAAAAACAATAACTCTTTAGTCAATGGGTCGTTATACATTTTTGCTTATAAACCAAGAATCCTTGTGTCTTGAATTAATATCGTTACTTATATATATACACTCAAGATGTGAGTCAGCAATATATAGTAACATGTATAAGACAAACCAACTATTAAAATTATGATAAACAAGATGAATCTTTGTTTTGTTAGTTGCTATAATGTTAATCAGTTAATGGTGAGTGAAAATCAATGCAAAAATTACTGAAATTGAAAACTGGGTCCGTCGTCTTTACAATAAATTAAATGCAGGCACAAGTATTTACGCACACTGTTTGCATCTGTTTACATGTATCTATCTACTTACCAGAACTGAAAGCGCGTGTAACGAGCAGCAACACTAGGGCGATCAGGAAATACATTCTAATACATCTTGAGTCTGAAAATAAATATATTTCATTTATAATAAAATGTTTTGTGTGTTTTTGACAACCTTTATGTTTAAATTTCTACGGATAGTCTTTACACTAATATTTTTAAACTAATGCTCTTGCGCAAATCCTTAATTTTCTCTTTTTTTTGGGGGGGGGGGGCGTGTTTCCAATAAATAATTGTTTGGTTTTCCTGATTAGATTCCGAGCATGGACATGATATTGTATTCAAGATTCTGAAGAAAAAAAATCTGGTCTAATTAACTGATCATTATTTTACATGCATTTAGGTTGAACCCTTATTATAGCAGTTTTTAAATGCTTTTTATAATCCTTTTTTAATATATTAGATTGTTGCTTTTTTGTTTAGAGCCTTTCTCAGGAGAAATTACAATATTTTAAAAAGTCAAAACGATAAAACTGATCAGTGCTTTAATATACATGTAGCACATGTAATTAAACGCTAGTTTTGTAGGAGAGAAGGTCTCCTGGTAAGACTTCTAGTAAAATAAATATTTTACTGAACAAAATTTCGTTATTTTTTTTTTCGTCCGATCTATGAAAGTTACTTGATCAAACCAAAATTCAATATAAACCAAATATCTGAGAAAGTTATACACTCGCACATGATCAGATATGGTGTCCTGTAAAAGATTGAAATGTATGAAGGAAGTAAAATAATTGTGTATGAATAGACAAATAGATACATAAACTAATCGTGTACGTCTTTACAGAGTGGAACCGTTTGTTCTATTCCCAAGATTGATTTTATTCAACCCGCATGTTATTGTCAAAATCCCGCTTTAAAAACCTTTGTGAAATATGTATACAGGTTTATTTTTGGATTTTCAAAAACACTTTATTTTTACCAAATTAAAAAATCGTAAAAAAAATCATATTCGCCCGGACATCGGACTACTCCTATCGAACTCCTGCTTGATCTATTTATGTGCAGTATATCAAACACCATATTCTGTACATTTTTTTCCATAAAATTATAAATAAAAAAAGACATCCTTCCAATTTTTAATGTTCACTAGGTACATATACTTCTTATGAATCAGTGTAATGTTCTGTATAATACTACGTAGATGCGGGAAACAAACTTCCTGATCTTATACATGTAGGGGTTGTATCTTTATAAACTAAGTACTACATGTAACTACGAACCAATGGATGAAACGTCTTTCAAAGATATTAACTGAACTAATCAAAAAAAGTTAAAATTAGTAATTGTAAGTAGAAAGCTTTGCCTAAATTATCTTTGATAACCATCATGAACGATAATCTGCTAACATAAAAGAAGAAAAAAAGTAAAAAAAAAAAAAGACACCAGAAAAGAAGATACATGTGTATGAGTTTTTATCTAATAGAGAAATATTGCCGATTCATACGTTAGTCTTACAGATGATTCACTTTTTTCGTCATTTGGGGGACCTTTGTAGATTACTTCTTTTTAATCATTAAAGGAGACATGGTTAGGCCAAAATATCAATATATCGAGTACACTTCTACGAACATGTATAAAGTTGGTGTTCCTCCGTTGGGTCAAGTTAGCAATTAACAGTAAAGAATAATGTACGTGCATTTGATGAAAACATATTGTAATAGATAAAACTGCTTTAATTGGTGGTTCATACAGACTGCATGATCATGCATAAAAAAGGCGTGTACTGCGTACTTAGAAGTTCTATAAACTATATTCATCACTTTTACGACTTCTTATTTTAAAAAAAAAACTGTTTATTGCTTACATAAATAAATGGTAAAATCAGAGACCAGTATTTTGATTTCATTTTTCATTGTTTTAAAGAAAAGAAATAGCATTGTTTTAAAAACAGGAACTTTCATATAGAAGCAAAAAGCGTCCGTACACGTTACATAATGTTCAACTCTCAACTCTTTCATTTGTTAAATTAAATATTCAAGAGATAAATTCAGAGTATTGTTTTAATACAATGTATGCCTCCTCCAAATATATTCTTCAAACAAACAGTTTTTAATACTTAACGTTCATTTGAACAAGTAGACGACAAAACATCAACAATTCTGGGTTTGGGAAGCATTTACATTTGTGTTCATATCATACATGTATAGTTTATCACCAAGTTATATATAACCAAAAATAAATATAATTTAACCATTAAATAATATAATAAGATCTTACCAAATATTAGAAGTCTCCAAGTTAAAAAATAAGACAACTTTTCTGAACACTTTTATTATTTCTTTGCAGCAACAGGAAGTAATTTTGAGGAGTGACATCTATAATGTAGTGGTAAAATTAATCCCTTAAACAAATCTACTGTTACATGCAACACTTAAGACTGTTTTTTTTTCATAGGGAAATAAAAAAGGCAATACTTTGATGAAAAAAAAGTTGTAGTTTTTCCCCTGAGCAACTATATTGTTATTCTAAAACACCAAACGACCGAATTACATCTGATTGTTGTTTTATTACTCATATCTAAACAAAAACACCACCTATTATGCCGAATGTATAAATAAAACAATTGCTATGGGAATCCTTTTGTTTGAAGGAAAACAAGATGTTGTTTATGAAATATATTGGAAGTCTATCAAAATCGCAAAATGAGTAGGCGCAGGGTCAGTTGAAAGGTATTAATAAAGCTAAACCTTTTTCAGGCTAAAACGATTTAACTTAATAGTCGAAGCGTTTTTCAGGCTAATTGACCATGCCTTATTCAGGATTTAATTCAGCGTTCCTTATTCAGGAAACCTAAGGTCTTATTCAGAGCTGAGCAAAGCAACGAATCTCTAAAATAAAAATTATCAGCACTTATATAGACAATAATCACGCGACAAACATAAATCGACATCTATAAAATCCAACAATTTACACAATTAAAGGTCGATAATTACAAAACTACATTTGTATTGATAATAAAAGTCTTTGTTGTATTGTTCATAAAAATTGCATCACATAACATTTCATATATCTTATGTTAGCGAGAATCCTTTCCAGTGGGTGTCCTTGACCTTGTGTTATTTGAACCCAGTAAAACGCATATAAATTGCATATATATCTGATAATATGCTATCATAGTTTGTGTTTTAAGGAAAAAGTGGATCATATAAAGTAAATTTACGCAATCAAGAGGGAAAGAGGAAGCAAAGCGATCAAGCACCTTTTTAATCGCGTCATTTTTTTCTTAATATAATCTAACTTACTTAAAAACATACCCCATTTTTGTTATTGGTTAATCAAAAGTTGCACGAAAATCAAATATTATCTCTTTTGATTACGGTTATCTTACCTGACAATTGAAATGTGACGTCGCTGTGAACTTAGATAATTTCTTAACAATTATAAACATCTTTTAATAGAGTATTAAGCGGCTGCTAATTAATTGTAAAAATGGGCTACGTTCTAATTAACTTTATTTATTGCAATATTTGATCAATGTAAATTGGATTTCAAAAATATCAATCGTAGGGCGGATAAAGTTTTATTCATGATAATCAATTATATACTTATTTCAATAATTTTCAAGTTATGAAAAAAATTTGTTAAGTGTTCAAGAAAATGAGCTTTTCAATTTGTAAATGTAAGCTGCATGCTTTGAGAGTGCTAGTGTTTGACCTAAGAAAGTAAAAAGTAATTGTACCTCAAAGTTCAAGTGTCTTTCAATTGTTTTTCCATGTAAGTTAACGCCCGCTTTAATCTAAAAATATCAACTATGAAATAATATAAATACATTGGATCGTTCAAGTCAATGTACTTATCGTAATCTATCTAAAATGGGATATCAAAGGAGAGTGGTTATACACTAGTCTTGTAGTTCTAAAAGTTTCATTACAATTATGCACTCAAGTATCAGCAAGAGAGCGCACGCTTTCTAAATTGATAATTGCCAAATCTTAACGTGGATCAAATGCAAGCACGGTAAATGGTCTATATGAATCCAGAATTTTCTTTTGCAACAGCAGAACCAATCAGGTAAATTAGCCAATGTTTAGAAGTGTGCAGTTTGAACCGGACGCAGTGAAAATAAGTTAAACCACCATGATATTTAAAAAACATTTAAAGCAAAAAGCAGCGAGGTCATTTACAACACTAATGCGTTAATATTGGTCATGACATTGTAACTTTACATATCAATGCTTGTATGGGTTTTTTTATTGGTTTAAACATCAATACTAATGTGTATTTTTAAGCATGGTTGAAAACATATCATTATATTCGTCATGGTTAAAAAAGTTTTAGCTTGAATTAAAAAGGCAACTAGTTTTCGGGTGTTTCAATTAATTCATCCGAAAATATAATCTTAAACTATAATTTGCATCGAAGTTAACAAAATTGTAAGTGTATAAAGAACTGATGTTGTAGTGCAGACTTCAGTCTCATTTTAATAAAGTTTAAAAGTACATTTGCCATGTAATAATGGAGAATGTGTGGTGGTAATATACAACTTATTTGACGTTGTCTGTATCATAATTAGTGCGTGTACTTTACTTCTCTACTCTTTATAAGCTATACAAATTTTGTGTTTAAATATTGGCCAGAGTCATGTGAGATTGTATATGAAAGCATTGCTTGCTGTACATAATATTTGTTGTTTCGAAAATGACTTTCAATTAGTAGCTACTTATAATGAATCCATTGACTTTTAAAAGCGTGCTATCGTTATGAACAAAATGCATGGGAAATATTACCTCTTGATGTTTTTTGATATTGATTGTAAAATAGCAGTTAAACTTTATAAGTAAATTTTCACAGGTTGCTAGTGCCTGTTGTATTTCTGTGACTGAATGTAAAAATATCACTGAGTCATTATAGTAAACTTAAAACAAGTTAAAAAAAAATATTACAAATTACCAAGCTAGTAAGCTACATACATGGAACCGTTATTGGGAGAATAAATGAAATGCAATACACGGTACATATGAAGTCTACTATATATAACATTTCCAACTATTAGAAACATTACTCTTATATATCTAATAAAACTATTCACAATAATGAATTTCAACAGATAGTTACCAATTTATGGAACCCAGTGCACGACACTGCCTGTACATATGAATCAGCGGATCAGGCTTGTTATAACAACTTGACCTATTTACAATATATTTAAGATATTATCTAAACAGTTAAAAAAGACATATACTGATCAACAATTATTACACTTAACGTATTCAAAACATGTTATCTATATATTCATACTTATTTCATAACGTTATTAATTTATTTTATTTAATCTTTAACCTATAATAGTATAGAATTGGATCTGTTTAAAGAATTATATACAACAAAAATAACTGACAGGTCTGAGTTTGTATGCTTAGTTTCTGTTTGAATTTCAATAACACACCTGTCTGGATAGAAAGAAATACAAAACCGGAATACAAAAACATACCCCCGTCAAACACTGTCAGAAGTGACCAATACTGACCAATCACACACCGTAAATATAAATATACCTATCTTTAAATGGAATAATCCAAACCACTGAAATAAAAAAAAACAAAACGGGCTATATAATCATTAAGAATATGGATGTTCAAGTTTACAAACACATATTTGTTAGTAAAAATGCAGCGCAGAGAGTGAAAAATGGAAGAAATAAATAATGAATGAATGAATAACAAAATAATGCTAAAAGTCAAAGTAGGCCAAACAACCACAAACTTCCGAAAGATGTGAAAGGACGTCCCCGTCATTACAGACTGAGAACTCAAATAGTTATATGCCTGATTATAAAAAGTATACCTACATGTCTGAATTGAAACGTAATAAAATGTGTATATTCCTTGATCGACTCGTGTATTCTAAAATTTGCTTCAAAATACTCAACACTTTCCTTCGCCTGTCGCAAATCTGATACAGCTGACAATTGGCAAATCTCTTCGGCAGTGGTCTAACTCTTGCAGATTTCCTCGACTTTATTTTAGCATTAGGTTCAGAGCCATTCTCCTTCTCATCCTGGGGTTCAATGTTTTCCGCGGCTTCTCTTTCTGGCTGTGTAACCTCTTCTTCTACAACTCTGACTGGTTCCTTGAAATCTCTATGGGAGTTTTTTGTACCGGTACCTTTACAACTTGGATGTCATATTCTGAATCAATATCACTGGTATCTATATTAACCACATCATTCTACTGCTTCTGTGTTTTTTATTCTGTTTCGTGTACTTCTGCTGCTTCTTCGCTCTTGGTTTGGGAATTGTTTTCTCTTGAAAATCTGGGTCTATGCATCCTATTGACAATGGGATGTTCAGATGAAGAGTTCGCTTCGTTCCTGTTCCGTCCCATCTCTTTACTACATAAACTGGTACTTCTTTGTTTGGCTGGCGCAATACAATGTATGCTTTCTCCTCCCACTTATCAGCAATCTTGTGCTTAAAATCGAATACAACAACCTTTACAAGAACTTTAACTCCTTCATGAAGATAGATTTTCTACAAAAGAAAACTCTAACTGGATAGATTGACATAATGCTTTAAAACAGTCATCTGAAATAGAAGAAACAACGTTACATGTAGTAGGTTCAAATATTCTTGAGAGTCCATCTGTATTGTTGTTCTTATATCCAGGTCTGTATTGAATATCTAAATCAAAATTAGCTAAAGAAGCCAACCCACGATGACCTGCAGAGTCTAACTTGGCTCAGGTCAAGACGTAAGTTAGTGGGTTGTTATCCTTCAAGACTTAAGTCTTACTCACTAGTAAATAATTCTTAGATTTTTAGCATTCTGCCCATTTCAGTCCAAAGAATTCAAGTTTGCGGGCAATGTAGTTTTGTGCTGCTTTAGTGAAGCTCCTGGCATAGCTGACCACTGTCTTCACACTTCGTTGTGTCTGATATAAAACTTCACACAGAGCATTCTTACATGCACCTGTGTAATGTTCAAATAACATACTGTAATCTGCATAGCCAAGTTTAGGTGGAGCTGCTAAAGCTCCCTTCAGTCTGTCAAATAATTATGTTCCTCCTCATTTCAGGAAAATTCCTCTTTTCTTGCTTGATTTTGTACTCTCTGTTAGTATGGGCATTAACTCGGATAAAGGTCTTGCTATCTTGCTGAAGTTTTTGAGGAATTTGTGGTAATTACCGATAAAACCGAAAAAAGTTCCTATCTTTCTTCGGAGTTGTAGGTATGAGCCAGTTTCGAACTAGTCTGTCTTCTCTGGGTCTGTCTCAATACCTTGCTTAGAAACTACTAGTATATGACCTACATAGCTGCCCTTCATACCTAAAAGAAAGTACACTTCTTAGGAGAAAGCTTTAACCATCCTGTCCTTAACTTATCGAATACTTGTTGAAAACTATCTAGGTGTTCTTGAGAAGGTGAAAATGTCATCAAGAAAAAATAAAATAGATGTTAAGGTTCAATTCTCTAAGACAGTCTTCCGTAAGTCTTTGGTATTTGTCCAGGCTGTTGAAGAGGCTAAAGGGCATCCTATTCCACTCGAAGAAACTCAAGGGGCTAATATTAGTTCTTTTTTTAGTTATCTTTTGATCCCCTCCTCTCATATTGTAATAATGACAAATTTTGAACCCTTTTCTTTAAGTCATTTAAAAAGGCAAGCTATACTGTATATAAAATATATCATGTCTTGTGTATCAAACATTTTTTAAATAACTCAGAAAATAAATAACAAACTATCATTTGAAATCCTGCACATTGCATTTGGCCAAGTTGATGAAGATTAATCATCGACAGTCTCAGATTACTGCAGAAACGGTAATACATTGGTGAATAATCAATTGCCTGACGTTTTACAGTTATACATGCACTTGAACATAAGTACAACAAATATCATAGTAAATTAAAGCTGCCAGTTACATGTACCCAAAGCCCTGAGTGCCTCATTATGTGCTCAAGGACTGCTTGCTTAACTGTTTACTAAAGTTTATCGTTTCATCGTGGGTATCATGAATTTCCTTTTGTTGCTGCATCTATAATATAAAATTTGTTTCAGCTATGCATCAGTGGTGAGAACTGGTCAGTATATATTATTTGCTTTGGATAGTCGGCTGTTGGTTGTCTTTAACATGCGGTCTCTAGTTGTTAATACATGTAAAGGATCCTCGACACCCCTTGACTTTTACTGTCTATAACAGTTCGTCACACGAATTCAACTCACTGTGTAACTATTTATGTCATCAAATTTGGGTGTTTATATCTGTAGCGCATTGGGTTCGAATTCGTTCAACTAATTAACCTGCAGATCCCGGGATCGAATTGTTTTGGGGTTTTTTTTCTATGAAAGCAACACATTTTTAAAAAGTTGATTTTTTTCAAAAAAATCAACTTTTTTCTCGACAATTTCAAGTCTAATGCATGCTTGAATTGCATATCTTGAAGGATTATAACAACCGGACTTGTATTACAAAGTTTTGTGTTGTGGAGGATCAGTGACACTGTTCGTAGTTTTCCTGCATTTTTTTTAAGAAAACAAAAATTTTGGAGTTGCCTTGCGATGGGACAACTTTTATTGATGCTGGTCCAAAAGAAAATGTGTTAAACAATGGTGGAACTATTTATATAAATTTAATGTAAGCTATTTCACCTTTTTATTGATGTCTAATTCCATATGCATGTCGTTGATGTACAGACGTTTTAACCGGGTTAATATTTAAACACTAAACTGATTAAATGCAACATGTTAGCAAACATCTCATAACCTGTAAAAACTTAAGTACTCGGTATAAGTTAACTAAATGAGAAATATTAGTATCTATTTCACTTTTGTTTATGCTTAGAGATAAGATAAATTTATGATCAGCACAATGTTAAAGTTGCATAAATTAATTATTGTATTCCGCAGTACAAATGCAATATCTGAATGCCTATATAATGTCATCTTATTCATTACATTATCCCTTGCATTGTATCTGTTTCAACGTCTATCTATACAGTTAAACAGTTTGTTCCGATTTTATTGCATACAAAAGGATAAATGACTGAATAATGACTGTTGTATCTAACTGTAGTAGAATAGTGCCTCTACCCCGTTTACTTACCCTGGTCACAAAGTGGTCCCTGTAATCCGAGAATACATTTGAGGCAGTGACCTGTGTTAATGTCACAGTGTCCCTCATGACAGTTTTTTGGACATCTATTTAACAGTTATTAATAAAACAATAATTCCCATGCATTAAGCTTACCATAAACCTCTACTTCACACAGTTCGTTGTAGACATATTTTGAATAGAAATCCGGGTACTTAACATTCTGTATACGTTCATTGTAGTAGATGACGTAGCGTCCAGAAACAGAACAGTTGATGCTTATGTCCTCCAATATCATTTCTTGTTTTGTTTGATTTTCATGAAAACAGAGATGGCCGGTTTCCTTTGAAGTTGTGTTGGAAACATACAAATAAAATCCAGCCATCCTTCTAGCAAGTACCGTTGGCACTTAATAAATAAATATGTACGTTCAAATACGCAATATCGTTAACAAATAAAAAAAAAACAACTATAACTTCATTTGAAATATTTCCTTTTCGATGCTTTTTAGCTATCTGTTTGAAATCGTTTAAACCCTACACACATTTTTGTTTTACAAAATACTTTTTCTTCGATTATTACGCACGCACACATGGGTACAGTTTCTATCCAATACTTGAAATACATATTAAAAATAAGTATATTAGGGTTAAGATAAGAAGTAAACATAGTAAGCGAAATGTTAAATACTTGGACCTGTAATCATAAACTATAAAAGTATGTTCGTTTAACAATCTGATTACAATCAGATCCTTTGATTCGCTCACTTAGATCGCTACACAAGGATCTGAAGTAAGCCAATAAGGGGCCACGTCCGAACGACCTTTGTAGTATCCTATCAAACGACGGTTTGCAAGATTCTGTAAATCATTCGGAATTTAAACACTTTTGAGTAATAGCCGATGCATTACGAAAAAAGATTTAAAACGAAAGTAGAAAATGGCGGCGCCCGATACGCCTAGAAAAACGTGTGTGCTGAGTGATATATGTGTGTTGTGCGGGTTTTCTTTTATTGAATACGAAAAGAAAGAAAACGGCGAGCTTGTTGCTCATAAGCATTTTGACAGAAAACTCAGATTTAACAAAGAAAGGCAAGAAAACGTATATAAAGTTACAGGGATCAACTTTTCGGATAACAGTGCTGCATGTTTAAAGTGTTACAGAAGTGTAGAGAGTGTTTTAAAATCTGAACAGAAAACCAAGAACATAAAAGAACAAATATGTAGCATGGCAAGAAAAGTTAACGATACACAACTTCTACAGCTTCTTTCTCCCAAAAGAAGGACTGTTACCAAACGAATGCTACGAAGCCATGTGATAACCCTGTCGGCAAAGAAAGACAAAACATTAAATATAGAGACTGTTAAGTATAAACCTGTCCATATATTACCTTTTAAGGAAATAACAAATACAGGTGTAACTGTTAAACCAAAAATTGTGCGCCGATCACTAGAATTCAAAGATCCTCATGCCAATCAAGGTGAAATTGAGGTAAGTAAAGAACAATCATTTTCTCTTTTTTTTTGGAACCAGTTTACAATGTTGACACTAAAATTACATTCACTTACTTCAATACCTAGTACCTATGTAAATGTATTATCAACATTAATGTTTATGGATTGAGTTAATTATTTAAAATTAAGTTTGTTAATACTGAATACACTCATATTCTAAAATATATAAATTTGCAAAAACTGCACAACTTTGTTGTCAGTGCACAAATGTTCTGCAATTGGCAGTAGTATATCTGTTCTTTCCATGGGGTAAGAAAATATTTCATTTTAAAAGTTATTGATATCATGGTGTAAGCAAGATTTGCAACCTGATGTATCATATATTATCTGATAATTTTCGCGAAGATTTAATTTTTGTTTTCTTGCAATCTCTTTTACATTGCAAATTATTAAATACGCAGAAAATATATCTCGTATTAATTTCTATAGGTAACTAAATTTAAAAAAATGACTGACGTAAATTAAAAATGCTACATATTTTTCCCATTTTCAAAAATTTTGTGACATGCTGGAAAAAATGGATATACGGTATTAGATATTGGAGTACAAAGATTCTTATTCACTCGGTAATACATTTGTTAATTAAAATGTTTTTTTATATTAGATCACAATTTCATATCCAAGTGGAAAGAGAACCCAGCTTGTTAGAAATAAGCTTCACCAGGCACTGTGCAAGGGTATTTGCAAGTCTGAGAATGTGGAACAGACAGTCATCAGTTTATTGGTAAAGGAAAAGCAGAGAGAAGTTGTAGATGCTGCAGCAAACGTTGTTTCAGAAGAAGCCTGAGAACTTTGCAAGCGAAGCTCAAATTCTATCTTAATGAAGAAAGACAAGGAAAGTCTTATGTCATTTACATGGGACAAATTTAATAAAGAACTGGAAATCCGGGCACCAAATGTGTTAAGAATTGTGAGTTCAATTGTAAGTGACATTCCTCCAATGATAGGAGAAAAGAAATACATGAACATTCTCCACACTGTTGCATCTGTTTTTCATGGACGTAGCATGGAGATGTCAGGACTTCACTACACCATTGCTTTTGTCCTTGTTCATGGAGGATGTACACTGAGGGTATTCATGTCTTTGAACTGACAATTTATTGAAAGAATTAAATGTATTTGAATTTGACCATCGATAATCAAAAAAGGTGTAAACGTACATGTATATTCTTGCAGTGAACTGTTATTAAGCAAATGTAATACGGTCATCTTTGATAGAAATATTTATTATTATTAATTTGTTGGATTCATGTTTTCTTAAGCTTATGTTAATTTTGATGAACTTTGTGATTAATTAATGTTCCATTATCCATTTTTTAATACCAACTACTGTATTTTTCTAAAATTTAGTTTGTTTAATTTCATAGGATATTGATAGACTTGCCAAGATTGGACTGTGTGTTTCTTCAAGTTCTGTCCATCAGAAATTATGTTCATGGAAAGACAGCTTAGATAAAGAAATAATAAAGCTAAGGACAGACTGGGAAAATAGCGGAAGATTTAAATACCAGTTGGTTGGTGATAACTGGGACAAAAATATACTGCCATCATTTAGGTAAATGTAGTTTTAATTTTTTTAATGACAGCTACAGTACGTGTATGTATTGGTACCTCAAATTCTGCATGTATGCCTAAAATAACATTTCAAATGTTACTGAAATACCACTGAGGTGTCCTATTGTTTCTCAAACACATCCCAATCTGTCTTAATTATTTCAAACTTATTCTTTGGCAGAACATCCCAGCAGAAAACAATATAGTACATTTGTTCAACACAATTGCAGTAGTAGATAGGGTTGTGCCTCTGTCCCAGGATTTGCCAAATGTGGATATGAACTGTGATGTTGATGCAGATAGATTTGTACCATTTGTTGAGGAGCAGAACTTGCTTATGAATGAATTAGTCTTCATTGTTGCATCATCTGTAATTAGCAATTTACCACAAATGAGAGCTATATTTGACAAAATATACCCAAAGCACCTTCGTCATGAATTCAGTGACCAAGCTGGAGAAAAAACAAAGCAGGTATGCATGAATTTTATTGTACAATACTCCTCTGTAATCATAGCAGGTTTTTATTTCATTTAAGCTAGGGCAATTTCAGAAGTTCAATGTCCATAAAAAATCTTGTTAGTTCTATCGAGATCCCCCCTTTAACTAGATATGAAAATGAATCTAATTAATATTAACATATGAGAACTAATAACACTCTTTATACCTTTCCTATGTTGTACTTTTGCCTACTCCCCACCCCACCCCACATTAAAAAAATATTGCATGTGTTTGCATGAATTTAGTATTTTTTTTCTGATATAGATCTTAAAGAAAGTATTTCATACACGATATGGCTGATGGAAACAGAAGTGTTCGTTCTGCTAAATATGAACTACCTGTCTACAACTTAACTAACAAAACTAAATACGCTATTGGTTCCATCCATTTAATAGCTTTAACAGAGGGCATTCTTTCAGATGAGCAAAGAGTGCGACTGACAGCAAATAGATTCATAAATTTACAAGGAGGAACAATGATTTTCAGGCATAAACCTTTATATGCATACCACAGGTTACGAAATAAAAATATTTAAATAAATAGTTGTAATTTTTATTGAAGTTGTTGCACATTCTGACAGTGACTGATGTTTCTCATCACATCGATAATGAGTTTAAAACACTAGGGCAGCAATAAAAATTATATTCGAAGATTGAAATTGAGTACAAATTTTTTATCACATTAAGAATAACATTAAGAGCATTATCAAGTTTCCAAATTAACAGGTAATGTACAAGTCATATTTAAAACCAGCATTAGAGCATCATTTAGAGATGTGCTTAGTTACTAAGTTAGCAAACATAACAATTTTTTTTACATGCCTCATTCTATGTTAAGATCTGAAAACCAATGATCAATATCCTCATCATCGGAAAATTCACATGGTTCAGTGTTCTCGTCAGTGTTTTCGTCTTCAGAAATTTCCTCTAAAGTAAAGTTTAACAATTTTTCAATATGTGTTTGAGAACATAATCCAATTTACAATTCTTGTAAAACAGATCACAGCAGGAATGAACTGGTTCCACTTCTTTCAGCTGTGAAAGTTCTGCTGCTGTATGAAATGGTGCCAGCATTGACGCTCGTTGGCAGTTATAGTTAATGGTATTACTTGTGTTCACCAGCTCAATAGGTTTAATTTAACTTTTTTTTGGATCTTCAGTGTTGATCACCGACCAGGGTCTCTGGGGCAGCCAAAAGATAGTCGAATTCTCCACGTTCAACACTTGAATCCCTACAACCACCTCCTATCAAAATTAAATTTTACAAAGACATGCATTAAGTAATATCCAAACTTGGCAAATAAATATACAAACAAAAGCAAATATTAATATTACAATAACAAAACAATAATTAACAATAGCCCAAAATATATTGAGCAAAATCATATACCAAACATATATCAGTACCGCATGTGCATTACTCATTTACACATTTTCCATGATATACCAGAGACATGTGTATTTTACATTGTGTATTTTTGAGTTTCTTTGGACATGTATTTGTCTATATATAAGTGTGTTGTTTAAACTTATTTTCAATACCTTTATAGATTTACTACTGAGACAAAAGTTAGCTCTTTTTAGTGGTTGGACTGAATAAAGATCAAATGATACGAGTCTAACAAGCGCTACCACTAACAAGAGCATCTTTGAAATCAAGCTTTACACATCAGGTAATACATGTTAATAGGTTAAAATACAATTTCACTTAAACTAGACAATAAATAAATATTTCCTCTCACCTAAATATTCTGCTTTCACACCAGGGATAAGACCTAAACGTTCACATTGATTCTTCATAAGTGCGATCAGTAGCGAACATATGATGACTTTCTTCAAACTGCCCCATTGCTTTTCTCACTGGTATAAGCAACTGGTACGGAAGTGAATTTCCAAATCCCGTTGGAAGTATAGCCATGCAATCGTTGTTCTTCGTTAGCACTTCTAATATTCGTTTCTGTTCTTGCTTTATATTGACTACATTGAATAACTTTAAAGATTCCGACACAGCTTCTTCGAGTTCAGCCATCTTGATCTTTCTTTATTTTCTATTTCTATTCAAATCGTTCCCAAACATATTCGTTCATGAATCTTGATATTGGCGTATATTATATTATGGGTTTTTATCTCTGTTGTTGTGTTTATTTTCGTCAAACAAAACAATTTTACGAAAATATTAAAAATAAATATATAAGTCTAATAATGTTAGCACATACAAATACAAAGTGTGATTATAGTTTCTGTGTGCGAATGCAATGTGGTATCGATTTGACTTAAAACCGGCTGATTAGCCTACATGCTCTGTGTGACAAATTCTGATTGGCTAATACTTTCATGAATATTCGTAATACAAAGGTCGTTCGGACGTGACCCCGGATTGGCTTACTTCAGATCCTTGTGTAGCGATCTAAGTGAGCGGATCAAAGGATCTGATTTTAGTCAGATTGCACAACATAACAACAATGTATAGAATCATATTATGGTTTACACTTATAAATGCCACTAAATAGACATTATAAACTGGTGATTTAGAGACATATATTTTCTCTTATACAACGATTTATTCATACTTGGCTGGTTATCAGTTGTATAATAGATGTTGATATGGCTGATGCTGAACACATTCCCCAGGTCCACTCTCCATGTAGCTGTGTATTGATTATCTGCTGACATTGAACATTGATCTCCAGTGAGTGAACGATCATTGTATAAACCATCCACTGCATTATCACCACTATAGTAATTAGGATCAGGCCAGGGATGTTCTTGCCAGGTAGGTTTACCAAGTGCTATATTTTCTTTTAAGAAAAAGCGTATTATAATGGACACATGGCGGATTCTAAAAACAATAACTCTTTATTCAATGGGTCGTTATACATTTTTGCTTATAAACCAAGAATCCTTGTGTCTTGAATTAATATCGTTACTTATATATATACACTCAAGATGTGAGTCAGCAATATATAGTAACATGTATAAGACAAACCAACTATTAAAATTATGATAAACAAGATGAATCTTTGTTTTGTTAGTTGCTATAATGTTAATCGGTTAATGGTGAGTGAAAATCAATGCAAAAATTACTGAAATTGAAAACTGGGTCCGTCGTCCTTACAATAAATTAAATGCAGGCACAAGTATTTACGCACACTGTTTGCATCTTTTACATGTATCTATCTACTTACCAGAACTGAAAGCGCGTGTAACGAGCAGCAACACTAGGGCGATCAGGAAGTACATTCTAATACATCTTGAGTCTGAAAATAAATATATTTCATTTATAATAAAATGTTTTGTGTGTTTTTGAGAACCTTTATGTTTAAATTTCTACGGATAGTCTATACACTAATATTTTTAAACTAATGCTCTTGCGCAAATCCTTAATTTTCTCCTTTTTTTGGGGGGGGGGGGGCGTGTTTCCCATAAATAATTGTTTGGTTTTTCTGATTAGATTCCGAGCATGGACATGCTATTGTATTAACGATTCTGAAGAAAAAAAATCTGGTCTAATTAACTGATCATTATTTTACATGCATTTAGGTTGAACCCTTATTATAGCAGTCTTTAAATGCTTTTTATAATCCTGTTTTAATATATTGGATTGTTGCTTTTTTTGTTTAGAGTCTTTCTCGGGAGAAATTACAATATTTTAATAAGTCAAAACGATAAAACTCATCAGTGCTTTAATATACATGTAGCACATGTAATTAGACGCTAGTTTTGTAGGAGAGAAGGTCTCCTGGTAAGACTTCTAGTAAAATAAATATTTCACGGAACAAAATTTCGTTAATTTTTTTTTCGTCCTATCTATGAAAGTTACTTGATCAAACCAAAAATCAATATAAACCAAATATCTGAGAAAGTTATACACTCACACATGAGCAGATATGGTGTCCTGTAAAAGATTGAAATGTATGAAGGAAGTAAAATAAATGTGTATGAATAGACAAATAGATACATAAACTAATCGTGTACGTCTTTACAGAGTGGAACCGTTTGTTCTATTCCCAAGATTGATTTTATTCAATCCGCATGTTATTGTCAAAATCCCACTTTAAAAACCTTTGTGAAATACGTATACAGGTTTATTTTTGGATTTTCAAAAACACTTACTTTATTTTTTACCAAATTAAAAAATCGTAAAAAAATCATATTCGCCCGGACATCGGACTACTCCTATCGAACTCATGCTTGATCTATTTATGTGCAGTACATCAAACGCCATATTGTGTATTTTTTTTACATAAAATTATAAATAAAAAAAGGAATCCTTGCAATTTTTAATGTTCACTAAGTACATGTACTTCTTATAAATAAGTGTAATGTTCTCTTTAATACTTCGTAGATGCGGGAAACAAACTTCCTGATCTTATACATGTAGGGGTTGTAACTTTATAAACTAAGTACTACATGTAACCACGAACCAATGGATGAAACGTCTTTCAAAGATATTAACTGAACTAATCAAAAAAAGTTAAAATTAGTAATTGTAAGTAGAAAGCTTTGCCTAAATTATCTTTGATAACCATCATGAACGATAATCTGCTAACCTAAAAGAAGAAAAAAAGTAAAAAAAAAAAAGACACCAGAAAAGAAGATACATGTATATGAGTTTTTATCTAATAGAGAAATATTGCCGATTCATACGTTAGTCTTACAAATGATTCACTTTTTTCGTCATTTGGGGGACCTTTGTAAATTACTTCTTTTTAATCATTAAAGGAGACATGGTCAGGCCAATATATCAACATATCGAGTACACTTCTACGAACATGTATAAAGTTGGTGTTCCTCCGTTGGGTCAAGTTAGCAACTAACAGTAAAGAATAATGTACGTGCATTTGATGAAAACATATTGTAATAGATAAAACTGCTTTAATTGTTGGTTCATACAGACTGCATGATCATGCATAAAAATGGCGTGTACTGCGTACTAAGAAGTTCTATAAACTATAATCATCACTTTTACGACTTCTTATTATAAAAAAAACCTGTTTATTGCTTACATAAATAAATGGTAAAATCAGAGACCAGTATTTTGATTTCATTTTTCATTGTTTTAAAGAAAAGAAATAGCATTGTTTTAAAAACAGGAACTTTCATATAGAAGCAAAAAGCGTCCGTACACGTTACATAATGTTCAACTCTCAACTCTTTCATTTGTTAAATAAAATATTCAAGAGATAAATTCAGAGTATTGTTATAATACAATGTATGCCTCCTCCAAATATATTCTTCAAACAAACAGTTTTTAATACTTAACGTTCATTTGAACAAGTAGACGACAAAACATCAACAATTCTGGGTTTGGGAAGCATTTACATTTTTGTTTATATCATACATGTATAGTTTATCACCAAGTTATATATAACCAAAAATAAATATAATTTAACCATTAAATAATATAATAAGATCTTACCAAATATTAGAAGTCTCCAAGTTAAAAAATAAGACAACTTTTCTGAACACTTTTATTATTTCTTTGCAGCAACAGGAAGTAATTTTGAGGAGTGACATCTATAATGTAGTGGTAAAATTAATCCCTTAAACAAATCTACTGTTACATGTAACACTTAAGACTGGGTTTTTTTCATAGGGAAATAAAAAAGGCAATACTTTGATGAAAAAAAAGTTGTAGTTTTTCCCCTGAGCAACTATATTGTTATTCTAAAACACCAAACGACCGAATTACATCTGATTGTTGTTTTATTACTCATATCTAAACAAAAACACCACCTATTATGCCGAATGTATAAATAAAACAATTGTTATGGGAATCCTTTTGTTTGAAGGAAAACAAGATGTTGTTTATGAAATATATTGGAAGTCTATCAAAATCGCAAAATGAGTAGGCGCAGGGTCAGTTGAAAGGTATTAATAAAGCTAAACCTTGTTCAGGCTAAAACGATTTAACTTAATAGTCGAAGCGTTTTTCAGGCTTATTGACCATGCCTTATTCAGGATTTAATTCAGCGTTCCTTATTCAGGAAACCTAAGGTCTTATTCAGAGCTGAGCAAAGCAACGAATCTCTAAAATAAAAATTATCAGCACTTATATAGACAATAATCACGCGACAAACATAAATCGACATCTATAAAATCCAACAATTTACACAATTAAAGGTCGATAATTACAAAACTACATGTGTATTGATAATAAAAGTATTTGTTGTATTGTTCATAAAAATTGCATCACATAACATTTCATATATCTTATGTTAGCGAGAATCCTTTCCAGTGGGTGTCCTTGACCTTGTGTTATTTGAACCCAGTAAAACGCATATAAATTGCATATATATCTGATAATATGCTATCATAGTTTGTGTTTTAAGGAAAAAGTGGATCATATAAAGTAAATTTACGCAATCAAGAGGGAAAGAGGAAGCAAAGCGATCAAGCCCCTTTTTAATCGCGTCATTTTTTTCTTAATATAATCTAACTTACTTAAAAACATACCCCATTTTTGTTATTGGTTAATCAAAAGTTGCACGAAAATCAAATATTATCTCTTTTGATTACGGTTATCTTACCTGACAATTGAAATGTGACGTCGCTGTGAACTTAGAGAATTTCTTAACAATTATAAACATCTTTTAATAGAGTATTAAGCGGCTGCTAATTAATTGTAAAAATGGGCTACGTTCTAATTAACTTTATTTATTGCAATATTTGATCAATGTAAATTGGATTTCAAAAATATCAATCGTAGGGCGGATAAAGTTTTATTCATGATAATCAATTATATACTTATTTCAATAATTTTCAACTTATGAAAAATATTTGTTAAGTGTTCAAGAAAATGAGCTTTTCAATTTGTAAATGTAAGCTGCATGCTTTGAGAGTGCTAGTGTTTGACCTAAGAAAGTAAAAAGTAATTGTACCTCAAAGTTCAAGTGTCTTTCAATTGTTTGTCCATGTAAGTTAACTCCCGCTTTAATCTAAAAATATCAACTATGAAATAATATAAATGCATTGGATCGTTCAAGTCAATGTACTTATCGTAATCTATCTAAAATGGGATATCAAAGGAGAGTGGTTATACACTAGTCTTGTAGTTCTAAAAGCTTCATTACAATTATGCACTCAAGTATCAGCAAGAGAGCGCACACTTTCTAAATGGATAATTGCCAAATCTTAACGTGGATCAAATGCAAGCACGGTGAATTTCTATATGAATCCAGAACTTTCTTTTGCAACAGCAGAACCAATCAGGTAAATTATCCCATGTTTAGAAATGTGCAGTTTGAACCGGACGCAGTGGAAATAAGTTAAACCACCATGATATTTGAAAACATTTAAAGCAAAAAGCAGCGAGGTCATTTACAACACTTATGCGTTAATATTGGTCATGATATTGTAACTTCATATATCAATGCTTGTATGGTTTTTTTTATTGGTTTAAACATCAATACTAATGTGTATTTTTAAGCATGGTTGAAAACATATCATTATATTCGTCATGGTTAAAACAGTTTTAGCTTGAATTAAAAAGGCAACTAGTTTTCGTGTTTCAATTAATTCATCCGAAAATATAATCTTAAACTATAATTTGCATCGAAGTTAACAAAATTGTAAGTGTATAAAGAACTGATGTTGTAGTGCAGACTTTAATCTCATTTTCATAAAGTTTAAAAGTACATTTGCCATGTAATAATGGAGAATGTGTAGTGGTAAAATACAATTTATTTGACGTTGTCTGTATCATAATTAGTGCGTGTACTTTACTTCTCTACTCTTTATAAGCTATACAAATCTTGTGTTTTAATATTGGCCAGAGTCATGTGAGATTGTATATGAAAGCATTTCTTGTTGTACATAATATTTTTTGTTTCGAATTATTCAATTCGAATTATTTCAATTAGTATCTACTTATAATGAACCCATTGACTTTTAAAAGCGTGCTTTCGTTATGAACAAAATGCATGGGAAATATTACCTCTTGATGTTTTTGATATTGATTGTAAAATAGCAGTTAAACATTATAAGTAAATTTTCACAGGTTGCTAGTGCCTGTTGTATTTCTGTGACTGAATGTAAAAAAATCACTGAATCATTAGAGTAAACTTAAAACAAGTTAAAAAAATATTACAAACTAGAACTTTTTTTGTCTTCAACAAAAAGTAAGGGCTTTTCGACAGCCCCATTATCCCTTTTTAATTAAATGTTCAAAAAAAATTATTCTCTAATTAATTTCCAATGTGTTCTAAACGCCTTTGTATTCCCTGTAGCTTAGATAAGAACGTATGAGTAGTGCAATGTGAAAAGAAAGATAACTCCAGAATTTTACAAGAAGCTACACTTCTAATTTCCAGAGGAATATTTTCAAAAAATCATATTGAAGTAAGTATTCCTTCCTCGGACACAAAACTTAGTATGCCTATAGTATTTTTGCTCTACATTCTTACAGCAAAGCAAGATAACTCTTACTAAAAAACATTTTGAAATTTAAAAATGTGATGATCTTTGGGCCTTCCATACCCCTATAAGGAGTCAAAAAGTTGCCCCTCGGACCATGATTTTAAGATTGTACTCTTTATTTTCAACAATAAACTGAAAAATATTTTAAAATCACAAGAGAATTTAAAAAGTTACAGCTAAAGGGCTGTTTTGTACGTTGACCCCTGCAGATCCCTAATTTCCTCGAATTGTCTACCCAAAAACTTTTCCGGTCTGCGCATTACGTGTATCATTATACATCTGAAATATTGTAATGTTAACTTGTAAACTTTTTGAGAAAACGAACGACGCGTGATTTTAGTTTAACATTGAAACTCCCATAGACAATTTTTCATAGGCTCATAAAACCGGAAGTACTCAATATATTTTATTCAAACTTGGAATATATGTTAAATAGTTCTACCTGAACAGTATTTAGGCGTCTTATAAAATATCTAGGGGTTTGTTAAAAAAAAAATCTTGTTCATCCCCCCTTTTCTCAAGTTTGAGCCCTAATATCTCAAAAACGATAAGAGATTGAGAAATGCCTACGCTTATGATTTTGTACATCAAGACAAGATGCGTCTAATTCTTAAACTTGAATGCTCTAGCTCAAAAAATAAAAAAAAATAGTGTGCTTCAATGAATTTTAAGTATTTTTCTTGTGAAAACCGGAAGTGCCAGAACCGGAAGTCCAAAACCTTACATACGCGTGTCATTTAAAAATGCTATAAGTCTATTGCATGGTTGTTTTAATATGTCTTTCCGTTTTCAAAAAATCGCTGACGAAACTTTGTCGAGAAGAATAATAATAACTAGAACTTTTTTTTGTCTTCAACAAAAAATAAGGGCTTTTCGACAGCCCCATTATCCCTTTTTAATTAAATGTTCCAAAAAAATTATTCTTTTATTTAATTCCAAGTGTTCTACACGCTTTGGTATTCCCAGTTGCTTTGATAGGAACTTATGAGCAGTGCAATGTGAAAAGAAAGATAACTCCAGAACTTTACAGGTAGCTACACTTCTAATTTCAAGAGGAATATTTTCAAAAAATCATATCGAAGGAAGCATGCATTCCACGGACACAAAACTTGGTATGCCTATAGTATTTATTCTCTACATTCTTATAGCAAAGCGAGATAACTCTTACTAAAAAACATTTTGAAATTTAAACAAATGATGATCTTTGGGCCTTCCTAACCCCTATAAGGACTCAAAAAGTGGCCCCTCGGACCATAATTTTAAGATTATACTCTTCATTTTGAACAATAAACTGAAAAGATTTTTAAAATCGGAAGAGAAATAAAAAAGTGACAGCTAAAGTGCTGTTTTGTGTGTTGGCCCCTGCAGATCCCTAATTTTCTCAAATTGTCTACCCAAAAACTTTTCCGGTCTGCGCATTGTGTGTACCATTATACATATGAAATATTGTAATGTTAACTTGAAAACTTTTTGAGAAAACGAACGACGCGTGAATTTCGTTTAACATTGAAACTCCCATAGGTGATTTTCATCGACCTATAAAATCGGAAGTAGTCAATATATGTCAATGAAACTCGGAATGTACGTTTATTACTTCTATCTTAACAATGGTAAGGTATAATTTAATTGTTTAAGGGTCATTTGAATTTTTTTGTTTTTCATCCCCCCTTTTCTAAAGTTTAGGATTTAATATCTCAAACACGGTAAGATATAGAAAGTTGTCTACGCTTACAATTTTGTACAACAAGATAAGATGTATCTAATTCCAAAAGCTGAACGTTATAATTTAAAAACTAAATAAAATATTGCGTTTCGTTCAATTTTTACAATTTTCCTTATATAAACCGGAAGTACCGGAACTGGAGGTTCAAAACCTTACTTTCCATAGATTGTTATATTTGCTGAAAGATCGTTGCATAATTGTATCTCTATACCTTCCAGTTTTATAGAAATCGTTGACAAAAAACTGTCGAGAAAAATAATAATAACTAGAACTTTTTTTTTTTTCAACAAAAAGTAAGGGCTTTTCGACATCCCTATTATCCCTTTTTAATTAAATGTTAAAAAAAATTATTCTCTAACTTATTTCCAAGTGCTCTAAACGCCTTGGTATCTCCAGTTGCTTAGATAGAAACTTATGAGTAGTGCAATGTCAAAAGAAAGATAACTCCAGAACTTTACAGGTAGCTACACTTCTTATTTCCAAAGGAATATTTTCAAAAAATCATATTGAAGTAAGTATTCCTTCATCGGACACAAAACTTGGTATGCCTAAAGTATAAATGCTCTACATTCTTACAGCAAAGCGAGATAACTCTTCTTAAAAAAAATTTTGAAATCTAAACAAGTAATGATATTTGGGCCTTCCAAACCCCTATAAGGAGTCAAAAAGTGGCCCCTCGGACCATAATTTTAAGATTGTACTCTTTATTCTAAACAATAAACTGAAAAGATTTTGAAAATCCAAAGAGAAATAAAAAAGTTACAGATAAAGGGCTGTTTTGTACGTTCGCCCCTGCAGATCCCTAATTTTCTTGAATTGTCTACCCAAAAACTTTTCCGGTCTGCGCATTGTGCGTACCATTATAAATCTGAAATATTGTAATGTTAACTTGTAAACTTTTTGAGAAAACGAACGACGCGTGATTTTAGTTTAACATTGAAACTCCCATAGACAATTTTTCATAGGCTCATAAAACCGGAAGTACTCAATATATTTTATCCAAACTTGGTATATATCTTGAATACTTCTATCTGAACAATGTCTCGGCATCTTATAAAATTCATAAGGTTTTTTAAAAAAAAATTCTGTTTCATCCCCCCTTATCTCAAGTTTGAGCCCTAATATCTCAAAAACAGTAAGAGATAGAGAAATGGCTACGCTTATGATTTTGTACATCATGACAAGATACATCTAATTCTTAAACTTGAATGCTCTAACTATAAATATAATAAAGATATTGTGCATCAATGTATTTTTAGTATTTTCCTTGTCAAAACCGGAAGTGCCGGAACCGGAAGTCCAAAACCTTACATACGCGTGTCACTCAGAGATGCTGTAAGACTATTGTATAATTGTTTCGAAATTCTTTCGCGTTTTCAAAAAATCGCTGACGGAAATTCTGTCGAGCATAAGAATAATAACTAGAACTTTTTTTGTCTTCAACAAAAAGTAAGGGCTTTTCGACAGCCCCATTATCCCTTTTTAATTAAATGTTCCAAAAAAATTATTCTCTTATTTATTTCCAAGTGTTCTAAACGCCTTGGTATCCCCAGTTGCTTTGATAGGAACTTATGAGTAGTGCAATGTGAAAAGAAAGATAACTCCAGAATTTTACAAGAAGCTACACTTCTAAGTTCCAGAGGAATATTTTCAAAAAATCATATTGAAGTAATTATTCATTCCTCGGACACAAAACTTGGTATACCTATAGTATTTTTACTCTACATTCTTACAGCAAAGCGAGATAACTCTTACTATAAAACATTTTGAAATTTAAAAATGTGATGATCTTTGGGCCTTCCAAACCCCTATAAGGAGTCAAAAAGTGGCCCCTTGGACCATAATTTTAAGATTGTACTCTTTAATTTAAACAATAAACTGAAAAGATTTTTAAAATCAAAAGAGAATTTAAAAAGTTACAGCTAAAGTGCTGTTTTGTTTGTTGGCCCCTGCAGATCCCTAATTTTTTCGAATTGTCTACCCAAAAACTTTTCCGGTCTGCGCATTGTGTGTATCATTATACATCTGAAATATTGTAATGTTAACTTGTAAACTTTTTGAGAAAACGAACGACGCGTGATTTTAGTTTAACATTGAAACTCCCATAGACAATTTTTCATAGGCTCATAAAACCGGAAGTACTCAATATATTTTATTGAAACTTGGAATATATGTTAAATAGTTCTACTTAAACAATATTTAGGCGTCTTATAAAATATCTAGGGGTTTGTTAAAAAAAAATCTTTTTCATCCCCCCTTTTCTCAAGTTTGAGCCCTAATATCTCATAAACGGTAAGAGATAGGAAATGCGTACGCTTATGATTTTGTACATCAAGACAAGATGCATCTAATTCTTAAACTTGAATGCTCTAACTCAAAAAATACAAAAAAATAGTGTGCTTCAATGAATTTTTAGTATTAACCTTGTCAAAACCGGAAGTGCCGAAACAGGAAGTCCAAAACCTTACATACGCGTGTCATTTAAAAATGCTATAAGTCTATTGCATGGTTGTTTTAATATGTCTTTCCGTTTTCAAAATATCGCTGACGGAACTTTGTCGAGAAGAATAATAATAACTAGAACTTTTTTTGTCTTCAACAAAAAGTAAGGGCTTTTCGACAGCCCCATTATCCCTTTTTAATTAAATGTTCAAAAAGAAATTATTCTCTGATTTATTTCCAAGTGTTCTAAACGCCTTGGTATCCACAGTTGCTTAGAAAGGAACTTATGAGTATTGCAATGTGAAAAGAAAGATAACTCCAGAATTTTACAGATAGCTACACTTCTAATTTCCAGAGGAATATTTTCACTAAATCATATTGAAGTAAGAATTCATTCCTCGGACACAAAACTTGGTATGCCTATAGTATTTGTGCTCTACATTCTTACAGCAAAGCGAGATAACTATTACTAAAACAAATTTGAAATTTAAACAAGTGATGATCTTTGGGCCTTCCAAACCCCTATAAGGAGTCAAAATGTGGCCCCTCGGACCATAACATTAAGATTGTACTCTTTATTCCTAACAATAAACAGAAAAGATTTTTAAAATCAAATGAGAAATAAAGAAGTTACAGCTAAGGGGCTGTTTTTTACGTTGGCCCCTGCAGATCCCTAAATTTCTCGAATTGTCTACCCAAAAACGTTTCCGGTCTGCGCATTGTGTGTATTATTATACATCTGAAATATTGTAATGTTAACTTGAAAACTTTTTGAGAAAACGAACGACGCGTGATTTTAGTTTAACACTGAAACTCCCATAGACGATTTTTCATAGGCTCATAAAACCGGAAGCACTTAATATTTTTTATTCAAACTTGGAATATTTGTTAAATAGGTCAATCTAAACAATATGTTGGCGTCTTATAAAATTTCTAAGGTTTTTAAAAAAAAAAATTGTTTTTCATCCCCCCTTTTCTCAAGTTTTAGCCCTAATATCTCGAAAATGGTAAGAGATACAGAAATGCCAACACTAGAGATTTTGTACATCAAGACAAGATGAATCTAATTCAAAAACTTGAATGCTCTATCTGAAACAATAATGGAGATTTTGTGCTTCAATGAATTTTTAGCATTTCCCTTTTAAAAACCGGAAGTGCCGGAACCAGAAGTCCAAAACCTTACATACGCGTGTCATTTAAAAGTCTTATAAGACTGTTGCATAATTGTTTCAATATGTCTTTTGGTTTTCAAAAAAACGCTGACGGAAATTCTGTCGAGAAAAAGAATAATAAGAAACATCAGAATAACAATAGGTCTTTTCGACCGAAAGTCGAAAAGCCCTAACTAGAACTTTTTTTGTCTTCAACAAAAAGTAAGGGCTTTTCGACAGCCCCATTATCCCTTTTTAATTAAATGTTGAAAAAAAATTATTCTCTAACTTATTTCCAAGTGTTCTAAACGCCTTGGTATCTCCAGTCGCTTAGATAGAAACTAATGAGTAGTGAAATGTCAGAAGAAAGATAACTCCAGAACTTTACAGGTAGCTACACTTCTAATTTCCAAAGGAATATTTTCAAAAAATCATATTGAAGTAAGTATTCCTTCCTCGGACACAAAACTTGGCATGCCTATAGTATTTATGCTCTACATTCTTAGAGCAAAGCGAGATAACTCTTCTTAAAAAGATTTTCGAAATCTAAACAAGTCATGATCTTTGGGCCTTCCAAACCCCTATAAGGAGTCAAAAAGTGGCCCCTCGGACCATAATTTTAAGATTGTACTCTTAATTCTAAACAATAAACTGAAAAGATTTTTAAAATCAAAAGAGAAATAAAAAAGTTACAGCTAAAGGGCTGTTTTGTACGTTGGCCCCTGCATATCCCTAATTTTCTCGAAATGTCTACCCAAAAACTTTTCCGGTCTGCGCATTGTGTGTATCATTATACATCTGAAATATTGTAATGTTAACTTGTAAACTTTTTGAGAAAACGAACGACGCGTGATTTTAGTTTAACATTGAAACTCCCATAGACAATTTTTCATAGGCTCATAAAACCGGAAGCACTCAATATATTTTATTGAAACTTAGAACATATCTTGAATACTTCTATCTGAACAATGTCTAGGCGTCTTATAAAATTTTTAAGGTTTTTTGAATTTTTTTTCTTTTTCATCCCCCCTTATCTCAAGTTTGAGCCCTAATATCTCAAAAACGGTAAGAGATAGAGAAATGGCTACGCTTATGATTTTGTACATCAAGACAAGATGCATCTAAATCTTAAATTTGAATGCTCTTACTATAAAAACAATAAAGATATTGTGCTTCAATGAAATTTTAGCATTTTCCTTGTCAAAACCGGAAGTGCCCGAAGCGGAAGTCCAAAACCTTACATACGCGTGACATTTAAAATTGCTGTAAGTGCCTTGCATTGTGGTTTTAATATGTCTTTCCGTTTTCAAAAAATCGCTGACGAAACGTTGTCGAGAATAATAAAAAATAATAAAACAGAACAAAAACAATAGGTCTTTTCGACCGAAAGTCGAAAAGCCCTAACTAGAACTTTTTTTGTCTTCAACAAAAAGTAAGGGCTTTTCGACAGCCCCATTATCCCTTTTTAATTAAATGTTAAAAAAAAATATTCTCTAATTTATTTCCAAGTGTTCTAAACGCCTTGGTATCCGCAGTTGATTAGATAGGAACTTACGAGTAGTACAATGTGAAAAGAAAAATAACTCCAGAAGTTTACAGGTAGCTACACTTCTAATTTCCAGAAAAATATTTTCAAAAAATCATACTGAAGTAAGTATTCATTCCTAGGACACAAAACTTGGTATGCCTATAGTATTTAGGCTCTACATTCTTACAGCAAAGCGAGATAACTTTTCTTTAAAAAAAATTTGAAATTTAAACAAGTAATGATCTTTGGGCCTTCCAAACCCCTATAAGGAGTCAAAAAGTGGCCCCTCGGACCATAATTTTAAGATTGTACTCTTTATTCTGAACAATAAATTGAAAAGATTTTTAAAATCAAAAGAATAATAAAAAAGTTACTGGTACTGTACCAGTTATCGGCTAAGACCAGTTATCGGCTAAACTGAGGGTTCGGGTCTATAGCACGCGAATATCCGAGATTTTTTAATTCAGTCATCTGTTTCTAATATAGAAAAGTAAGTTTGCTTGAAAACTTTCTTAAATATGTTTTATACATGAGCTTAAACTATCATTGTTTACCGCTGATTTTACATCTTTGCACTTTCAGCAGTGGGGGAAGTGACGTAATAAGTTAAAAATAGAATATTACCTCTTTGTGATACGTTATTATATCCCTGCTTTGATTTGACATATAAAATCAATACATTTAACATGTATAAACAAAAGGAATTCACGAATTTCCGAGAGATTCGTAGCGCAATTGAACGCCTGATTGCACAATTATGTATTGAATAGTGTACGATTTGGTGTATTACCGAATGATAATAAACAAACGTTTTATGAGTTTTGTTTATAATGTATCATGACCCCGAATACTTTACTCTGACCTCACAAGGGGCATAATTCAAACTACATTTAGCAGAGTATAAAATCAACATGAACACGGATTTTTACTATGTTATTATCACGAAGCCGATAACTGGTACAGTAAATCGTAAAAACTCGGCAAATTCGGGGCGTGCTTAAAAGCACAAAACAAGATGTTTTGGGTTCTAAATAATGATATAAACTAACAGATTGATAAATAAGGAGTTCACTTTTTTAAAGTATGTCAAGTTTTATCCAAAAATATCATTAAATAAGGAATTACGAAAAGAAAACGTTAAATTTTAGCCGATAACTGGTACAGTGCCAGTACAGCTAAAGTGCTGTTTTGTACGTTGGCCCCTGCAGATCCCTAATTTTCTCGAATTGTCTACCCAAAAACTTTTCCGGTCTGCGCATTGTGTGTACCATTATACATCTGAAATATTGTAATGTTTACTTGTAAACTTTTTGAGAAAACGAACGACGCGTGATTTTAGTTTAACATTGAAACTCCCATAGACAATTTTTCATAGGCTCATAAAACCGGAAGTACTCAATATATTTTATTGAAACTTGAAATGTATCTTGAATACTTCTATCTGAACAATGTCTAGGCGTCTTTTAAAATTTCTAAGGTTTTTTGATTTTTTTTTCGTTTTCATCCCCCGTTATCTCAAGTTTGAGCCCTAATATCTCAAAAACAGTAAGAGATAGAGAAATGGCTACGCTTATGATTTTGTACATCAAGACAAGATGCATCTAATTCTTAAATTTGAATGCTCTAACTATAAAAACAATAAAGATATTGTGCTTCAATGAAATTTTAGTATTATCCTTGTCAAAACCGGAAGTTCCGGAACCGGAGGTCCAAAACCTTACATACGCGTGTCATTTAAAATTGCTATAAGTGTATTGCATTGTTGTTTTAATATGTCTTTCCGTTTTCAAAAAATCGCTGACGAAACTTTGTCGAGAATAATAAAAAATAATACTAGAACTTTTTTTGTCTTCAACAAAAAGTAAGGGCTTTTCGACAGCCCCATTATCCCTTTTTAATTAAATGTTCAAAAAGAAAGTATTCTCTGATTTATTTCCAAGTGTTCTAAACGCATTAGTATCCCCAGTTGCTTAGATAGGAACTTATGATTAGTGCAATGTGAAAAGAAAGATAACTCCAGAACTTTACAGGTAGCTACACTTCTAATTTCCAGAGGAATATTTTCAAAAAATCATATTGAAGTAAGTATTTATTCCTCGGACACAAAACTTAGAATGCTTATAGTACTTGTGCTCTACATTCTTACAGCAAAGCGAGATACCTCTTACTAAAAAACATTTTGAAATTTAAACAAGTGATAATCTTTGGGTCTTCCAAACCCCTATAAATAGTCCAAAAATGGACCCTCGGACAATAATTTTAAGATTGTACTCTTTATTCCTAACAATAAACTGAAAAGATTTTTAAAATTGGAAGAGAAATAAAAAAGTTACAGCTAAAGGGCTGTTTTGTACGCTGGCCCCTGCAGATCCCTTTTTTTCTTAAATTGTCTACCCAAAAACTTTTCCGGTCTGCGCATTGTGTGTACCATTATACATCTGAAATATTGTAATGTTAACTTGAAAACTTTTTGAGAAAACGAACGACGCGTGATTTTTGTTTAACATTGAAACTCCCATAGGTGATTTTCATCGACCTATAAAACCGGAAGTAGTCAAAATATGTCAATGAAACTCGGAATGTACTTTTATTACTTCTATCTTAACAATGGTAAGGTATAATTTAAATTTTTAAAGGTCATTTGAAATTTTTTGTTTTTCATCCCCCCCTTTTCTAAAGTTTAGGATTTAATATCTCAAAAACGGTAAGATATAGAATGTTGTCTACGCTTACAATTTTGTACAACAAGACAAGATGTATCTAATTCCAAAAGCTGAACGTTCTTATTCAAAAACTAAACAAAATATTGCGTTTCGTTAAATTTTTACAATTTTCCTTATATAAACCGGAAGTACCGTAACCGGAAGTTTAAAACCTTACTTTCCATAGATTTATATATTTGCTGTAAGACCGTTGCATAATTGTATCTATATACCTTCCAGTTTTATAGAAATCGTTGACAAAAAACTGTCGAGAAAATAATAATAATAAAACTAGAACTTTTTTTTGTCTTCAACAAAAAGTAAGGGCTTTTCGACAGCCCCAGTGTCCCCTTTTTAAATAAATGTTCAAAAAGAAATTAATCTCTGATTGATTTCCAAGTGTTCTAAACGCCTTGGAATCATCAGTTGCTTAGATAGTAACTTATGATTAGTGCAATGTGAAAAGAAAGATAACTCCAGAACTTTACATGTAGCTACACTTCTAATTTCCAGAGGAATATTTTCAAAAAATCATATTGAAGTAAGTATTCTTTCCTCGGACACAAAACTTAGAATGCTTATAGTATTTGTGCTCTACATTCTTACAGCAAAGCGAGATAACTCTTACTAAAAAACATTTTGAAATTTAAACAAGTGATGATCTTTGGGCCTTCCAAACCCCTATAAGGAGTCAAAAAGTGGCCCCTCGGACCATAATTTTAAGATTGTACTCTTTATTCCTAACAATAAACTGAAAAGATTTTTAAAATTGGAAGAGGAATAAAAAAGTTACAGCTAAAGTGCTGTTTTGTACGTTGGCCCCTGCAGATCCCTAATTTTCTCAAATTGTGTACCCAAAAACTTTTCCAGTCTGCGCATTGTGTGTACTATTATACATTTGAAATATTGTAATGTTAACTTGAAAACTTCTTGAGAAAACGAACGACGCGTGAATTTTGTTTAACATTGAAACTCCCATAGGTGATTTTCATCGACCAATAAAACCGGAAGTAGTCAGAATTTTTAAATGAAACTTGGAATATATGTTGATTTCGTCCATTTAAATAATATTCAGGCGTCATTTAAACTTTTATAGGTCATTTGAACTTTTTTGTATTTTCATCCCCCCTTTTCTAAAATTTAAGGCTGTATATCTCAGAAACGGTAAGAGATAGAAAGATGTCTACGCTTACAATTTTGTACAACTAGTTATGATAAATCTAGTTCTAGAATTTGAATGCTCTACATTAAAAAATAAACAAAGTATTGAGTTTCAATCAATTTTTGCAATTTTCCTTGTAAAAACCGAAAGTACCGGAACCGGAAATCCAAAACCTTACATTCCATAGATTGATAGATTTGCTATAAGATCCATGCATAATTGTATCATAGTGTCTTCTAGTTTTCATAAAATCGCTGACAAAAAACTGTCGAGTATAATAATAATAAAACAGAACAAAAACAATAGGTCTTTTCGACCGAAGTCGAAAAGCCCTAAAAAGACAAAAACAATAGGTCTTTTCGACCGAAAGTCGAAAAGCCCTAATTACCAAGCTAGTAAGTTACATACATGGAACCGTTATTGGGAGAATAAATGAAATGCAATACACGGTACATATAAAGTCTACTATATATAACATGTCCAACTATTAGAAACATTACTCTAATATAACTAATAAAACTATTCACAATAATGAATTTCAACAGATAGTTACCAATTTATGGAACCCAGTGCACGACACTGCCTGTACGTATGATTCAGCGGATCAGGCTTGTTATAACAACGACCTATTTACAATATATTTAAGATATTATCTACACAATTAAAAAAGACATATGATGATCAACAGTTATTACACTTAACGTTTTTAAAACACGTTATCTATATATTCATACTTATTTCATAACGTTATTAATTCATTTTATTTAATCTTTAACCTCTAATAGTATAGAATTGGATCTGTTTAAATAATTATATTCAACAAAAATAACTTACAGGTCTTATTCTGTATGCTTAGTTTCTGTTTGAATTTCAATAACACACCTGTCTGGATAGAAAGAAATACAAAATCGGAATACAAAAAAATAAACAAAACGGGCTATATAATCATTAAGAATATGGATGTTCAAGTTTACAAACACACATGTGTTAGTAAAAATGCAGCGCTGAGAGTGAAAAGAAGAAATGAATGAATGAATGAATTACAAAATAATGCTAAAAATAAAAGTAGGTCAAACAATCACAAACTTCCCCAATATGTGAAAGTACGTTCCCGTCATTACAGACTGAGAACTCAAATAGTTATATGTATGTTCATAAAAAGTATAACAACGACCTATTTACAATATATTTAAGATATTATCTACACAATTAAAAAAGACATATAATGATCAACAGTTATTACACTTAACGTTTTCAAAACACGTTATCTATATATTCATACTTATTTCATAACGTTATTAATTCATTTTATTTAATCTTTAACCTCTAATAGTATAGAATTGGATCTGTTTAAATAATTATATTCAACAAAAATAACTTACAGGTCTTATTCTGTATGCTTAGTTTCTGTTTGAATTTCAATAACACACCTGTCTGGATAGAAAGAAATACAAAATCGGAATACAAAAAAATAAACAAAACGGGCTATATAATCATTAAGAATATGGATGTTCAAGTTTACAAACACACATTTGTTAGTAAAAATGCAGCGCTGAGAGTGAAAAGAAGAAATGAATGAATGAATGAATTACAAAATAATGCTAAAAATAAAAGTAGGTCAAACAATCACAAACTTCCCCAAGATGTAAAAGTACGTTCCCCTCATTACAGACTGAGAACTCAAATAGTTATATGTATGTTCATAAAAAGTATACCTACATGTCTGAATTGAAACGTAATAAAATGTTTATTTTCCTTGACCGACTCGTGTATTCTAAAATTTGCTTCAAAATACTCAACACTTTCCTTCGCCTGTCGCAAATCTGATACAGCTGATAATTGGCAAATCTCTTCGGCAGTCGTCTAACTCTTGCAGATTTCCTCGACTCTATTTTAGTATCAGGTTCAGAGCCATCTTTCTCCTCATTTTGGGGTGCAAGGTCTTCCGCAGCTTCCCTTTCTGGCTGTGTATCCTCTTCTACAACTCTGACTGCTTCCTTGAAATCTCTATGGGAGTTTTTTGTACCGTACCTTTACATCTTGGATCTCATATTCTGAATCACTATCACTGGTATCTAGATCCACCACATCATTCTGCTGCTCCAACTCTGTGTCTTTTTTATTCTGTTTTGTGTGATTCTGCTGCTTCTTCGCTCTTGGTTTGGGAATTGTTTTCTCTTGAAAATATGGGTCTATGCATCCTATTGACAATAGGATGTTCAGATGAAGAGTTCGCTTCGTTCCTGTTCCGTCCCATCTCTTTACTACATAAACTGGTACTTCTTTGTTTGGCTGGCGCAATGCAATGTATGCTTTCTCCTTCCACTTATCAGTAATCGTGTGCTTAAAATCGAATACAACAACCTTTACAAGAACTTTAACTCCTTCATGAATATATATTTTCTACAAAAGAAAATTATAACTGGATAGATTGACATAATGCTTTCAAACAGTCATCTGAAATAGAAAAAAAAACAACATTAGTAGGTTCAATTATTCTGGAGAGTCCATCTGCATTGTTGTTCTTATATCCAGGTCTGTATTGAATATCTAAATCAAAATTAGCTAAAGAAGCCAACCCACGATGACCTGCAAAGTCTAACTTGGCTGAGGTTAAGACGTAAGTTAGTGGGTTGTTATCTTTCAAGACTTAAGTCTTACTCACTAGTAAATGATCCTTAGATTTTTAGCATTCTGCCCATTTCAGTCCAAAGAATTCAAGTTTGCGGGCAATATAGTTTTGTGCTGCTTTAGTGAAGCTCCTGGCATAGCTGACCACTGTCTTCACACTTCGTTGTGTCTGATAAAAAACTTCACACAGAGCAATCTTACATGCACCTGTGTAATGTTCAAATAACATACTGTAATCCGCATAGCCAAGTTTAGGTGGAGTTGCTAATGCTCCCTTCAGTCTGTCAAATAATTCTGTTCCTCCTCATTTCCGGAAAATTCCTCTTTTCTTGCTTGATTCTGTACCCTCTGTTAGTATGGGCATTAACTCTGATAAAGGTCTTGCTATCTTGCTGAAGTTTTTGAGGAATTTGTGGTTATTACCGATAAAACCGAAAAAAGTTCCTAACTTCCTCCGGAGTTGTAGGTATGAGCCAGTTTAGAATTATGTTTGTCTTCTCTGGGTCTGTCTCAATACCTTGCTTAGAAACTACTAGTATATGACCTACATACCTGCCCTTCATACCTAAAGGAGAAAGCTTTAACCATCCTGTCCTTAACTTAGGAAATACTTGTTGAAAACTATCTAGGTGTTCTTCATAAGTTCTTGAGAAGGTGATAATGTCATCAAGAAAAAATAAAACAGATGTTAAGGTTCAATTCTCTAAGACAGTCTTCCGTAAGCCTTTGGTATGTGTCCAGGCTGTTGGAGAGGCTAAAGGGCATCCTATTCCACTCAAAGAAACTCAACCGGCTAATATTATTTCTTTTTTTAGTTATCGTTTGATCCCCTCCTCTCATATTGTAATAATGACAAATTTTGAACCCTTTTCTTAAAGTCATTTAAAAAGGCAAGCTATACTGTATATAAAGATAAATCATATATTGTGTAACAAACATATTTAAATAATTCACAAAATAAATAATAAACTATCATTTGAAATCTTACACATTGCATATGGCCAAGTTGGTAAAGATTAATCAGTATTTCAGATTAATGCAGAAACGTTAACACATTGGTTGATGAATAATCAATTGCCTTACATAGTACAGTCATACATACACTTAAAAATAAGTACAACAAATATCATAGTATATTAAAGCTGACAGTTACCCAAACCTCTGAGTGCCTCATTACTGCTTGTTTAACTGTTTACCAAAGTTTATCGTTTCATCGTGTGTGTCATTACTTTCCTTTCGTTGCTGCATCTTCATATAAAATTGGTTACAGCTATGCTGCAATGGCGAGAACTGGTCAGTGATATTATTTGCTTCGGATAGTTGATTTTGATATGGTTATGTTTGACATGCAGTCTCAAGCTGTTAAAACATGAAAAGATTCCATGACACCCCTTCACTTTTACTTTCTATAACAGTTTGTCACAATATGACGAATTTAACTCACAGTGTAACTCTTTAAGTAATCTGAATGGGGTATTTATATCAGTAGCGCAGTGGGTGCGACTTCGTTCTACTAACCTGCAGGGCCCGAGATCGAATATTGAAGGGGCTTTTGTTCAATTTTTTTATGAAAGCAACACATATTTAAAAAGTTAATTTTTTCCAACAATTTCACATTTTTTCAACGACAATTTCAAGTCAAATGCATGCTTGAATTTCATATCTTGAAGGAATATAACAATCGGACTTGTATTACAAAGTTTTCGAGTGTTGTGGAGGACCCGTAACAGTGTTTAACTGCATTTAAAAAAAAAAAAAATTAGGAGTTGCCTTGCAATGGGACAGCTTTTAATGATACTGGTTCAAAGGAAATGTGTTAAATAATGGTAGAACTAGTTCAATAAATAAAATGTTAGCTATTTTATCTTTTTATTTATGTCTAATTCCATATGCATGTCATTTTAACCAGGTTAATAATTAAACTCTGAACTGATGAAATGCAACATGTTAGCAAACATCTCCTAACCTGTAAAAACTTAAGTACTCGGTATAACTTAACAAAATGTGAAATATTAGTATCTATTTCACGTTTGTTTATGTTTAGAGATAAGATAAATTTATGATCGGCACAATGTTAAGGTTGCGTAAATTAATTATTGTATCCCGAAGTACAAATGCAATGTCTGAATGCCTATAAAATGTCATCTTATTCATTACATTAATCCTTGCATGGTATCTGTTTCAATGTCCAGTTATACTGTTAAACAGTTCGTCCAGATTTTATTGCATACAAAAGGATAAATGACTGAATAATGACTGTGGCATCTAACTGTAGTAGAATAGTGCCTCAACCCCGTTTACTTACCCTGGTCACAAAGTGGTCCCTGTAATCCGAGAATACATTTGAGGCAGTGACCTGTATTAATGTCACATTGTCCCTCACGACAGTTTTTTGGACATCTATTTTTGAAGATCCCTCCTTTGTGTATAGACACATTGCAGCCTAAAACACAGAAGCAGAATATAAACAAAAAGTATGTTATTCAGTTCCTGTCAAATAAGCGGTTATAAAGGTGATTATCTTAAAAATTTGACGTATTCACGTTATTAATAAACAATAATTCCCATGCATTAAGCTTACCATAAACCTCCACTTCACACAGTTCGTTGAAGGCATATTTTGAATAGAAACCAGGGTACTTAACCTTCTGTTTACGTTCATTGTAGTAGATGACGTAGCGTCCGGAAACAGAACAGTTGATGCTTATGTCCTCTAATATCATTTCTTGATTTGTTTGATTTTCATGAAAACAGAGATGGCCGGTTTCCTTTAAAGTTGTGTTGGAAACGTACAAATAAAATCCAGCTATCCTTCTAACAAATGCCGTTGGCACTTAATAAATAAATATGTACGTTCAAATACAAAAAAATTGTTAACAAATGAAAACAAACAACTTGAAATCGATTTGAAATATTTATTTTTTATGCTTTTTAGATATCTGTTTGAAATCGTTTAAACCCTACACACATTTTTGTTTTACAAAATACTTTTTGTTCGAATATTATGCACCCACAAATGGATACAGTTTCTATCCAATATTTGAATTACATATTAAAAATAGATATATTAAGGTTAAAATAAGAAGTTGACATAATAAGTAAAAGGTAAAATGCTACGACCTGTAAAAATGAACTAAAAAAAGGTATGTTCGTTTAAAATATAAAATTATTTAGAATAAACAAAACATAACAATAATGTATAGAATTACATTATGGTTTAAACTTATAGAAGCCACTATATAGAGATTAAAAGCTGGTGATAAATAAATATTTATTTTCTCTTATATAAAGATTTATTCATACTTGGCAGATTATCAGTCCTGAAGTAGATATTGATATGACTGATGCTGAACACATTCTCCAGGTCCACTCTCCATGTAGCTGTATATTGATTGGTTCCTGACACTGAACATTGATGTCCAGCAAGTGAGCGATTCGTGTAAAAACCATCCACTGCATTATCACCCCTATAGTAATAAGGATCAGGCCAGGGATGTTCTTGCCAGGTAGGTTTACGAAGTACTATATTTTCTTTAAAGAAATAACGCATTACAATGTACCCACGGCGGACTTTTAAAACAATAACACTTTAGTCAATGTGGCAGTTTATGTTTTTGCCAATAAACCAATACTCATACTGTCTTGCATGAAATTCTATTATAACACTCATCGTGTGAGTCACCAACATATATATATATATATATATATATATATATATATATATATATATATATATATATATATATATATATATATATATATATATATATATATAGTTACATGTTTAAAGCTAACCAGAAATTAAAATTATGATAAAAAAGATGTATCTTCGTTTTGTTAGTTTATTTTCGTCTGAGTTAATGGAGCATTTATTTTTAATCATTATGTTTTGAATTGTATTTTTTTTCTCAAAATAAAGCGTTGAGCTTATATGGGCATGGTCAAGATTTTGGTCAAATTCTTTTTTTATGTTTTTATTATTTACAATGCTTTAGAAATGCATTTCTAATGATAAAATAAAATTTGAGAGTCATTTGTAGAGTTATATGCAAGAAATATGTAAACAAGGCTCGTGCCCTGTTTTTGTTAACATAGTTTCTATATACCATAATAAAAATTTTTCCCAGCTTATTTGTCTATCTATTTATTTTAAGCATAGATAAACAGTTCCTTACACTTAAAACATTCGTCCTAGGTTAAAACTGAATTTTTAACTTCAACGTTCAAAATGTAAGCAAACGCTTTGTTTACATCGCGATGAATTTCACGACCTGTAACTTGCTTATAACTCAACAAATGACACTCAAATTTCTTTTGCCTATTAAAATTGCCTTTCTGCAGCATTGTAAATATTAAAATTGGAAAAATAATTGTTTACCAAATTCGTGACCATGCCCCTTTAAAGGGACTTGGACACGATTTGACTTAAAATTTTTTAATTTTATTTTTCCATTTTCAACGAATATACTGATAAATATAGAAATTAACTAGACACGATCTCGTTGCGAGCAACGAGGAGGTCTTCCGTCCGATTTTTAGAATGTGATATGACGTCATCAGCTTTCATTTTCGACAAAAAAAAAACATGGTCTGGAAAAGGAGTTGAATACTAATGCTTTCCCGTAATGCTTTTTATAAGTTCTCTTACGTTGCTTTTTTTTTTTTAAATACTTGCATTTCTTCCAATTGAGATAGAAAAGATTAAACTTTTTTACCTCTGACCCCTAAAATCCCTATTAAGATAACGCATGAGAAAATCATTATATTGTTAGGATATATAAACGTGTTATACCAAATTTTGCTCTTTTATCCTATCACAAAACAGAAAAGACTTAGGCCCATCTTGATCCTTAATTGGAGGAGTCAATCCATTTTTCGTAATATCAAATGAAAGATCGTTTAACTTTAAACACATTTTGTTCAGCAAGTGTTTAGAAATTCATTACCGTGTGAGAGAAAGTTTTTTTGGCCGATTCCTTATCCCCTTATATGGGCCGTTTAAGGACATTTTGAAATTTGAATACTGTTTAGTATAGCATTTTGAGCATCTTTTTTCCATACTGCATTTCCAAAGATTTTTCTTTTCTGATATATGGATGATTAATTTTTCGGATATTTGCCCTCTGGGAACCTATAATTACATAACGCATGATAAAATCATTACATTGCTTGGATACATAACTGTAAGATAACATATCTGCTTTTATGACCTTTCACAAATTATCTTTCAGTAAAGAGCTCAAGATGAACAACTGTAGAGCCGTCTGGTCCTCTAACTTGATAGACAAGTGCCCTTTTCTTGATATCAAATATCAAATTATATCTGGGTGATCAACATTTTGGACGTTTGACCCCTTAAAACCTAATCACCTAACTACGTAACACAGGATAAAATCAATAGATTCCTTGGATACATAACAGTTGAGATTAATTCAAAATTTAAAATTTTCTTTAACTCTCGTGATTATTAATGATAACAGTTGTGAATGGAATTGGTGACCTTTTTTTTTGTTAGAATAAACATGTATTGAAAATAATTCATGTACAGGATCATGCACGTGACAAAGAACGTGTCTTACACATGTAAATCTTAATGTTAAAGCTGCTTAGTCCAGATTTTCAATAAAATAAGTGTACGCTATTAAACGATGGTTTAAACAGGCTAATTATGTTGGCAATAATATACGTTGCAGTAGTTTTTTTCCCGTTAATTAAGTCATATTTCAATAAAAAAAAATTAATGTACATGTTGAACCTCGTTGAATCCGGATATGTACATGTGTGTTCCAGAATGCTGTCCATTCCGGCGACATTATTTTGACATTTTCCTTTCATTTTTGTTTAAAATGTTGTGCAATCCGGATCCTGCCTATTGTGTAAACCGGCGTTATGAAAAAAAACTGACTGCTAATAATTAGTAAGAGTTATCTCCCGTAGTCTGGCCACTTATCGATTGATCGGCCTTCTGCGAGATACTTAATGCTCAATTAATTTATCGACCAATCTGTCGTTGCTATTGATTTAAACAAATGTGAATATAGATCCAAACTAGCAACTCATTTCAGTTTATACCATTAAGTCTTGTTATATAAAATACGCATTTTTGCCAAAATTAGATAATTAGGTTATAGTTCATCCCATTTTTTTAGGCCTTGATTCAGGATACTGCGGGAGTAAGACTGCCGATATCGTTTGTTATCCCCGTTGCATGGTTACACGTACAGAGTTGCATATTATTCTGTCAAAATGCTCATTTTTTTTTTATAAGATTCTCATTCTTATTAATATTTATCCATTGTTCCCTGCATCAAAACAATTTTCGCCATTAGGTATTTCAGCCATCCGTTGATTGTTAATGTTTGTTTAACAACTTCTGGTTAGGCGTGCACTTTTCAGGTTGTTTTTGAATTTATCAATAAAGATGATTTGATTAAAAAAGTATTTCCATCGTATGTATTCCGTAATGGATTTATTGCCCGGGTTTTCCGAAAAAAAAATTAAATGAAAATTAGTACCGTTAATAAAATCGATGAAACCTAATATATTTCAGAAGAATTGAAAATTTTACAAGAATATGCACGATCGAGACCTACTGCATTTAATACTAATTAATTTGCAACCATGTCCTCTAAACCGGACGTTGCCTTATCCGGCCAATTTTTTAGAACCCCCCTCTGAGACAAGGTTTGCTGTACAATGTACAAATTTATTTACAAAATATTTCGCCTCGTGTTTAGACTAGCTCCTTACGTCGAAGCTAGTATGCTTGTATTACGACTTTGACATTTGTCCTTTTTATATGATCTATCATAACATATGAAATATACAGCAAGACTATTTAAAAGAACAAAAATAAAGCAGTGTACATTTGTTGATTAATAGTTTTTAAGTTTACGTTGTTTATAATCGATGCTAAACATGCAGAATGAATAAAACCAATCATTCGGAAGATGAAACCAAACGGTCTTCTTTTCTTAACATTACCATGATGTATTTTTGGGGGTTTTTTTTGTATACCCAATTTTTTAAAAATGAATATTTTAAACGTTAAAAGGAGAGCGATTCCGTGTAAATACGTCTATAACTTTGTAAGATCATTCATTTGGTTTGCATGGAAAATTATTTGATACTGTAATGGCCGACAAATCGGAACATGCAACTTAAATAGGCACCTAACACTGAAGGGAAATGGAAATATCCAGCGGATCTAAATGTTAAAATATTCTTATGATAAATTTTTTTATTTAAGGCAAACATAGATTTATTATTTTTATCTCCTTCAATATATAATTGCACTTTTTTTTGTATCAACTGTCAAAATTCGTGGTCGTTTTACCCTCTTGTGTAAACCACGCTGGAATGTTCACAATCCTTGAACCACTTAAGCTGCCTCTTCTCGAACGCTTTTCATTAAATACACATGTATATTTCAATTGTTACTTTCTACACCCTTCTTAACTCTCTCTCTCTCTCTCTCTCTCTCTCTCTCTCTCTCTCTCTCTCTCTCATATTTTGTTAGCCAAATGAATTATCAGAGATTTCAGATATTTAAGATGTTCGATTGGAAAAATCCTGTTGTGAATAGCGCCCTTTTTGTTGTAATGGGTAGTGTAATGCATTATATTCTCAGCAGCAAAATGTCAGAAATGGACACAGGTGAATGTATTCACATTTCAACTCGTACAACTGTAAAACGCTCTATTATATTCATTGATGGCAGTTTTTCTTTATTTTACGCACTATGATTTTAATCAATGGTTTGGTGCATCGTTAATTAATATAATTGAAAATTTAAATAATTTAACAACGAAACAATGTGTGATAACGTATACACGTAAACACGAGAAGCATGTGTCCTAGACTACAGCGAATCGGTTGTCCACTTGCGCGGCGTCTCCCATGCAGCCCGTGTTATGTAAATGTACCCTCAACGTGCTGGGATTGAAATGTTTTCAGTTTAATAACTGAATTTTATTTTCCAACAATAACACCATTTTACGACATATACAAGATCACAATGAACACCTTATTTCATTGACAGTCATACTATCTATACATTTTTTATAATTACGAGGCCAAAACAGCATTACTTCGTAGGTAATGGTATAATATTTTTTTCATTTACTCATTTAATATATGGTTCATATCGAAATTCTTTGTGTTTGCAGCTACATAAATAAACACATGTGTGCATTGCAGCAAGGCGCAAATTTTGTGTATTGGATAACGGTAGGCCGCTCGCTAGTCCTGCCGCGACCTAGCTGTTTCCTCGGCCGCGGGCAGTGGATCGGATACGTATAATTGTTTACATACATGCAGCTCGGAATTCAGCTAGATTTTAAATGCGACTCAAATGCATTGCATGAAAGCGGTTCTTTTACCCATATCGTGTTTCCCTAAAAAAGAATTAAACTGTTTAGACAGTTTCCGAATGTAAGCTGGTACACTGTCTATGGTAGTAATTAGAGGTATAATCTTTTTTTTTATTTACTACTCAAATCGTTAAAATCGGAATTATTGAGTTTGCAGCTACATAAATAAACCCATGTGTGCCTTACAGCAAGACGCAAATCTTGTGTATTAGAAAACGGCGGACCGCTCGCTAGTCCAGCTAGCCGCGACCTATTTCCTCGGCCGCGGGCAAAGATGTTCACATACACAGCTCGGAATTCAGCTAGATTTTAAATGCGACTCAAATGCATTGCATAGAAGCAGTTTTTTTTTTTTATCCATAATGTGTTTCACTAGAAAAAACTAAACTGTTTAAACACTTTCCGTATGTTAACTGGTAACCATTATGTCAGTTATACGCACAAATACCACGTTTATTTGTCAAATAAAACACATATACATGGTAACAAGTCTAGCTTTTACTCTCATATTACGCAATAGCCGAACAAAATATTATCGTTACGGCATTAATAAGATCATAATAAACAACTTTTGCAGCGACAGCCATATTGAAATCTGAACCGTTTTTTAGTTACAGAGCGATTACTTTCAAGAACTCTAGGTCCCTAATTTGAGGGGCCAGCCCCTTTTTCTTGATGTCAAATGAAAGATCTTTTAAGCATAAATCTTTTTTGTTCTACATGTCTTAACAAAATATTTCCGAGAAAAAAGATAAAGTAAGAAAACCATGCAAAATCACAACACTTTTTTAATTTCATTTTTGAAGCCCCGACGTGCTTCTGCGCTTTTTTTGCTGAACAATTATAAATGCCTTATTGCAGATCTACATTCTTTTGACTATCATTCCTGAAATGTTGAGCTCAAAATCTTTTTTAGTTTATGAGATCCTTCGTGGACAAACCGACCCTCTAAAAATCGTTGAATTGTTAATATCTCAAAACCGGAAGTGACGTCCCGATTTAAAAAAATGTCCAATAAGGTTCAGAGCAATATCAATCAGATCTAAAAGTTTCACGTAAATCGGCTAAGTAGTTTTTGAGAAATCTTGTACACAAAATTTGTAAGAAAAAAAAAGAATAGGGAAAAAGAAACCGAACAAAAACAATAAGGTCTTCCGTTGGAAACGGAAGACCTTAATAATGATATGTTAAAATTTGAAAGTCAAATATCAAGGTATAAGCAAGATGCAGAGTTCATAATTCTTTGTTTTGTAAACAAAGTTCGAATATTTTCATTTTTACATACGTGTTGTATCTGTGTAAGTTTCACTTAAATGTACATCTTTCTTTTGTTGATAATAGTATTTATGAAGATATTGAACAAGTATTTTTTGTAAACAACTATAAGACTCCAGCTTTGTTTACATAACAATCAATTCTTACCTCTGTATCTCGCTTGTAACTTGGCTTTAACATTCAATATTTTGGTCAATCATTTAAAATGCACTAAACCATTTTATATATAAAACACACACAAAAAAAGTTTGATCTCAAATCGTGTCCAAGTCCCTTTAACGATAAATTGAATGCAAGCACGATGTGTTTTTAGGCACACTGTTTTGCATATATATATACATGTTAATATAAACTTACCAGTACCGAAAGCGCATGTTGCGAGCAGCGAAACTAGGGCGATGAGGAAGAACATTCTAATACATCTTGAATACTAAAATAAACATATATCATTTATAATGAAATGTGTTGTATGTTTTTGACAATTTTATGTTTATATTCCTACTGTTGGTTTCTTTACACAATTTTTTTTCAGACTAATGCTCATGCCCGAAACTTTAATTTTCTTTCGCCGACATCTTTTCTTGACATCGGACAACTGTATACAAGGACGAATTTGCGTCTCATCCTTTTTATGTACAGTATATTTAACCTTGGTTTTGTACATTTTTCCACATAAAAATATGTCTAAAAATCACTTTAAAAACGTCCTTCCTTTTTTAATGGTAACAAAGTAAAACTTCTTACAAATAAGTGTAATGTTCTGTATAATACAACTTGAATTCGTAAAAAAAAACTTCCTGATCTTATAGCAGTGGTTTCTTAATTGCTGCCTTTTATCATCTTTTGAAACATAGCACTAATTACCAACCAATGAAAGAAATTTATTTTTAATATACTATCGGATTTCATACAAATGTAGTTAAAATGAATAATAAAAACCAAATAATATCATATCTTAATTTATCATAAATATTAGTCATGAACAACTTAACATTAAAGAAAAATAAAGAAACAGAAAAGAACATATGAGGTTTTCCTTATAAAAATAATCACTAATTTATATGTTAGTCTTCCAAAAATTAATGTTTTTATCATTTGGCAGTCCTTGATTAATTTGATTTTCTTTTCATCATTTAATGAGATTTGACTTGGCCAAAATATCAATATACCGAGTACACTATATTGTAAATATCTGGTGTTCGTTTGATGCGTCATGTTGTTGATTGACAGTAAACAATAATTTACGTGCATTTGATCGAATTATGTGGAAATTAATATAACTGCTTTAATTAGTGGTCCATACAGACCTGTATGATCATGCATAAAAAGGCCCACTGCGCACTTAGAAATTCTATGAACAATTTTCTTCACTTTTACAACTAACTCTAAAATAAAGATTTTTTTTTCTCATAAATTAGTGGCAAATCAGAGACCAGCATATTAAATTAATATTTCATTTTCTTTTTTAAGGCAAAAAGAGCATTGCTTTAAAAGCATGCGATTTAAAAGCGTCCTTACACATATCATAATAGCATAAAAATGTTGACCTCTAAATTTTTCAACTTAAATATGCAAGATATAAATTCAAAATATTGTTATATGAGGTTTCCCCCAAAATATATTCAAACAAACAGCTTCTGATACTTAACGGTCATTCGAATTTTCACCATGTTGGGAACGATAATACATCACGAATTCTGGGTTAAGGCAGCATCTACATATTTGACCATACTGATTTATCTTATGACTTATGATTGTATGGTTTATCACCAAGCAAAAACATAGCCAGAAAAAACAGTAATTTAACCATTGGATTATAATCAAAAATTATAAAACCCTACCATCAAATATGAGTTTCCAAGTGAAGAAATAAACAACTTGGCGGAACACTTTTTTTTTCTTTGCAGCAATAAGGAAGTAAATTTAATAAGAGCCATTTATTATAAAGTGGTGAAATTAAACCATCACACAAATTTACTGTTCACACTAAAACTGTGTTACTCCTAAGGTAATAAAACATGAAATACTATATAAAAAAGGAAGTATGTTTTGTTAGTTTTCCATGAGCAAATATTTTTTTTCTTCTAGAACAACAAACAATCGATTTGTCAGTTTGTTGTTTTACTACGCACAACTTTACAAAAACGATGCCTATTTTGCAGTAAAGCATCTAAATGTATCTTACCTAATAGAGATTTGATACGAAACTAAGTTTAACTCTTAAAAGAATTAGCTTTTCAGTTTGTTATTGTTGCTTGACGTTTAATGAATAGTATTGTTTGACCAAGGATTTTATTAAACAAAAAGCAACTGTACTTCAAACCCAATTACCTTTCAATTGTGTTTGTCGTCAAAGTAAACGCCCGTCTAAGTCTTGAAATATTTAACTATGAAATAATATAATTGCATTGGTTCATTCAAGTAAATGTACTTATCGTAATTGTTAATCTGAATGCGATAGTAAAGGAGAGTGAGTATATATACTATAATCTTGTGTTTCTTAAAGCTGCATTATAAGTATGCACTTATGTGTCAGCAATAGTGCGCACAATTATTAAATGAATATTTCCTTAGTCTTAAAGAGGATGTCGTGCAGACACGGTGAATGGTATACATGTGTTCATAACTTCCTATTACAACAGCAGAACCATTCATGCAAATTAACCCATATTTAGAAACGTACAGTTTGAACCCGGATACAGTAAACAGAAGTAAAATTCCCTTGTAGTTTGAAAACATATCAATGAAAAAGCAGCGAGGTCATTTACAACGCTAATGCGTAAATATTGGTCATGGCATTTCAACTAACCTAAACTGAAGAATATAACGAATTAAATTAATTCACGAATAGGTTTATTCGTGACACATGTATACAAATCCACCTCATGCTCTCACGCACGCACATATCATCAGCATGGCTATTTTCCCGTGCTCAATCCCCGGATGATACTCTCAAACAATACACACAAAGAACCATAACTCTTACTCACATCAAACTCATACATTCATACACAAACAGTTACTTCCCTTATCTCATATAAATATATTACAATATCCCCCTTTGCAAAATTCAACTATTATACTGAAAAAACATATTAATAATCAGATTTCTCATTCTTAATAAGATTACTGTCCAATATTTCTGAAAAACATTCACATTTTTTTTTCATTTAGTAATAAGTCACAGTTCACAGTCCATTATAAAGAGTTTACAAAATTTACAGTCACAGTTTATATCCATGATACAAATAATGTCACACGGAAACACACAGACAGGGCTCACATTTTAAATTCTTAAAATGTTGCGGAACTGTCTTTACACGGGTTGACCTTCTCAAGACTGGCTCTGTTGGTTTTCTTGCTATAGGTTCCCTCACAGAAGGCTGTCCTTCGTCACCTGTATCAGCAGATAAAATGATCGGTTCACTGTAAGTCTCTGCAATATCGGATACATCACTTTCGAAAGTTCCCGGTTCTTGATACTTTTTCACAAACTCGCTATTCCTTTTCAATGTGACTCCTTCTGGTGATTCAACAACACAGCTGTTTCCAGTTTTCTGTACCAAAGTATATGGCTCTGCATGGTACGGAGTGTCCATTTTGTCTTTGACTGCTTTCTTCAAAAGGACTTAATCTCCAGGCTCTAAGTCGCAATCGACTGCACCACGTTTCTCATCAACATACAGCTTGTTTCTGTACTTTGAATACACATCCTTATCTCGCATGTCTTCATCAAACAGATTTACTTGTAGATTCTCTATTTGCGGTACTTTTGTCCTCAGTTTACGGCGGAACATCAATTCTGCAGGTGACACCCCAGTTGTACTGTGTGGAGTTGTTCGATATGCAAACAAATATTTCCGGATTTCTTTCTTCCAATCCTTAGATTCTGCTTTTGCAATTCTAATCCTTTTCATCAATGACCGGTTTTGACGTTCAACCTCCCCGTTTGCAGCCGGATGTTATGGTGTAATTGCTCTGTGCTTGATACAGTTATCTGTCAAATAAATCTCAAATAACTTAGACTTGAATTGTGGTCCATTATCAGATTTAATTTGATATGGAATTCCGTGTCTACAAAACATTCCCTCTAGAGCATCAATGATTTTCTCACTTGTGATTTCTCACTTGTTGGTGATTTTAATTTCATAATAACTGCTGAAATAATCCCCTACAACTATCACATATTGTCCTGATGTTAATGGTCCCAGTAAGTCAATTGCCAATTCTTGCCACGGTCCCGTCGGTAAAGGTGTTGAACTGATTGGCTCCGGTTTTGGATATGCACTAGTAATCTGACATCCATGACATGATTTCACGTACTTTTCCATGCACTTCTTCGTTCATACAAGGCAACCAAACTTTCGTCCTAAGTTGTTGTTTTGTTCCAACAATGCCCAAGTGCCCCTGGTGTGCTAACTGAACACACTGTTTTCTCAAAATTCTCGGAATCACAATCCTAGATCCACGTAACACAAGTTATCCGATAGAACAAAATTCATCTCTGAATGGAAAATAGTCAACACAAGATGTTTCCCTCCCATTTCCCTTCTTTAATGAATCTACGAGTTCTTTGTCCCTCTTTGAAACTTCTTCTACTTCTCGAGTAGACAATGCATGAGGCGTAGCTTCCCTCGCTATAAATTTCACATATTGTTCAGTCTCCACAAAGTTACTGTTTTCCACAGGTTTGTTTTCCACCAAACGTGACAATGCATCTGCAATATTCTGATGTCCAGGTACATGTAAGTAACGCACTTTGAAATTGTATGCCATAAGTTTCACCAACCAGCGTTCAATTCGTGCATTTGGTCGAGATTTTCTCCCATAAAAAAACTTCTAATGGCTTGTGATCTGTAATCAGCTCAAACTCTACACTATACAAGTAAATATGAAACTTCTCACATGCCCACACAACTGCCAGAGCTTCTTTCTCTGTTGTTGAATAATTGCGTTCTGCCACAGACAATGTACGGCTTGCATAACAGATGACTCTCGTTTCACCTTTGTGAACTTGAAGTAAGACTGCTCCAAGGCCTACATTGCTAGCATATGCCACTAACTGTGTTTTTTCTGCACCTAACCTGTAGTGTCCTAAAGTTTCCACATTTGACAAACAACGTTTTAACGTATCAAAACTCTTCTTCTGTTCACGTCCCCATACGAAGTTCCTATTCTTGTTTGTCAATCTCCTCAGCGGGTCTGACACAGTCGCTAGGTTTGGTATATATTGTGCACTAAAGTTTACAATTCCAAGGAAACTTTTCACTTCAGATCCACTTGTTGGCTCTTTTGCATCCAGTAATGACTTGATCCTGTCACTTGTTGGCCCAATACCATTCTTAGACATCACATGACCAATGAATGTTATTTTGTTCATGCTAAATTCACACTTTGCTTGGTTCAGCGTAAGCTCTTTTACTTTAATTCTCTGCAATGCTTTACAAAATGTTTTATCATGTTCTGCTTTGTCACGCCCATGGATCACAATATCATCTAAAATGTTTTGTACTCCCTCACATTCATGAAATACTTGTTAAATCACTTGCTGATATTTTCTGGTGCTGATGAAATACCAAACATCAGTATTGTATATCTATACAGGCCTTTATATGTTAGAAATGTAGTGATCTCCCTTGAAGATTCCTCCAACTCAATCTGATGGTATCCACGTCTAAGGTCCAACTTGCTAAACATTTCACTACCATTCACATTGTAAGTTATTTCGTCCACAGTCGGAATAGGGTGTCTTTCACGAATAATCGCAGCATTGGCTTGTCTCATGTCGACACACAATCTGATGTCACCATTGGATTTCGGTACAATTATGACTGTACTGACCCAAAGTGTAGGAGCATTCACTCTCTCAATGATATCCTGAGATTCAAGGTCATCAAGTTGCTCTCCAACTTTCTCTCTCAAACTGTATGGATTCCTGTACATAGCTTGCGCAACAGGTTTTACATCCTGATCAATATGCAGCTTTAACTTAAAGTTTTTCAGCTTTCCTATTCCTTTGAAACACTCTGGGTATTCACGAACAATGTCAAATGATTGTACACTGTTGATACCAAGTTTAAGAACTCCTAGATTCATAGCGGTATCTTTGTGTAACAGTGATGGTCCTTTTCCATTCAACACAAAGAATTCTTTTTCACTACCGTTGCCTGTTTCATTAATCAAGGTATGTGTTCGAAATTTTCCTTACAATTTCAGTGGTTCTGTAGAACTATATGCATAGAGTTTCTTCTCACACTTTTCAGAATAAAAATTTACGGCGTTTCTTCTTGAGAGCTTCCCACAGTTCTTTGTCTATAATATTGGCTGATGCACCACTATAAATAACGAATTCCACTGGATGTCCTCCAAGACTGACCGTAACTTTGTCTGACGACTTGTCCGATGTCTTCAGAATAAATGCAAACACATCTGAATCAGATTTCGACTCTACTGTATGAAACTGTCCTCCTCTTTGATATTTCTGTGCCATACGTTTTCCTTGTTTTGGCTTCGTTAAGCAGCAGCTCATGAAGTGTCCCGCATTCCCACAATTTCTGCATTCCTTTTATTTTGCCGGACATGATGGATCTCTGACGAAGTGTCCTTCTCGTCCACAACGAACACACTTATTTCCATACTTTCTGTTCTCGAATCTACCAGTACGTTTTAGTTTATCTGTTTTAGGCCCACGTCCATGAATTTTATTTATTGATGCCACTAATTCGGTATCCATATGTCTTGCCTGTGCCTCTGTCATTTAAAATGTCGCAGTTTTTGTCCTCAACTGGTCCAGTGTTAAGTTTTTTCCTTTCTCTAACAACTTAGCTCTGATTTTATGAGACCTGCACTTTTCAATCACCTGATCCCGAATTTACTCATCTTGATTTGCAAAATCACAACATACTGCTTGCTGTCTAAGGTGACAGGGGACAGTTTTTATACAATTCACTGTAGCCAAAGGATGCATGTCTTCGGAACTCTGTAACTAGAATTTCCTCAGTTCCCATTCAGCACAAATACCTTTAATTCACTCTTTATAAGGCCAATCACCAATTTCTGAAGAAAATTACTAATCAAAACCTGTAATATTCTCTACATACTGGTTTTTATGTGATTTTGACCCTTTCATATTTTGCTAATTTTTCATGATTTGTCAGCTTTTTAGACCCCCCCCCCCCAGCTAATTTTCTGCAGAGGGTTGACCTTCCGTACCGCGTGCATGTTGCACTATCATATGTCACAAACTTACCGGTGTATAGTTTACGATGTCCCATCCACCTACTTTTCGTGTTATTTTACCTCCCGTCTGTAACTTGCAATTTCACTGTGTAAAGTCAGCACAACATAGCCGCAGGTTTCGCATTTTACTTTTGATTCTCATGTACCTAACATAAGGGGCCTTCATATTGCATATTAACTTCAACAAGAGACACCCCTCTAACTAATGATAATCATTAAAATCATTTCATGAATTTTAGCAACACTTATAAGCCTTCAAGTACAGCAACTCTCAATTTTACAAAAATATTGACGGATACTTTATTCGAAGCTGAACCTTGCTACCTAAGTTTCGTTATAAACTGTTCTACAGTTTCTTTATCACTTTGTGTTATCTTACAAAATACGTACCGTTCATATGGAACATTCACTTTGTTTTCAAAATGTTTATTTAACGTTTTGACAGCCACGGTATACACACTATCTTCTTGCTCTGCACGGACTTCATTCAGCGTATAATAAATATCCTGAACTTCTGGTCCTGCACAATGTAACAGTAAAGATTTTTTTTTGTTCAGGGTTACTCACCCCCTTTCCAACCGCAAAAAGTTCGAAACTTCTATGCCACCGTTTCCAAGACTGATTTAACTGTGACGGTACTGCATTTGGGTCGAACTTCTGAACGCCATTCAGTTCAATAAGCGAAGCCATTGTATAAATTCTCCTCGTCGCCAGTGAAGAATATAACGAATTAAATCAATTCACGGATAGGTTTATTCATGACATATGTATACAAATCCACCTCATGCTCTCACGCACGCACATATCATCAGCATGGCTATTTTTCCGTGCTCAATCCCCGGATGATACTCTCAAAACAATACACACAAAGAAGCATAACTCTTACTCACATCAAACTCATACATTCATACACAAACAGTTACTTCCCGTATATCATATAAATATACTACATAAACTACCATTGATTTCGTCATTGTTAAAATAGTTAAGCTTAAATTAAACAAGCAAGTCGTTTTGATGTTCAAATGAATTCTTTCGAAAGCTGTTATAGTTATTTTTTTTAAATCTATAATGCACATGGAAGTAAATAAAAGTTGTTCTAGCCTGACTAGTTGAAAGCACGCGCAAGTGCGGGCAATAACATTTTTCACATTACTGAGCTCTGCATTTTTAGCATATTGATAACAATTCCTGTTTTAAAATGGGGTGGGGTTCAAAGTGCGTTTGTATCTCTTTTCCAATTTTTTGTCTTTACAATTTCTAACACTCTCTTTGATAAGTTTTTTATTGTAAATTTCGATGTTGTGGCCTTAAGGTGCAAGGAACCCCTGAATATCTTATCTTGACATAAACAGAATGATTCTCGATGTTCAGATAAAAGCCTGTATTTACAACAAGTAGGAGATAATACCCTTTCTGCTCTTGATGCAATATATGTTTACGTTTTTTTTGCGAACATCTTTTATTATACTTAAACATGAATACATTTCTTAAAAAAAACAAAACAAAATCCCTGCACCAGAGTAACTGCTTACAAGAACAACTTTGGTTTTTCAACACGTGTGATCTATGTTTTTTAAACATAAACTATAACTGAATTTTACCTAAACATTAATTATATCTGAAATAAATCAAAAACATTTTCTTTTTCCTAAAAAAAAAAAAAACACACAAAAAATAATGTAAGGTAATGGACTAGCTTTGGCAGAAAGAAGTCAGTTAAAATTTGCGTTCAAAAAATATATACTTGCAATGAAATAATTAGCATCCACAAAGTCACGTCAAAACGTAGCGCTATGCGACTCTATACAAAATTAAGCGTTTTCAAACAGCAAATTCACAAGCTTGCATTCACTCAATAATCAGATAAAAAATATATATGTGGCATGATTTACCGTGAAATACTTAGTGTATGTATTTAATTTCATAAAAACTCGTGTAAAATTAAAATAAAATGAAAAGAGTATCGCGCTTGTTTGCAAAAGCTTCGCCTGAAATGTTTGTTTCGGCCGTTTCCAGGACAATAACGGTGCCTGAGACTGTATTTTTGGTACAAACACGCGCTGGAAAACTTGTAGAACAAAATGATACCAAACAACGCACGAACAATGTTTTTACTGCCATCATAAAAGTCTACAGAAAGTAAGTAATTTTAAATCAAAATATTCACCCTTTCTTCGGGCAGGTTGCATATCTGTAACAACATTTAATGAAGTCAATATTAACTCCTCTTCAAACTAATACATGAACTTCTTTAATAAGCATCCATGCTAACGAGCGCTTTTGAAAATAACATGATACATATTTTGGCTGTAACTGAAATTTGACGTCGGCTAAGTACAGAGAAAATTGCGGATCGAGTTTGTTTACTGTTACCACGGATATATTACGGGGAACAACTCTAGCAGGTTCAAATATGGGGCACCCTACAGGAAAATGTAGAATAATATCCACATTTGCACTGTTATTTTCACCTCCTTCGTAGCTATGCATTCATAGATATTATTTCCTGTATTTATATATTTAAGGCCATGTTTAATTTAGAATATTTTAGAGAAAAAAAAACATTTAACAATGAAAACAATGAAAATTGCACTTTGTATTGTACACCTATAATATAATAATAATATAAATATAGGTTTGACATGCATGCAGAATGAAAATTGTTCAAAAATATTAGTTGAAAAATAGTCTTTATCCTTTCAAATACAATAATATATATTGTAAAAAATTAAATTAGTATATATCTAATGATTAATTTCTCACTAGTACTTAAGATTTATGAAAACACTAGCTTACGGTATCATGTAATTATATAAAACCATGTAAATAATTGATTTGCAAATACTATTAATCTGTATAATAAAGTAACTTTAAATGTTAAAGAATATTATTTGATCATATTTACAGAAACGCAAATTACACAACTGCCAATTTAAAAGAGTCCCAGTAATCTTTCTCTACATCATTTAAACATTTGACTTTTTTAAATGAAAAAAATTACAGCTACGTAAATCATTTTACTATAGTGGAGTAACAAAGTTAGAAAAAGTCGCATATTTTTCTAGTTTAATGGACCGGCATACCTCACGGATGAATTTTTTTTTTCTTAAAGATATCGCCAAACATTTTTGCTCGGTCGTACAGTTTTCTCAAGTCAAATATTTTTTTTTAATTGGGATAAAAATGAATATTTGAGCGGTTTTCAATGTTTGATTTTTTCACTTTGTTGTCAGCTATTGTTCTTTATTATAAAAAAGTTAAATTAAGATTTTTTTCTTGATATAATAGTAATGGTTGTCTAAATGTCCAATGCAAGTATATATTTTCAATACCGAGCGCAGCGAGAGGCGGGCGAAGCCCGCCTCGCGAAGCGAGGATTAATGGTAACACGTATATATAAGAAAAAACAGTGAAAAATGAAAGTTGAATCAGGGGTACTAAGGCCAAAAAAAATTCCTTCAAGCCCTTGGCGCCGCCATATTGGCAGCCATTTTGTTTTTAAAAAGTTAGTTCGATCATTGATTGACTGGTACTTATCGATGTTTATTAACCCCTAAAATTGATTAAATAAGTTCCAGTGTTTCAATAGAAGGTAATTTGAATTAAAAGAAATTAAAAGGGAACCCATATAAGTTTCAATAGTGCTTCAATCAAGAAACACAACTTGTTCTACATGTATGTCTTATCAAATTATCAAATGGAAAATAAAAACATTAACGTCAAGGAACTGAACTAAATAAAGTATGTAATTTTATTACAGCGGCATTTATATGAATTAAATTAATGAACAATGAAAGAAAAAAAATCGGAATCACGTAACTCTCTTTGGCTATTTCCGATGACAAAACTTGAACGTTTTACGTCTGAAATATGACGTCATAATGTAGACTGAGCACGCAACGTTTAGTTTAAATTTGACGAATGATTTGAGTAGGCAACCATGCAGGCAGATCCTATTGTGTGCGTTTTAAATAGATTTTATTATACAAAAATCAAACTGCACTGTTTTAAATCTGCGCTCGGTCCAACGGTCACACCGTTTACATATTATTAAAATCGGCATGTACTTTAATTAGCGTAATTTAATATGCAATTGTTAAAAATCAAATATATTTCCTATCATTTAATCTTTTGTAGAAATGAAAATATACTAGTAAATTGATATTGACAATTTAAACAATGCTGAAATTCTTAGGCAACGACAATTAATTTTGAAGGAATGGGTTACAAAGAAAATAAATGAGTTATGAGTATTTTAATTATTGAATAAAAAAATAAATCAAACAACAAAAAATGTCAACACCAACTTAGGTTTTCGTTAACATTTTAGAGAAGAAAAAAAATATTTAAAATGAATAATGTTTCAACACTTTTTCATCATCATTAATTGTTTATTCTCAAATTATTAAATATATTCCTTAACTTTTAAACTATACCAGCCCCTTTCTTCTAAATCAAATGGTCTTGCTCTAGTGGTCAGTATAAAGTAATTGCAGTGGCAGGTCGAACAATTCTTTGTTCTCAAATTTCCTATCATAATCTTTAATTATATACTCCATAAATATACATTGTGACAGCAGATCTGCATTATATAAAAAAATATACATATATTTTGACATTTTATACTGAATTCTACTTATTTATTCTAAAATAAGATTGTCCATCATTCAAAATTCACCCCTACCCCCGCTGCAAGTTCAGATTGGCAGATGTATAAAATTCATTTCTTAGTTTTGTTATTAATGTTTCGCGGAATTTTACAATGTATCATTACTGAACTTATAGAGAGTCCCGAGAGTTTTCGGATGACGAAAGTACAGAGTTATCTTTTCTTAGGCGAAGGGATTGAATGTATGCAGCAGACAATGGTTTTAATGAGATAAAAACTCTTTTTACCGAGTTTATTAGGAATATTTTAATGTGAACGTGTTTTTGACAACATGTGCAACATTGTGTGGGAGGATTTGCGTAACGTTTGTCAAGTAAGTTGTTTTTTGAGATTGTTTACAAACCGTGTTCTACTTACGATTCGTCCCTTGTGTATTATCTATATACATGTATATGTCAAAGAGTGTAGAGCAGATACGATGCCTCTTTGGCTACACTAAATTGCATGATATTAATTAATAGACACTAAAGGTTACCCGAATTTACCTGAACAGGATACAAGCACCTATGATTACATATTAACAAATTCGATTAAAACCAATTATAAAAAGTTGATCAGTTGCTTAGCAATAGAGCTGCATTCGCGTTTAACTAAAACAAAACTTTCATGAACATGAATAAAACTATGTCCCTGAAATGGTATTAAATGCTGATGATATCATCAATTTATTTCTTCATTTTCCCTGACTGGCCAAATTAAACCCTGCCAAAACAAGTATTCTGAGAGTATTGCATAAGCAATACACGTCCCCTACCGGTTTTTAGAAGTTTGTGAAAACAATGCACTGTTATGCAGAATATCATTTCTTACCGTCTTTTGTACCTCGAATCAACAGACCAACCCGATAACGAACCCGATTCTAATAATACAAAAAAACCTGTCGATTAAATTAAGAACACAATGTTTGACAATATTTTACAGAACTTATTTGTTTGTTAGAAACAATAAAATGAATAGTACAAGTAAAGCACGATATTATTAATGACCGAACCCGATTATTAAAAAATGAAATATAAAAGATTAATGTTCTATAAAATATATCAACTAGACGCAACAAAAGTGTAAACTTGATCTGTAGTTTGACATTTTGAAGCTGTTTAGCAAATTTCATATTATTCCTCAAACGCATAAAAAAGGTGTGGAAAACTGAATTGGGACAGACAGACGGACGGACAGACAGATGGACCAACGGACTGACGGATGCAGACGTAAGCTATAGTCCCCTCTGGTAAAAACCGGTAGGGGACTAATAACTGACCAAATCACAAATTATATATCTGAGGCTGAATGATTATTTGTTTGTATGAACAATTTTAAAGGGAAAAGTTTAAAGTAAATTCAACCTGATTAAATACAGACCTGGTTGCACAGGTTGTGAAAAGTCAAGTTTCAACCGGGACTCGAACCCAAGCCTCTGGCGTACCGTGCCATCGCTCTAACCAATGAGACCCAATATATTGACTGACAGTCACACACCTGTTAACTCGGTGACAAATAATTAAACTAGTTTGCAGATTTGTTAAATGTGAATCTGCCACATTTCTAGATGAGCCACAACTAGAAGATGGGTTAAATCAAGATGAAGCAGAAGATTTCGACATGGGAAACTCACAGACATTAGGCACAGTAGTATGTAAATCAGCATTCATTTGATTTAAGTATTTAAATTGGTATCAGCTCAAAATTATTGTTTAATTTGAGTAATTTATATGCAAAAGATTGATTTGTTCAGAATAACTATCGACTGCATTATTTCTCATCTAGCTTATAAATTCATTTATACATGTACAAAAAAAAATTTGTAATATCATTGATGTGTCTGCATGTATATATTTTTTGGTGTTTGAGTGAAAATTCATGCATTGGCATGGTGTGCACATGTATAAAAATTATAATTATGTATGGTAGTTTTAAATTTATCAAGACCCAATGATCTCAAACTGGAGTGAAGAAGATAGAATTAAAATTCCACTAGATCATGTAAACCATGCATTATCTTTGCTTTGCTGTCAAGAAGTGCCGCGAGTCCCCTTAAACATAAGACCAGAAGTAGCTTGGCAGAACTCCATCCATCCCCACTAGGGCATTGAAAAAAGCCACCTCTGCTGTTTTAGCCTTATTAGACAGTAAAGCACATTGACAAGGAACTGAACATTTTCAACTGATACATGTACTTCCTCAAGATTTGACTCTGAGCGCCCCCCCCCCCCCACCTTCATATCCGGATCTGGTGGGTACCATCATAAAGCTGTTTAACAACACTGTTGAGAGCAATGTGAAGAAATAGCTGTTGTCAATATTAGCAAAGGACGTCATTAAAAAAAAGATCTGCAGGAAATGATTCCAGGACTGGCTGTGTATTCAGTTGATCAGACATGGATCCGTACTTCTGTGTTTGGAGAAGGTATTCTGATTAAATCTCTTGTTTTAATTTGTTTATTTCGTAAATAAGTAAATATGAATCACCAGATCTTTAAAAAGGATTGGTTTAAAAGACGATTCAAAATATCAACAAAACATGAGAGTTGCTTGAGTTCTTTAATTGTGATATAATTATAAACTATTGGATTTGTTTTTACTTATGTGCACAGGTACCAACTTCAAGAAAAGATTTCGACAAATATTTGATCAGGATAAACTAGCGCATGCTTTGATTTTTTTTTCAATCCCCTCTTCTACCAAGTACAATTTGTTTATACTTCATTCTGTTTTCACAAATACGAATCTACATCCTCTTAGTATATTTTCTCTTTTAAAACCCAATTTGAAAAATTAATTGCTTCTAAATGATTCAGAGATAAATCGATGTAAATGTAAACAACTGATGAAATACTTTTTTAAGTTCTTCTTGCTTTGTTTGGCTATGAAGGTAGCTTACATGGCAAGAAAAAAATAAAATCATTTTCAAGATACAATTACATGTTCACTTTACTTGTCTTGTTTATAGGTCAGATTTTATGGAATGAAGGAAATGAAAATAGAAAATGGTGAAAGAGTTACCATACCAGATGTGTGAGGACAGTCTGTCATTCCAACCTTATACATATGTTTGAGTTTTTTTGTAAAGAATCAAACTACATTAACCCTCTTTCCAGTTCATCATTGTATGAAATTCTGAGAGCATGTCCAGCTTCAAAGATAACTAGTCTTAAGGGCCGTGATAATATAGCTACAGATGGTGCATCTGCTTTTGATACCCTTAACCAGGTCATTCAGAAACTTCAATCCTATGTAACAAAGTATTTTTATTTGTGCCAACAGTTAAATTATATCTATGGTACTAACTTTTTGTTAAGCTGTAGTACGCAAATTGGAAAGACGTATTTCACTAAACAACTCTTACAAAATGCAGATAAAATGTTTTCTACTCCTGTAGATCAAATCATATATGCTTATTCATAACATCAACCCATGTTTGACGAAATGATGTCAAGCATACCAAGATTAATTCTTCATCAAAGGTTACCCTCAAAGGAAGATATAGAACAGTACACAGAGGATGTAAACCACATGATAGTGGTATTAGACGATTTTATGCTGCAACTTGCGTAATCTCAAGATTGTGTACATCTCTTTACGGTGACTTCCTATCACCGAAACGTTACTAATGTGATGCTCTCTCAAAACCTGTATCCACCTGGTAAATATGCTAGGACCATATCTTTAAACTGTCTAAATGTGATTTTTTTAAAAAATTTACCATAATTCCCGTCAAATCATTTCGTTTGGTTCACAAATATTACCAGGACATGTACCATTTTTTAAAGCAGCATACGAAGCTGCAACACGTCCAAATATTGGTTATTTACATGTGTATTTAGAGCATACGTAGAACAAAGAATACCAACTAAGATATCGCATCTTAACGGGGGAGGACATGGTTACATGTGTATTCATCAACCCCTATAAATACACGCTACTGATTGCCAGCCCTTCATACTGAAAAAATGAATCAAAGAATACGGAAGCACATAGCATTTTTAAAGTTAATGCTAAGTGCAAACAGTGCTCAAAAGAAATTGATTGTTAAGTATTTGACTAATGAACAATACGATGTCATAAGCGAAATAGCTCTGAATATTTACACGGGAAGGTATCATTTGACCAAGAAGTATATAAACCAATTGGAACTTTACCAATTATACATTCGATCACTGGGATCAAGAGAAGTCGGTACGAAACAGAAACCTTGGATTTTATTGAAACATTTAACAATAATATGTAATATAATGTTACTAAAACCAATAGTTCATCATTTGGAAAAAAAAATAGAATAGCGAGAGAAATGATACGTGTGCCTAAATTAAAGTATGAACATCTCAAAACAATCGAGAATAATAAAGAACCAGTTAAAATAGACTCCGTTAATGACAACAAACTTCTTAAATAGATGAACGACAAAGCCTTGGACAATACAGCGAAGAGTGAACTGATCAAGGACACCCCACAAACATGAACTGGAAGTGGTTAGAACTAAAAAAAAAAAATAGGACAATCTCCTGGTGTACCTGTGATACGACGACGGAAAAAAAAATTTCCTTGGCTTACCTACTGACTGACAACCAAGACTTATGTTTTTCAAGATAAATTTATTGTATAAAATAATATAAACATGTAAAGAAATGTAATGCAAATAATAAAACAAGTGAAAATTTATTTTCAATATTTTAACAAAATCCAAACGGCAGAGTATCAAGATTGGACAGAATACACAATTTGATATCGTTTGGTTTCGATACGGTTTAATAACTTTCTTTTTCGACTGTCCCTGGATATTTTACCTGGGTTGATAATTTCAATTTGTTTATCATGTTTTGTACAGATTAATGATTTGATAGCTTCAAAATTGATAACTTTACAGTTTGTCCAATTTAATGTAAACCCACTAACTTTAAATTCTTTTTTACCTGGCAGTGTACAATATGCTTAACTTTTGGGCCGTTCTCACCCAACTGATCTCATTCACTATATAAGCGCAACCGCGCATGCGCAGTAGTAAAACTTGCCAAAAATATGTTTGTTTTGCTATCTGGGGACATAAATATAGGATTATTACTCCACTCAATTTGAAGAGTGTCCCTAGAGACAATATGAAAATTAAGAGGGACTTTAGTAGGATCTGAGACTATCTGAAAAAAAATATCTGTTTCGGATTCGTGAAAGAACAAAGATTGTTTCAAGCTAAGTATCTTATTAAATTTTCCCCAAATACTATTGAGACAGAGTTTGGCTAAACAGCGCAAACCTGGATTCTTCTGAATTTGTTCATACTCTAAGTCTTTGCTCCCTTTTTTGTATTATCGGATAAAGTCACGTTTTGACTTCTCTGTGTTACATTTGGGAGGAAACCCCGATGCTTCTTGTTTAATCTTAAGAAAAGTATTGCCGTAATTTGCAAACAGACACTCCCCGTCCGACAAAGTGTCATATTGAGAAGATTGCGCGAAATGATAGATTTCATAGATTTTTACAATTTCGTAATACTTTGCCACTGCCATTTGGATTTCAGGGTTACACCGCGTGCCTATAATGGCTCTTTTCTCTACAGAACAGGTACAGTCGTGCTGATTTTCAACGTCCGCGCATGTTCGGCACAAAGGAAACTTCATTTTTCCTTGGGAGCGGTAGGGAAGCACAGGGTGATACAATTTTTTAGGGGGTACGACTTTGATTTTTGCAAGACCGAAATAACTTGACATGTCCTGAAAAAAATCCGTGATATGGTTGGATGGCCCACGGGATAACGGCAATATTTATCAGTCCAAGGGTAGATACTGGTAAAAATCTTAATGCTGAATCGATTCTTCCTCTTCAGCTTTATAATGTAGTTTTATGGCATTAGTGCGACCGCCAAAAAAACTTTCACGAGGATCAAGCATGTCTTGCAAATCCAATTTAGAGATAAATTGTTGCAATTTAGTGTTTTTTCTCAACTGATATCGAAACTCGTGCTCCCATACTATCACCAGACTGTATCCAAGCTCTTTGAGTTCTCGCTAGCTTTTTGGTCATTTTGAAAAGTTCATCTAACGTCTGGTTTGTCGCATCAGTCCGTGTTTGTCGGTGTTTGACATCAGATCGATCCTGTTGAAAGCAACCCGGACATCCGTGGTACCCAAAACCTAACAAAAACACACATAAGATGTAAAACATGTTTTCAAAACAGGATTGGCCTCCGCCCCCCCCCCCTCTATTAGGGGAAAAGGAGGGGCAAATTCAATACAAAACTTTGTTAACGAGTAAAATCTCCCACCATAAAATTCGTAGGTGGTGCCTTTCCCTTAAAGATTCTCTACAAAGCCATCACATTGGTAATTGATGCCAGGTACATGGTATTCTCCCCCATTGAGAGCATGGCGGATGTGAACAGGTATCCTGCGTTGCCGACTTCGTTGCATGAGCAAAACCGTTTAGTGTATCAGACCCCTTAACGTTATTAAACACTGTCACAGTTAAGCGTATAAGACCTCTTAACATGCAATAAAGTTAATTGTACAAGACCCCTGAACAGTACAAAACAGTCAATGTATGACAAATAACGTCGCATTAAACTTCAAAATATTAACTTACAAATAAACTAGCAAACCACGCTTGTCACACAAACGCATCATAAGTCTACGGTAAATGAACAAGTATGCAAAACGGTAACACGAAAATATTATCGAACACGTATAAAAACAGTTACCTAAAGTATTAAATATTGCAAACAACTAAAATATAGGGAAAAATGAACTAACCTCTAATGGAGATTGGTTACCGTAAAAATACGCTTAGCTATACATCTTGCTACTACTGCAGTGCGTTCTAATGGACCCTGGCTCACTGACCAAAAACATGGGTATTTGTACATGTAGCCACAAACAAAGACAAAAAAAAAAGAGTTCATAAAAATATATCAAACTCATTCTAAACACAAATTAACATCTCTCTCGAGTTAATATAAATAATTGCATAAAAAGAGTTCATTACAATAATAAAATAACATGCATTGCTTGATTGCAAAAGCATTAAGGTAGACAATCTATTAATAATAAATCATAAAAAAAACAAAAAAAAAACACACACACACATGTATGCATTGATCATGAAAACTAGGAAAGTAAAAAAAAATTAGAGTTAGAATTCATTTGCCTTTAATGTTTGTCTTAACCATGTTTTTAAACAAACAATAACTGTTGGTCTCTGAGTAAATAGAACTACTTGTATCAGTAGCACATTACTGGTTGTGTATGGTATGTTCACTTGTTTTTATCTAAAAATCTCATCAAAGCGTCGTGTACCATGATGTACCCAACATGCAAGTAAATGAATTTATGACAGAACGTTGACTTTTTTAAATGGTAAACATAATTCATCATAGAGTAATATATTGTGTAGATACATGTATTTACATTGTTTCTAATGAAATCCGTATCACCTGTAACACATTATAATAAAACAGTGAATAAAAATTCAACTTGTAACATTTTCATATACCATGGTTGAGCACAGCTCAGGACGTCGTGTTTGTAGGAGTCTGACTACAGAGAACACGTCTATCTCCTCGTCCATTGTCAGTTGTTGTATCAGGTTGTATACAGCACAGAACACGCCACACAGAGCGGCTCCATTACTGAGAATAAAAAAGAAAATGTAATTGTAATGATATTGTTTTAATTTCATAAGATCAGCAATGTATCGAATATTGTCACAGAAACTTTAATGATAAGATACCAATAAATTACTGTACACATAAAAAGGAACATTGGTTGGATTATTTTTGCATTTGTAACAATGCGGAAAACCTGTTCATCAGACACTTTGTGGAATAATCAATTCTAAAGCATACCTTTCTAATAAGATTTATACAGACTTCGCATTTTTGGTGAATACAGATAAAAAAAGTTATCACAGGATGAAGCTCTGCCATACAAACAAATGAATGTTAACTGAATGGTCTGGAATGGTGACTGAATGACATAGCTATGCCATTCAGTCACCTTTCAGTTGACTGAGTTTCATCCTGTGTATCTTTGACGCCATCGGTATATAATTTACTAAATTAGAAATGTGAATAACACTCTTCAACACATTATACATCATATGTCGCTCATTACCTGCTGACGACAATGACCGGGTTGTCTGTTTTAACGTTCTGTACAAAGGATACTAAACCAAGCATTTGTGATGTCATCTGAGGATCGTCCTGTGAAAGGATGCTATTTGGCTCAATTATTTCAACCAACCAAACTTCATCACTGATCTGGTAAAAGAAAACGGGTATTAATATAAAATATTTTAATATACCCACACTGAGTAGGTAGGAGGAGCACAAAACCATCCATTAGATATACCCTTCAATTTAAGATATGATATGTTTAGCTTCAATATTTTAGTTAGTAAATGAAATAACTAATATATTAGCAATGCAATCTATTTAAATATCTTCCTCTATGACACAGATATGTTTTCTAGAAAATGTATAAAGTCACAAAGAAAAAAAACCCCACGCAATCAGGCCTTCTTACAAATGTTACAAAAAGAAAGAAAAGTTTCATGTAACCTTTTCTTTGGAAATCTCAAGTTTCCTGCATTTAAATCCCGTTGACAATTCTTGTTGTTGTTAAGTTGTGTAAGGTGACACAGTTTTAGATTCTGTTGCAGTCGGTAGCCACTCATTTGCCTAATAAATACATCAGATAAGTCAATGTTTCACCATAAAATCGAATTTAATTATCTACTTTCTGGGCAGATGTAACTTTTTGGTAAACGAACAGGGAAACGAAATTAAATAACTGATGTTATAAAATGTTCTTACGAACTCCACATAGCAGAGAGGATCCATAAAAACAACTACTTTAGATTCATAATCGGTAATCAGTCGTATAAAGTCTACAGAATCTCCTGTGGTCGGATAATGGGTGGCAATAATCTGACAGGTTAAAGACTACAAGAGAAAAATAATTGTTTAGTATCATGTTAAAATTTAAGTTTGCTAATTTTATTTTTAGGGTTTGTTAAATAACTTACGGGCAAGAATATTGCGTTAATGTAGTTTCCACGTTTTGGAACACTTGAAGGCAAGAACACTACGTACTTGTCAACTAAAGCATAAAAATGGTATCAAGTGTAAATTATTTGAAAGCGATATATAAAACAAAAGAGCAATAATTTATAAATGATGTGAATTCTTTTTTTTATTTCATCAAAATAAAATAATCAGTTTTTTTTTTTATTTTTTTACAAAATAATTTTACATACGAGGGAGAATCGACGTTGAAAATGATTTGTACTGCAATGCCATTTTGAAATCGTTTTCTGAGTACTGATGTCGAATCGACAGAAGCCTCTACAAAACGTTAGAGAAACTCGTTTAAGATGTATTGCTTTTCAAAAAATCTTATTGTTTAAATAGATAGATCTGGGGTTTTTTCGAAAGATTTTCAAAACTAACTATGATTGTTAGTTAAAAAATTCACATTTTTTTCTTTTTTGCAAAATAACAAATAAGCGTATTTATTCACCCACCTGAAACTCTTTTCGTAATGATGACACATATGCGGGATGATTATTTTTTGCCGATTGTGATTTTATAAGGTACTCATTTGCTCTTTGAACGCCAACAGGGGCTTTAAACATTTCGTGCAGAGTCAGAAATATTGTCTTGTATTGTTCCTGTAAGCATAGTATACTGTTTTGAAAAAAAAACGAGAAAAAAGTCATAAACTTTTTTTAAAGATCATAGAAAATAGGTATTGTTTAATATGTTCATAATTGCACACATACAATATATTTAAGAAGATTTATAACGTTTCTAACCGCGAAAATCTTTTAAATAATATACAAAAATAACAAGGTTATGTTTACATAAGTTTGGACCATATTCATTCTCTTTTCTCGCATTTTCCTCACGTATTCTGCAATGTTAATATTAGATTTTTGTTTGCCTTCTTCGTATAAAGCATCAGTCGCAATATAGGTTCCCGTTCTTCCAATTCCAGCACTACATTGATATATATAAAACAAATAATCGATATGAGCATATTTTGGTACGCAAATATCAAGCACAGAATATAGATATGTCATTATGTTATTAAATATGTTAATAAAAGAAAAAGGTTTGTTTCAAACATTTTTAATACAGGCCCTTGTCAATTTGGAGGATAAGATTGTCCAAGTGCGTCCACTTAGATGGTGTTTACTTTGAAAAAGAGTAGTCCTGAGTTAGGGGCCTAATCAAAACTTGCGCCGTCAAAGTTACGTCAAATGACGTCGTCGTAGCCGCTGGAGGCTGCGCCGGGTGCATAGACATATACCATTTGTTTTTCCCATTGGAAATTATCTAATGATGCTATCACTTTGAAATTTTAAACATTTGTGTAACATGTTCTTGATTAAATTTGTGTGAAATTTCAACAATTTGTCGTTCGTATCAAAGGAGTAAACGCAAATGTCTCAATAATTTCCGAACAACCCTCGTATATGCTTATTTCAATAATTTTCAAGTTATCAAAACTATTTGAGAAGTGTTTAAGAAAATGAGGCGTTCAATTTGTAAAATTTAGCTGCATGCTTTGAGAGTGTTGGTGTTTGACATAGGAAAGTAAAAAGTAATTGTACCTCAACGCTCAGCTGTCTTTCAATTGTTTGTCCATGTAAGTAAACGCCCGCCTTAATCTAAAAAATATTAACTATGAGATAATATAAATACAGTGGATCGTCCAAGTAAATGTACTTATCTTAATTGCTTATTTAAATTGTATATTAAAGGAGAGTGGTTATACATTAGTCTTGTGTTTCTTAAAGCTTCATTACAATTATGCACTCAAGTATCATAAGAGAGCGCCCGCTTTCTGAATGAGTAATTGCCTAATCTTAAAGTGGATCAAATGCAGGCACGGTGAATGGTCTATATGAATCAATAACTTTCTTTTACTAACAGCAGAATCAATCAGGTAAATTGGCCCATGTTTAGAAATGTGCAGTTTGAGCCGGCCGCAGTGGAAATAAGTTAAACCACCTTGATATTTGAAAACATATAAAGCAAAAAGCAGCGAGGTCATTTACAACTCTAATGCGGTAATATTGGTCATGACATTGTAACTTCATATATCAATGCTTGTAGGTTGTTTTTTTGGGGTTTTTTTTGTTTAAGCATCAATACTAATGTGTATTTTTAAGCAAGGTTAAAAACATATCATTTTATTTGTCATGGTTAAAAAAGCTTCTGCTTGAATTACAAAGGCAACTAGTTTTTGCGTGTTTTAATTAATTCATCCGAAAATATAATCTCAAACTATAATGTGCATCGAAGTTAACAAAATTGTAAGGGTACAACGAACTGATATTGAAGTGCAGACTTTAATCTCATTTTAATAAAGTTTAAAAGTACATTTGCCGTGTAATAATGGAGAATGTGTCATGGTCTGTATCATAATTAGTGCGTGTACTTTAGTTCTCTACTCTTTATAAGCTATACACATCTTGTGTTTTAATATTTGCCAGAGTCATGTGAGATTGTATATGAAAGCATTTCTTGTTGTACATAACATTTTTTGTTTCGAAAATGACTTTCAATTAGTAGCTACTTATAATGAACCCATTGACTTTTAAAAGCGTGCTATCGTTATGAACAAAATGCATGGGAAATATTACCTTTTGATGATTTTATATTGATTGTAAAATTATCAGTTGAACATTATAAGTAAATTTTCACAGGTTGCTAGTGCCTGTTGTATTTCTGTGACTGAATGTAAAAATATTACTGAGTCATTATAGTAAACTTAAAACAAGTTAAAAAATTTAAAATATTACAAATTACCAAGCTAGTAAGCTAGATACATTGAACCGTTCTTGGGAGAATAAATGAAATGCAATACAAGGTACATATGAAGTCTACTATATATAACATTCCAACTATTAGAAACATTACTCTAATATATCTCATAAAACTTTTCACAATAATGAATTTCAACAGATAGTTACCAATTTATGGAGCCCAGTGCACGACACTGCCTGTACGTATGAATCAGCGGATCAGGCTCGTTATAACAACATGACCTATTTACAATTTATACAATATATTTAAGATATTTTCTACACAATTAAAAAAGAGATATACTGATCAACAATTATTACACTGTACGTATTCAAAACATGCTATCTATACATTCATACTTATTTCATAACGTTATTAATTTATTTTATTTAATCTTTAACATATAATAGTATAGGATTGTATCTGTTTAAAGAATTATATTCAACAAAAATAACTTACAGGTCTGAGTCTGCATGCTTATTTTCTGTTTGCATTTCAATAAAACACCTGTCTGGTTAGAACAAAATACAAATCCGGAAAACCAACAAATATTCCTCGACAAACAATGTCAAAAGTGACCAATACTGATCAATCACAAACCGTAAATATAAAAATACCTATCTTTAAATGGAATAATCCAAACCACTGAAATAAATAACCTAAACAGGGTATATAATTATTAAAAAAAATTGATGTTTAAGTTTACACACACACACGTGTTAGTAAAAATGCAGCACAAAGAGTGAAAAATGGAAGAAATGAATGAATGAATTACAAAATAGTGCAAAAAAAAGAAGGTCAAACTAACACAAACTTCACCAAGCTGTAAAAGTACGTCCACGTCATTACAGATTGAGAACTCAAATAGCTATATGTATGATCATAAAAACAGTATACCTACAATTCGCTAAAATGTTTGAATTGTAACTAATAGAATATTTATATCCCTTGACCGACTGATCATAAAAAGGATACCTACATGTCTGAATTGAAACGTAATAAAATGTTTATTTTTCTTGACCGACTCGTGTATTCTAAAATTTGTCTGTCGCAAATCTGATACAACTGATAATTGGCAAATCTCTTCGGCAGTCGTCTAACTCTTGCAGATTTCCTCAACTCTATCTCAGCATCAGGTTAAGAGCCATCCCCCTCCTCATCTTGGGGTGCAAGGTCTTCCGCGGCTTCCCTTTCTGGCTGTGTAACGTCTTCTTCTACAACTCTGATTGGTTCCTTGAAATCTCCATGGGAGTTTCCTGTAGCGGTACCTTTACAACTTGGATATCATTTTCTGAATCACTATCACTGGTATCTAGATCCACCACAGCATTCTGCTGCTTTAACTATGTTCTTAGGAGAAAGATTCAACCATAATGTCCTTAACTTATCAAATACTTGTTGAAGTCAATCTAGGTAGTCTCCAGATGGTCTTGAGAAGATGATAATGTCATCAAGAAAAATAAAACAGATGTTAAGGTTCAATTCTCTAAGACAGTCTTCCATAAGTCTTTGGTAAGTGGCCGGGCTGTTGGAAATGCCAAAGGGCACCCTATTGTACTCAAACAAGCCCAAGGGGCCAATACTACTTTCCCTTTTGTTTATCTTCTGATCCCCTCCTCTCATCTTGTAATAATGACAATTATTTGAACCCTTTTCTTAAAGTCATTTAAAAAAGCAAGCTACACTGTATACAAAAATAAATCATGTCTTGTGTAACAAATATTTTTTAGATAATTCAGAAAATAAATAATAAACTATCAATTGAAATCCTGCACATTGTATTTGGCCAAGTTGATAAAGATTTACGTATTACAGTCATACATGCACTTGAAAATAAGTACAACACATATCATAGTAAATTAAAGCTGCCAGTTACCCAAACCTCTGAGTGTCTCATTATGTGTTCAAGGACTGCTTGCTTAACATTTTACTAAAGTTTATCGTTTCATCGAGTGTGTCATGAATTTCCTTTTGTTGCTGCATCTTCATATAAAGTTTGTTTTAGCTATGCTGCAATGGTAAGAACTGGTAAGTGATATTATTTGCTTCGGATAGTCGGCTGTGAAATGGTTATGTTTGACATGCGGTCTCAAGTTGTTAAAACATGTAAAGAATCCTCGACTCCCTCTGATCTTTACTTTCTATAACAGTTTCTCACAATATGACGAATTAAACTAACTGTGTAACTATTTATGTCATAAAAATTGTGTGTCTATATCTGTAGCGCAGTGGGTGCGACTTCGTTCTACTAACCTGCAGGTCCCGAAATCGATATCGAAGGGTCTTTTGTTTGGTTTTTTTGAAAACAACACATTTTTAAAAGTTGATTTTTTCCAAAAAAATCACATTTTTTCAACGACAATTTCAAGTCAAATGCATGCTTGAATTTCATATCTTTAAGGAATATAACAATCAGATCAGTATTACAAAGTTTTCCAGTGTTAGGGAGGACCCGTATCACTGTTCGTAGTTTTACTGCACATTATTAAGAAAACAATAATTTTGAAGTTGCCTTGCAATGGGACAGCTTTTAATGATGCTGGTTCAAAGGAAATGCGTTAAATAATGGTAGAACTGTTTAAATAAATAAAATGTAAGCTATTTTACCTTTTTATTGATGTCGAATTCCATATGCATGTCGCTGATATACAGACTTTTTTAACCGGGTTAATATTTAAACACTAAACTGAATAAATGCAACATGTTAGCAAACATCCCCTAACCTGTACAAACTTAAGAACTCGGTATAAGTTAACAAAATGTGAAATATTAGTATATATTTCACTTTTGTTTTTGCTTAGAGATAAGATAAATTTATGATCGGCACAATGATAAAGTTGCGTAAATTAATTATGCATTGTATCTGTTTCAACGTCTAGTTGTACTGTTAAACAGTTCGTCCAGATTTTATTGCATACAAAAGAATAAATGACTGAATAATGACTGCGGCATCTTACTGTAGCAGAAAAGTGCCTTAACCCCGTTTACTTACCCTTGTCACAAAGTGGTCCCTGATATCCATGAATACATTTGAGGCAGTGACATGTGTTAATGTCACATTGTCCCTGCTGACAGTTTCTTGGGCATCTATTTTTGCAGATCTTTCCGTTGTGTATAGACACATTGCAACCTATCACACAGAAGCAGAATTTAAAAAAAATCAAGTGTTTCAGTCCCTGTCAAACTAGTGGTAAAACGGGTGATAGTCCTTAAAAATGACGTATTGTTGTTATTTATAAAACAGGAATTCCCGTGCATTAAGCTTACCATAAACCTCCACTTCACACAGTTCGTTGTAGGCATACTTTGAATAGAAATCAGGGTACGTAACATTTGGTCTACGTTCATTGTAGTAGATGACGTAGCGTCCAGAAACAGAACAGTTGATGCTTATGTCCTCCAATATCATTTCTTTTTTTGTTTGATTTTCATGGAAACAGAGATGGCCTGTTTCCTTTGAAGTTGTGTTGGAAACGTACAAATAAAACCCAGCCATTCTTCTAGTAAATTTCGTTGGCACTTAATAAATAAATATGTACGTTCAAATACGAAAAATCGTTAACAAATAAAAAGAACAACTTGAAGTACATTTGAAATATTTCCTTTTTGATGCTTTCCTACACACATTTGTGTTTTACAAAATACTTTTTCTTCGATTATTACGCACGCCCACATGGATACAGTTTCTATCCAATATTTGAATTACATATTGAAAAAAAAATATATATTAAGGTTAAAATAAGAAATTAACATAGTAAGCGAAAGGTTAAATACTCTGACCTGTAATCATAAAATAATAAAGGTATGTTCGTTAATAAAAATAAAATTATCTAGAATAAACAAAACATAACAATAATGTATATAATTATATTATGGTTTAAATGCCACTAAATAGACATTAAAAATCGGTGATTAATAAACATATGTTTTTTTCTTATATAAAGATTTATTCATACTTGGCTCATTATCAGTTCTATAGTAGATGTTGATATTGCTGATGCTGAACACATTCCCAAGGTCCACTCTCCACATAGCTTTATATTGATCATTTGCTGATAGTGAACATTGACCTCCAGGCAGTGATCGATTAGTGTATAAACCATCCACTGCATTATCACTACTATAGTATCTAGGATCAGGCCAGGGACGTTCTTGCCAGGTTGGCTTACCAAGTGCTATGTTTTCTTTTAAGAAAAAGCGTATTATAATGGACACATGGCGGACTCTAAAAACAATAACTCTTTATTCAATGGGTCGTTATATATTTTTGCTTATAAACCAAGAATCCTTGGTGTGAGAATGTGTGCCAGATTTTTCAGATTTGTTTACAATGAGGTAAGAGGTTGTATATATACTGTTTTGTTAATTTATCGTGACTGATACTTTAAAAATAGCGACAGTGAACTGTCAAGGTCTATCTTCTGCTTCTAAACGTAAAGATGTTTTAAATTATTACAAGGGAAAGGGTTACTCAATTTTATGTCTCCAAGACACACATTTTACTGAAGATATTGAGCCATTTGTTGAAACACAGTGGGGTTATACATGCTTTTTTAATTCTTTCAAATCAAACACCAGAGGAGTGGCCATTATGTTTAACAATAATTTTGAATTCAAGGTCAATCAAACTCATAGGGATAATGATGGTAATCTTCTGGCTCTTGATATGGTCATCGAAGAAAACAAGGTAACAATTATTAATATATATGGTCCAAATTCTGACACACCCACTTTTTATGATATGGTTAGAGATGTTTTGTTAGATTTTGATAATGAGTATATTTTTCTCTGTGGTGACTTTAATCTTGTTCTTAATCCCAGCATAGATACTGAAAATTACAAGGGCATCAGTAACCCTAAGGCTAGAGACAAACTTCTTGAAATTATGTCTGATTTGCAACTTTCAGATTATTTTAGAATTTTAAATCCAAGTAAAAGGGTTTTTACTTGGAGAAAGAAAACCCCATTTAAGCAAGGGCGATTAGATTATATCCTCATTTCTGAAAATGTATCCAACATTGTTGAAAATTTTGTTATTAAACCAGGTTATAGGTCAGATCACTCAGCGGTCATTTTAGAGTTAAAATTCAATACATTTCAACGAGGCAGAGGGCTGTGGAAATTCAACAATTCTTTATTAATTGACAAAACTTACATTCAAAAAGTCAAAGACACAATACAACAAGTGCATAACCAATATAAAGGTACTTCCTCTGAATCCATTGAGGACCAGAATTTCCTGGAAGTTCTGCTCATGGAAATTAGAGATGTCACCATTTCATATTCTTCTTTTAAGAAAAAACAAAGGGACAAGCAAGAGAGGTCCTTGTTAGAAGATATAGAAAAATTGGAATCAAATCCTCATGTTAATATTGATCTTGTTAATGAAAAAAAATTGGAACTAGAAGGTCTTAGGAAAGAAAAATTACAGGGACATGTTATAAGGTCACGTGCCAAATGGGTAGAAGAAGGGGAAAAACCTACTAAATATTTCTGCAGCCTGGAATCTCGAAATTTTATAAATAAAACTATTAAGAAGGTGGAGATGGATGAAAACAATACTATTTATGATCAGTCTGAAATTTTACAACAGGTAAAGATTTTTTACAAAAGTTTGTATACTTGTAGAGACTCTGAACGCATTGATATAAATCTTACAGATGTATTAAATCCCCTACATTTTCAGAGGCTCGATAGAAAGACTTCAGATTCCCTTGAGGGTAATATCACAGAAAAAGAAATTTCCTTAGTTTTAAAAAATATGAAAAATAACAAATCCCCAGGAAGCGATGGATTCACTGTTGAGTTCTTTAAATTTTTTTGGAGAGATCTAAAGTTGTACATTGTATCAGCTATAAATTGTATATTTAGCAAACAAGAGCTTCCCATTACTCAAAGGCTCGGAATTATATCCTGTTTACCCAAGGGTGATAAGCCAAGACAATTTTTAAAAAATTGGCGCCCAATTACCTTGCTAAATGTCATGTATAAACTTATCTCAGGGTGCATTAGTTATAGAATAAAATCTACCCTTGATTATCTTATTTCAGAAACACAGTCTGGTTTTATGAAAGGCAGATACATAGGTGAAAACACAAGGTTTGTATATGACCTTATGGCATATACAGAGTCATTAAAAATTCCTGGCTTACTTATTCTCATAGATTTTGAAAAGGCATTTGATTCTATTGCATGGGAGTTTATTTACAAAGTTTTGCATTTTTGGGGGTTTGGAAAAAATATAATTAGCTGGGTTAAGATCTTAAATACAAACTTTAAAGCAGCTATTTTGCAATGTGGACATCTGTCTGATCAATTTGACATACAGAGAGGTTGCAGACAAGGAGATCCGATTGCTCCATATTTATTTTTACTCTGTGCAGAGATCCTAGCCATACTTATCAAACAGAATACAAACATTAAGGGTATCATAGTTAATGGTAAAGAACACAAGATAACTCAATATGCAGATGATACAACACTGACACTTGATGGTTCACCAGAGTCTCTTTTTCATTCTCTAGATACATTAGAGTTTTTCTCAAAATTTTCGGGATTAAAAATCAACAGCTCAAAAACCAAGGTGGTTTGGATAGGCTCGAGAAAGTTCTCAGATCAGGTTTTTCACCATACCCGATGGAAACTCAATTGGGGTAGTACAACTTTTAATCTGTTAGGGATAGAATTCTGTGTAGAGTTAGATAAAATTACTGAATTAAATTACAATATACAACTGCCAAAAATTCTTTCACTGATTCAACAATGGAACAGAAGGGTTCTAACTCCTGTTGGTAGAGTAACCGTGGCCAAGACTTTAATTTTGCCGAAATTGAATCATCTATTTATTTCGCTACCCACACCTGATAAAGCATTTTTATCCTCATTGAATACAGCAATATTTAATTTTATATGGAAATCTAAAGGTGATAAAGTAAAAAGAAAGATAGTTACTCAAGATTACACAAAAGGTGGTTTAAAAATGCTGGATGTCCATAATTTTGTTTCTTCTCTCAAATGCTCATGGATTAAAAGGCTAACTCTCAAACACAAACCATGGATGGATATTTTTTTTGCAATTAACGGCAAAAATGTTACTATGAAAATGTTAGAGTTTGGGGATGATTTTATAAGAAAGATGATTAAACAAAATAATGTTTTTTGGCAAGATGTTTTTCAATCATGGCACCAGGTAGTGAACATGTTAAACAAACAGCCTGGTTATATTAAGAAAAATATTATCAATGTTCCAATATGGCACAACTCTTGTATTACAGTTGCCAATAAACCTTTCTTTATTAATGTATTGTACCAACATGGTGTAAAGCTAGTTGGAGATTTCTTATCTGCAAATGGAGCTTTTTTGACATACGATAATTTTTTACATATGTTTAACTTGCCTGATATATATGTCATGCAATACAACAGTATTATTAGCGCTATTTCAAAGTTTTTAAAATCAGTGTTTGTTGAAAGAGTAAATATTGAAAAAAATTGTACTCCTTTTTTACCAATGTATTTTGAAGTGATTTTATTGAATGAAAAATGTACCAAGGCAATTTATAAAATTTTGAACTATACTGAAGCGGTTCCAACTGCAATATCAAGATGGAATAATGAATTACCACTTGAACAAAATTTGTGCATACAAGACTGTTTCAAAATATGTTTTATGACAACTAATGATACATCTGTTCAATGGCTGCAATACAGAGTTCTACACAGAATTCTTCCTGTTAACTATTATTTAAAAAAAATCAAGATCATTACAAATGATTGTTGTACTTTTTGTAAAGAAGAAATAGAAACAATACAACATGTATTCTTTAGTTGTACTAATGTTTTACCATTGTGGAATGATCTTAGTATGTCTATATATAGAAAAACAACAAAGAGGGTTGGATTCAATGTTATCAATATACTATTTGGAGAAAATTCTCTAAGTGTAGACAATAAACCTGTGAACTTCATAATTTTATATACAAAACAATTCATATATATATGTTTGAAGCAGAATAAGATTCCAAACTATGTTGATCTATTATATTATTTGAGTTTTAAATACAAGATAGAGAAATATGCATCGGTTCAAAAATTTCAACTTAGGAAATTTGAAAAATGTTGGTCACAGTGGGAAGATCTCTTTTGTTTATAATTGTATACCTATATTTTACAGAGGTGGAATTTGCTACGAATATTATTATTTCATTTATTATTTTTTTTTATTAACCATTTAATATACAACCTCAGGTTCATTTAATTTTGATTTTTGAATGAGTGTATGAATGAAAGTGGTATGAAAGAGTGATTATAATATTTAAAAAAGAAGTTGACATCAGTTTAATAGTAATTATGTATGTTTGAATTTGAAAAATGCAAATAAAAAAAAAAAAAAAAAAAGAATCCTTGTGTCTTGAATTAATATCGCTACTTACATATATACACTCAAGATGTGAGTCAGCAATATATAGTAACATGTATAAGACAAACCAACTATTAAAATTATGATACACAAGATAAATCTTTTTTTTTTTTTGTTAGTTGATATAATGTTAGTCAGTTAATGGTGAGTGAAAATCAATGCAAAAATTACTGAAATTGAAAACTGAATTTTATTTATCTTAGTTCTAAAACTTATTTTAATATCTCTCTATGGCACATATGTTAGCGCGAGGGGGTCATTGGTGTTGGAAGAAGCCGGAGTACCCGGAGGGAACCGACGTGTCCAAGCGGGCGTCCGCCATACTCTATCACATACAACCAATGTTAATCACGGCAATCAAACTCGGTTTGCAGCGGTGAAAAGCGAGTGCATTGTCCACTACGCTACTTGGACACCTAAAAATTACATCATCATAGACGTCTTTATTTTATTGGAGGGGTTTCGATTATAATATTATTTTATCACAAAAATATATAAATTAAAAGACATTATAGTACCCAAAAAGAAAATAATAAGGGTTGTGTCAAAGTTCACTGTATGGTTCATTTTTCTTTATAAATATCATTGAAAAAGGACAAAATTAATCATTGCCGAACGTTTCATTAACTGCTACATGGTTTATACATCAATGTTGTTAGGACAATATATAATTTCAATATCTACCAGAAATTAACACTATAAACTGCCTTTTGGGCATTTTAGGATTTAATAACCGTGGAAATATAACGGACTAATTTATTGCAAACAGAGAAAATTCGAACTATTTTTTTTCTTAATTTTTCTCCTCTAAAAATATTTCGACATCACAAATTATGTTCAGTAAAATGGAAATTTTAATTTTATTAAGGTTTTCCGCTCTCAGCGGAAAACCTTACTATTATTCTGAAAAATTTTCAAATTTCTTATTATTTTTTTTTTCTTCTAGACGCCAACTTTGATCCTTAATATCTCGCTCGTTTGTTCACCGATTGTTTTGAAATTTGCAGGACTGATAACATGCCGCGTGATGTTGTCGTTGCATATTTTAGTTGAGGAAAATTTTTATCCGGTTTTGAGTTATTCCCCTTTTAGTAAAATTTAACGACTTCTTTTGTCCAGGAGGTTTAACTTTAACGATGACTGGCAGAGTCTCAAAGATGGGCTGGTTTGGAAGCTAATACATTGAATTTGTACGAGATATATTTTATTTATTATTTAAATTCAAATAAAAGGGGTGGTATAGATGTTGAAACAAAGGTAAGAAAAAAAATCAAAAAAATTCGCGTATTTTCCGTGTTAGTTTTCTACCTGATAAAAATTTGTTATAACATGTATTTTAAAAGTTCTTGGTCTTGCCCAGACCTTTCATTCGGTATACCGAAAAAGGGGCTGGCCCTTATAATTAGGGAGTTAGAGGCGTCCAAAGTTTCTTGTCAATAAGTTAAAAAGGAATAAATATTTCTAATCCATTATTGAAGCAAAGTTGTAAAGAAATTAAGTTTGAATCCTTCTATAGTATTCAATTTAATGTTTTCGTAATTTATAGTCAGTATTTGCAGAAACAATTGTTGTCAGTTCGGTCCATTTTTGTGGGGGTGCGCACGTTTATGAGGTTATGAAAGGGCTTCTTGTAATGCACTAACTGATACATGTAGCGCGCAAAAATAATTCCACATAAAATTCCCATATGTTTTTATACATATGTACGTTTTCATTTCATATAGATAAACCTCTTTGACCTTATTTTTGTTGTTTGTTTCATAACTGTGCCCCTGTCTATATTTAGATGCATTACGAGACTCAGGTAACCGATCGATAGGAGAGTCGCTAGCTGTATTCAGGCCGTCGCCTAGACGACAGTGCATGTGCTTGTAAAGCTGGACGTACACGATTAACGCCCCACTGTGTTACTGTAACAGAGACATTTTGAATTGTTTCAGTACTGGGAGATGTGTTAATAAAATGGTTCCAATGCATGGTAATTAAACTCAACTTTTCTACAATACGTATACACGGCCGTCATATAAAGCACAATGTGTATTACTGACATGACAATTTAAACGAACGCGGGATTGCTCCCGATTGAACAATTCTTTTAAAGCAAAAAAAAAATACTGATTTGCGATGGATATAATATAATTATCATCGTGGAGATGATTTTAAAAAGTGAACTTAATATTCGTTTACGATAATATTTGAATCCAAAGCCGCTAGTTTTAAGTTACGGTTATTAGGGATATTAATTATGACTTGCCCCGCGTTTCAGGTTTTTTACTTGCAAAGCATCTACAATCGAAAATACCAAACAACCTTCAGCAGCAACTTATAAATTATTTATTCCATACACAATTCTAAAGAGGTAATTAAATAAAATTTATAAATGCTTTATACTTGTATTCGCTATCTTCCATGGAAAAAAGTGGAATGGAAAAAATGTTGTTCAATGTTCATCAAATACGCTGTAGCCTTAGCAATCGAAAATAATTAACAAACTGTATATTGATAGATTGACATATCAACAAACATTCAGACCCGCATTGTGTTTTCTTACAAGTTCTATAAAACGTAGACTCAATGACAGAATTCTTTACCGTTTTCCGTCTGGGTTATTTTGAATCACGTGTGTACGTTATGTGTAGCCATATAGATGAACACTTTAAGTGTTTAAATTTTAAAAGAAATTGTGTACATGCAGAGCATTGCAATGTAGGACATTAAAATTCCAACAATGTATATGATGAGGCCGGTCAGACTGATACTGGTTCTGCTTGTTCTACAAATAGCGAATGTAAGACGAAGTATTTGGGTGTTATATTTTAAACAAATATAAGTTTTGCTTTCTTAAAAGCTTGCATTACTCAACAAAGTATTTTATTGGGAGCATTCTTAGTTACCTAGACTTGCAGCTAACATTACCTTTAAAAATACATTTTAGAATTTGCCGCTGTTTATAAATTCATTAAAAAGACGCGCAGAATCAAGTGGTTATATGGCGTTTGATATGGGATTTATAACGTCTATTTATATTGTTTTCATTAAAATTATTTCATTATTTCAAGCTTGTGGGTGGAATGAAATCAGTTTCACATGTTATATGACATAAATATGTCCTCTCCCCACTTTTTCTCGAAGCAACTATTTTTATAAAATTTACATAAAAAAAATTGAATTATCATGGAGTCCCCCCCCCCCCCATTTTGGAAGCATTTAAAAAAAATAGTATGAAAATCATGAAATTATGAGTGAAATTTTGAAAATTTTAGAAAATTCAATTTTTTTTTTCTTTTTTTGCTTGTCAATATTTGTTGGATGAGTTTGCCCCCCCCCCACTTTCAAAAACGATGCTACGTGCTTGGAAATTACTCATTTCTTTATTCCCCTCTTTAATAATCAAAACAAACTAACAAACATAACCTATCCAGATAAATATAATTACATGTATCAAAAATAAACTTAAAAAACAAACTACACATTCATCCTTCACCCACAATATTGCCTTTTTCGATATTTGTCATCGTTGTAGACCCGTGTAACAATCTGTTAAGTAGGTGCTTGCACGAAAAAGAACCCCTTGCTGATCTACATTTTCATTAACGCATACAAAGAAAAAATATATATTTTGATTTATTTTTGAATTTCTTTTGATGTAAAAAAAAAAAAAAGAGAGAATAAATTGGTTCTCAGTCTCTCTTTATGCCTGTTTGTTAGCGGTTAATCCAAGTTCATTTTAAATATCCTTTTGTAATTTAAAAAATGCGATGTAAATTTTTTTCATGCAATATTTCGGATAAAGCAATGAAGAGTTGTTTCTTGAAATTTTACTGGACCATAAATTGTAAAATGCTAACATTGAAAATTGTGCACGATTTCTTTCTTTTTTTTAAGGTAAAACTTTATTGATTTAAAAAATGATTCTTTGAGACAAACAAATTGACATAATCAATAAGAGTTTGAAAATCTCTAACTGCAGGTCTGTAGCTTTAAGTCAGAAAAAGAATCGGATGGACGACCTAGGACACAGATCGTCCATCCGAATTTCTTGAAAATTGCCATTATTTTCGTACGCGGACGCAATACTCACCGAGACTAAATGGTTCGTATCTAAAGTTTTAAGTTTTAACTGCTTTGAAAGGTAATATTTGTTTTCTGATAATTATGAACATGAATAATTAAATAAAAATGGTTAAAATTACAGTAAAATTACCGGCATCGGTCTTCTCCGTGCGCGGATCTAGAAGGGGAAGGGTTCCAGACCCCCCCCCCCCCCCCCCAGCGAAATTTCTTTCAATTACGTGCATGTACATTATAAACTTACCAAATATGCCTCGGACATCCCTTGGTAAACTCAAATAACCGTCTGACTTTTCAACCCCCACCCCGGAAAAATTTTCTGATCCGCGCATGCTCCCCCTCCTCGAAATACAAAATTATTCTTCAAAACCCCTTGTAAAATTTCCAGGATCTCCGCATATATACCAATAGATTCATTGGCGCTTGCGTTCGATAAAAATGCGTGTAAAACGTTTGCCAGTGGTCTTTTTACCATCGTACCGGGCATAACCACAGTCCCATTCTGTGAATAAAATGCGGCGAATCAAACTAGAGACAGCGTGTTAAGATCTGTATTTGCTTATAAACATGTAGTATCATCGTGCAAAACGCACTGTTCAATTATAATTTTTTTTTTACTTTACTTGTAAAATTCAACATCTGTTTCGTAATTTTTTTCTCACAGTTTATTTCTTACATAGTTACATTTTTTATTTAGTGATTGACACTTATTAGACTTTATAGAGACAGAGTGTCATGTCCCAAGCACTGTTTATCTCTTAAAACAACATTGTGCAATTATCAGATTTTCATTTCTTGGACATCAAAGACTCATTGAGTTTATTTAATTATTTTATATCTGTGAACCTTTCACTCAGCTTACTTATATCATTACCTGTTAATTGCAATTTATTCTCATTGTTAAGATTCTTATAAATAGTTATGTACAATTGTCAATGCACAGTCTGGAATACGGCGGCCAGCCCCGGCCACGTCCGACTCTCCCAGAGTCTTGAGTCCGGAGGCCACTTCTGGCCATATCCGACTTGTTTGTAACATGTCTGTCTGTTAAATTGTTATAATGTTGCCATCGTTGAGTCTCGTCCAATAATGTTGAATCCTGCATCAATTGTCTGTTTATTTTTCTGGAACTGTATACTGGTGGACCTTCGGGAATACGGCAAACCTACCTGTCGTTTTAGCTTACGGCCCACAGCGCGCCCCAACCTTTTACCTTATACACTTTACGCCAACATTCCCTCACCCGGTTCGTACTGCACACGACCGATGCAGATCCAGACGAATTCTCTATCACCGTAAAATCTACACGGTCACAGAAATATAATACTTTGTTTCTCAGTGTTTACACATCTAATATTGTACGATGGTCAGCTATCAATTTTTGGTAATACGTTACAAGTATGACGCAGCTACGACGGAAAACCTAATCGTTGCTTGCAACGAGCTCGTCTCTAGTTATTTTCTCTTATTCTGATGTACGTAATTACGACAGTCATATTCATAGCATATGCGCAAATTTTGGCTCAGAGGTGCGAAATCTTGTATTGGGTCCGTCGTTCTTACAATAAATTAAATGCAGGCACACGTATTTACGCACACTGTTTGCATCTTTTTACATGTTTCTATCAACTTACCAGAACCGAAAGCGCCTGTAATGAGCAGCAACACTAGGACAATCAGGAAGTAAATTCTATACATCTTGAGTCTGAAAATAAATATATTTCATTTATAATAAATTTGACAACCTTTATGTTTAAATTTCTACGGATAGTTTATACGCTAACATTTTTAGACTAATGCTCATGCGCGAATCCTTAAATTTCTTTTCGGGGTGGGAGGGGGTGGTGTTTCCAATGAATAATTGTTTTGGTTTTCTAGATTAGATTCAGAGCATTTAAATGTTATTGTATCCAAGATTTTGAAAAAAAAAACATCTGGTCTAATTAACTGACCATTAATTTACATGCATTTAGGTTAACCACTAATTAAAGCGGTTTTCTAAATGTTTTCAATATATTTGATTGTTGTTGTTTTTTTTATATCCTTTCTAAGGAGAAATTGCAATATTTTAAACAAAACGGTAAAAGTCATCAGTGCTTTAAAGATACATGTAGCACATGTAATTAAACGCTAGTTTTGTAGAAGAGAAGGTCTCCTCGTAAGACATCTAGTAAAAAAATATTTCACTGAACAAACTTTCGTTAATTATTTTTCGTCCGATCTATGAAAGTTACTTGATCAAACCAAAAATCAATATAAACCAAATATCTGAGAAATCCATACACTCACATATGAACAGATATGGTCTCCTGTAAAAGATTGAAATGTATTACGGAAATAAAATAATTCTGTATGAACAGACAAAAAGATACATAAACAAATCGTGTACGTCTTTAAATAGTGGAACCGTTTGTTCTATTCCCAAGATTGATTTTATTTAACCCGCATGTTATTGTCAAAAACACACTTTAAAAAGCTTTGTGAAAAATGTATACATGTCTATTTTGGGATTTTCAAAAACACTTACGTAATTTATTAGCAAATTAAAACATCGTCATAAAATCATATTTGCCCGGACATCGGACTACTTCTATCGAACTCCCGCTTGATCTATTTATGTGCAGTATATCAAACACCATATTCTGTACATTTTTTTCCATAAAGATATATATAGAAATGGAAATCCTTCCATTTGTTAATGTTCACTAAGTACATGTACTTCTTATGATTAAGTGCAATGTTCTGTATAATACTACGTAGATGCGGGAAACAAACTTCCTGATCTTATACATGTAGAAGTTGTATCTTAATAACTGGTTTCTATCGTCTGGTAAACTAAGTACTACCTACAAACCAATGAAAGAAACCTTTTTCAAAGATATTAACTGAACAAATCAAAAAAAGTTAAAATAAGTAAGTGGAAGTAGAAAGCTTTGCCTAAATTTATCTTTGATAACCATCGTGAACGATAATCGACTAAACCTAAAAGAAGTTAAAAAAAAAGAATAAAAAAAAAAACAGAAAAGAGAAACCAGAAAAGAAGATATGAGCTTTTATCTTATAAAGAAATATTGCTGATTCATACGTTAGTCTTACTAATAATTAACGTGTTGTCATTTGGTGGACCTTGGTAGATGTGTTATTTTTAATCATTAAAGAAGACATGGTTAGGTCAAAATATCAATATACCGAGTACACTACTACGTACATGTATAAAGTTGGTGTTCCTTCGTTGGGTCAAGTTAACGGTTGGCAATAAACAATAATGCACGTGCATTTGATCAAAACATATTGAAATATATAAAACTGCTTTAATTGGTGGTTCATACAGACTACCTGACCATTCATAAAAATGGCGCGTACTGCGTACTTAGAAGTTCTATGAACTTTTATGACTACGTATTATCCAAAAAACTGTTTTTTGTTTACATAAATAAATGGTAAATCAGAGAACAGTATTTTGATTTCATTTTTTAAAGAAAAATATAAGCATTGTTTTAATAGCATGAACTTTCATATAGAAGCAAAAAGCGTTTATACACGTAACATAATGTTCAACTCTTTCATTTTTAAAATTAAATATAGAAGAGATAAATTCAGAATATTATTATAATATGTCTCCCCCAGATATATTCTTCAAACAAACAGCTTTTTATACATAAGGGTCATTTGAAAATGTAAACGACAATACATCATCAATTCTGGGTATGGGAATCATTTACATTTTTGTCCATACTCATACATGTATGGTTTATCACCAAGCATATATATACTAGTAACCAGAAATATATATAATTTAACCGTTAAATAATATATTAAGATCTTACCAAAGAATATGAGATTCCAAGTTAACAAATAAGACAACTTGTCCGAACACTTTTTTATTGCAGCAACGGGAAGTAATTTTGAGGAGTGACAGCTGTTACATGTAACACTTAGACTGTTTATCTCCTTAAGAAATAAAAAAGGCAATACTTTGTTTAAAAAAAAAGTGTTGTTATTTTTCCATGAGCGAAAATAATATTATTCTAGAACAATAAACGACCAACTTACATCAAATTGTTGTTTTATTGCGCATATCTTTACTAAAACACCACCTATTATGCTAAATGTATAAAGAAAAGTACTGGTATGGGATTTGTTTGGTTTGAAGGAAAACAAAATGTTGTTTTTGAAATATATATTCAAAGTCTATCAAAATGGCAAAATGCGTCAGCGCAGGGTTATTTGAAAGGCATAAAAATAGCTGGACCCTTTTCAGGCTAAGAAGTTTTAAGTTAATAGACGAAGGGGTTTTAAGGCTAGTTGACAATGCCTTATTCAGGATTTAATTCAGCGTTCCTTATTCATAAAATCTGAGCTCTTATTCAGAGCTAAGCGAAGCAACGAAATTCTAAAATAAAAATAATCAGCACTTATATAGACAATAATAACGTGACAAACATAAGTCTACATCTATAAAATTCCACAATTTACATAATTAAAGGATGATAGTTAAAGAACTACATTTACATTGATAATAAAAGTCTCTTCCGTATTGTTCATTAAAAAAAAATCATGACATAAAATTTCATATATCTTATGTTAGCGAGAATTCTTTTCCAGTGGGTGTTTTTGACCTTGTGTTATTTAAACCCAGTAAAACGCATACATATTGCATATGTATCTGATAAAAGGCTATAATAGTTTGTGTTTTAAGTAATAAGTGGATTGCATAAAGTAAAGTTACGCAATTAAGAAGGGTGGAGGGAGCAAAGCGACCAAGTCCCTTTTTAATCGCGTATTTTTTTCTTAATATAATTTAACTTACTAAGAACATAGCCCATTTTTTATTGGCTGATCAAAACGTCCGCGAAAATCAAATATTATCTCTTTTGATTACGGTTATCTTATCTGATAATTGGAATGTGACGTCGCTGTGAACTTAGAGAATTTCTTAACAATTATAAAGATCTGTTAACAGAGTATTAAGCGGCTGCAAATTAAGTGTAAAAAGGGCTACGTTCTAATTAACTTTATTTATTGCAGTACTTAATCAATGTAAATTGGATTTCAAAAATATCCATCGTAGGTCGGATTAAGTTTTATTCATGATAATCAGTTATATGCTTATTTCAATAATTTTCTAGTTATTAAAAATATTTGTTAAGTGTTAAAGAAAATAAGGTTTTCAATTTGTAAATTTTAGTTGCATGCTTTGAGAGTGCTAGTGTTTGACCTAAGAAAGTAAAAAGTAATTGTACCTCAAAGTTCAAGTGTCTTTCAATTGTTTGTCCATGTTAGTTAACTCCCGCTTTAATCTAAAAATATCAACTATGAAATAATATAAATACATTGGATCGTTCAAGTAAATGTACTTATCGTTATTGCTTATTTAAATTGGATACTAAAGGAGAGTGGTTATACATTAGTCTTGTGTTTCTTAAAACTTCATTTCAATTATGCACTCAAGTATCAGCAAGAGAGCGCACACGTTCTAAATGGATAATTGCCAAATCTTAACGTGGATCAAATGCAAGCACGGTGAATGGTCTATATGAATCCAGAACTTTCTTTTGCAACAGCAGAACCAATCAGGTAAATTGGCCCATGTTTAGAAATGTGCAGTTTGAACCGGACGCAGTGGAAATAAGTTAAACCACCATGATATTTGAAAACATTTAAAGCAAAAAGCAGCGACGCAGGACAGATAAGGCAACACATCGTTTTGATATGCTAATGAAGGGATAATGAGTTATGACGTCATAATATACGCCCCGCCTCTGTATTACCATATATATAATTTATACCGAAAACAGCAGTTTAAGCATAAAATACGGCTGATTTAATACTTCATAAGCAAAATATAACTACGAATCACTCATGTGTGTTTTTATAAGTTTACAACAATCAGAATATACGAAGAATTTCCATAACGCATCTGTCGTATGGGTGTAAATCTGCGTCCCAAAAGCGCTCGTCAGACGATGCAAACACGTGTAGCTGGTATTCCCGATGATGGCGATCTTTTGATGATTTATCAGGTATGTAGATTAGATATACAGTGTATTTGTAATATACCAGATAGCTCAATAACTATTTATTTGTGATTTTATACTGTTGATGCATTTGTGATCGACTTAATGTGTTGTTTCGTTAAAAACATGAGGAGAGACTGCATTGTTTACATTTAGCTTTATTGCCAGTCCGTTAAATTGTTGATCATTTTCACCAATCGACACGAATCAGTTCATAGTACTTGTACTGACAATATTTAGCTTTACACAGCTGTTCGTTTTTATTTCAATTTGTAAGTAAACAATACAAAGACTGTGTGAAAACAGCTGATTTGATTTTTCTGAAAATCAGTACAGTGCAGGCTAAAAGATGCTGATTTCATTTTCTGGAAATTGATGAACAGCTGATCAATAACACCTTTCTACTGTGTTAAAAATTCTTCCATGACAGTTCATTTATATTGTTTACACATTCATCCAGTTGATACATTAAGATGTTTATGCACATTAATTCTTATTTATTACTAGTTTGTTTTTAGAACTCAGTATATTACTACCATAACACTGTTTGAAATCTTGTCACCTGGGTTCATACTTATGATGCTGTACTGTTGGTAATAAAAAAAACCAAATAATAATAAACAAATGACTGCATATCTCCATCTGATTTTCTCTAAATGAGGAATCTACATTCATGGTCATATATGGTATTGTTTGTGTAGAATGTGCATATGTAACTTTCAAATAAAATTTGAAGTGTTGGTCATTTTACCCATCCATGCATAATATATGTAGACCTTTAACAAAAACGTCCAAATTACTGTTGACATGTCCTTATATGCATGTAAATTAAATTGTATGACTTCTCATAATTATATTTTGTTTTTTGCAGAGTAATTTGAAAAGTGTCACACTGATTTGAAAAAAAAGTCTGTAAGAAAATGTAAGTAAATAACATACATGTGAAATAATGACCAATCTGATTATTCTATGAGACAATTCAATTAGAAAAAGTATTTTCAAGTACGAATGGTTTCATTTTATGTTTTAAAATGATTGATATAAACCTATGTTATTTATAAATCTACAATTTTGAATATTGCTCATCAACAAATCAACAATACATGGTATGTTTTAATTCACACTGACTGCACCAGCATTATATAATATCAATCAATCAAATCAGTTGTGAGAGAGAAAGAGAGAGAGAGAGAGAGAGAGAGATATGCATTTTTAAGGTCAGGCCGGGTAAAAAAAAGGGATGCAATTAAACTAATATCATGCACATATCAGGGGTGAGGATGCGAATAATTTCAAATCGATCAAACTGAAAAGCTGTATTTGAATTTGTGCAAAATTAAATGCACATCTAAACATAATGAAATGTTTATTAAGATAAATAAATTCCATTGACTATCAAATTGTAGAAAATCCTCCATTTCAGTCTAACAGCCATTTTGATAACAAGTTGAACTTACTGAAATATATATAATTTTCATTTTAGCTGGTACATGTACCTGCTTTGTCTTGAGATTTACATAAATGATGTTCCTATTAGTGATCATTTACCCGCACCCTTATCCTGGTGTCATATACAAGATGAAATGATGGAAAGAAAAACCTGAACTTTAGAAACAGGAAGACTGTGTTTTTGAAGAGAGAAGAGGACCAGAACTAAGAAGTCATACAATAAACACATTGGCATCATAAAAAGAAATTGCAATTTTGAGTTTGCATGCATATGTCAGGTTTAAATGTTGTCACAGAATTTTTTTTCAGAAAGTCCCTTTATCTTCTTGAATAAATAAAACAAATGAACCAAATATAATTGTTTCTATATATATAATTTTGTTTGAGAAGTGGAAAGGGGATGGTATGTAAATGGGCGGGAGAGAGAGTCTCTCACATAGGATAATTCAGACTTATTTAAATTCAATATATTGATGTGAACCAAAAATGGCTTTTGATCGCCTTGTTGCCGGATTTACACACTCTCTTTCCTTTCTCGGTAATGAGAAATGGGCGTTTTGAATTTACAAAATGAATAGATATGCTAACCCTCCCCCCTCTCCTTAATCTTAATCATTCTGCATGTGTTGAATAAAAATAAAATGCAATTTTAATGAGTGTTTAAATTACAAGTGTAACATGTGCAATACAAAGGTGAATACCATTGATTGCTTATGGGGGATGGGAAAAGGCCTCATACATGGGCAGATCTACATGTATAGTCCCCGTGGCAAATTCTAATTTAATTCACAATTAACATAGTAAAACACCATGGTACCTGGCCCCTGGCAAACAGAATAAAGTTACCCCTTTGAACCCCCTCCCCAGAATAATATCAACAGACCCAAGCAGTGCTATAGAATGTGCAGTCATTGGGCAAAGGCTGCACATAAATAATGAAAAAAATACTCGATATCTTATTTTTTTAATATATATTATGAGAACAATTTAGTTAGTTTATTAATATCAGGGGCTTCATTTGTCTCTGTTGACATCTAATCCCTCAAATAATTGTGTACAATAAGCTCTTATATATTTTTCTCCCATTACTAAAAAAATATTAAGAAACCAATAACTCCGCGAATGCGGTTAACCAAGAGAACTTATACACAACGGTTTTTTGTTTACATCCATGATACAACAGAGGAAATGCGGACGATTCATCATAACCATCTTGTCTCTTTTAAAATAAATAAAACAGAAGCACTATGTTTAAATAACCATTTACATAATGTACTGTTGAAACATATCCTAAAATTAATTCGAATTATGTGATAAAATGACATTGCGCCTATATCAAAAGAGTTATCGCTCAAAGAGTTACCTCCCCTTTTGGGATCACTTGTGCGTTTGAAATGTGTATTGATTTGAGAGGACTTCTAGATTGAGAAATTAAATGCAAAATTTTAAGTTCAAGACGGCTATAGATATTATTAAACTTGGTATGATTTTCTTCCCTTTTACGAGTTCTTTATAAAAACTGATGCTCATTTGTTGAGAGATGAAGGTTTACTTTGTAATTGTAATGAAAATATACAAACATGCACTATTTTAGGAACAAGTAGCCAGTTTTTAAAGAAATTTACATAACTAGTAAACTTTACAACTGAATGAGCATTGATTTCTATGATGAATGGATAATTTTGAATATGTTGCCATATTACTTACTCTTAAATTTCTTTGCCTTCCCTTGAACTTTCTGTCTCATTTTAGCATTGACAATTTTTGTCTAAAAGACGCCCACGTGACCCTAAAAAGTCACGTGACCGACAAATTTAGACATGGTCAAGTAAAGGAGACCAATATCTTTACAATAACACCCAAAATAGTTTAGAACTATTCATTATGCAGAAATGAATAGACAAAAGCAAAACGACCTCCTTTTCCTGTTGTTTAAAAGCAAAATGTTGCCTTAACTGTCCTGCTGAGGTCATTTACAACACTAATGCGTTAATATTGGTCATGATAATGTAACTTCATATATCAATGCTTGTATGGTATTTTTTATTGGTTTAAACATCAATACTAATGTGTATTTTTAAGCATGGTTGATAACATATCATTATATTCGTCATGGTTAAAAAAGTTTTAGCTTGAATTAAAAAGGCAACTAGTTTTCGGGTGTTTCAATTAATTCATCCGAAAATATAATCTTAAACTATAATGTGCATCGAAGTTAACAAAATTGTAAGTGTATAAAGAACTGATGTTGTAGTGCAGACTTTAATCTCATTTTAATAAAGTTTAAAAGTACATTTGCCATGTAATAATGGAGAATGTGTTGTGGTAATATACAACTTATTTGACGTTGTCTGTATCATAATTAGTGCGTGTACTTTACTTCTCTACTCTTTATAAGCTATACAAATCTTGTGTTTTAATATTGGCCAGAGTCATGTGAGATTGTATATGAAAGCATTGCTTGTTGTACATAATATTTTTTGTTTCTAAAATGACTTTCAATTAGTAGCTACTTATAATGAACCCATTGACTTTTAAAAGCAAGCTATCGTTATGAACAAAATGCATGGGAATATTACCTCTTGATGTGTTTGATATTGATTGTAAAATTGCAGTTAAACATTATAAGTAAATTTTCACAGGTTGCTAGTGCCTGTTGTATTTCTGTGACTAAATGTAAAAATATCACTGATTCATTATAGTAAACTTAAAACAAGTTAAATAAAAATATTACAAATTACCAAGCTAGTAAGCTACATACATGGAACCGTTAATGGAAGAATAAATGAAATGCAATACACGGTACATATGAAGTCTACTACATATAACATCTCCAACTATTAGAAACATTACTCTAATATATCTAATAAAACTATTCACAATAATGAATTTCAACAGATAGTTACCAATTTATGGAACCTAGTGCACGACACTGCCTATACGTATGAATCAGCGGATCAGGCTTGTTATAACAACTTGACCTATTTACAATATATTTAAGATATTATCTACACAATTAAAAAAGACATATACTGATCAACGATTATTACACTTTACGTATTCAAAACATGTTATCTATATAGTCATACTTATTTCATAACGTTATTAATTTATTTTATTTAATATTTAACCTATAATAGTATAGAATTGGATCTGTTTAAAGAATTATATTCAACAAAAATAACTTACAGGTCTGAGTCTGTATGCTTAGTTTCTGTTTGAATTTCAATAACACACCTGTCTGGACAGAAAGAAATACAAAACCGGAATACAAAAAAATACCCCCCGTCAAACACTGTCAGAAGTGACCAATACTGACCAATCACAAACCGTAAATATAAATATACCTATCTTTAAATGGAATAATCCAAACCACTGAAATAAATAAACAAAACGGGCTATATAATCATTAAGAATATGGATGTTCAAGTTTACAAACACACATTTGTTAGTAAAAATGCAGCGCAAAGATTGAAAAATGGAAGAAATGATTAAATGAATGAATTACAAAATAATGCTAAAAATAAAAGTAGGCCAAACAACCACAAACTTCCCCAAGATGTGAAAGTACGTCCCCGTCAATACAGACTGAGAACTACAATAGCTATATGTATGATCATAAAAAGGTATACCTACATGTCTGAATTGAAGCGTAATAAAATGTTTATTTTCCTTGACCGACTCGTGTATTCTAAAATTTGCTTCAAAATAATCAACTCTTTCCTTCGCCTGTCGCAAATCTGATACAGCTGATAATTGGCAAATCTATTCGGCAATCGACTAACTCTTGCAGATTTCCTCAACTCTATTTTAGTATCAGGTTCAGAGCCATCTTTCTCCTCATTTTGGGGTGCAAGGTCTTCCGCAGCTTCCCTTTCTGGCTGTGTATCCTCTTCTTCTACAACTCTGACTGGTTCCTTGAAATCTCTATGGAAGTTTTTTGTACCGTACCTTTACATCTTGGATCTCATATTCTGAATCACTATCACTGGTATATAGATCCACCACATCATTCTGCTGCTCCAACTCTGTGTCTTTTTCATTCTGTTTTGTGTGATTCTGCTGCTTCTTCGCTCTTGGTTTGGGAATTTTTTCTCTTGAAAATATGGGTCTATGCATCCTATTGACAATAGGATGTTCAGATGAAGAGTTCGCTTCGTTCCTGTTCCATCCCATCTCTCTACTACATAAACTGGCACTTCTTTGTTTGGCTGGCGCAATGCAATGTATCCTTTCTCCTCCCACTTATCAGCAATCGTGTGCTTAAAATCGAATACAACAACCTTTACAAGAACTTTAACTCCTTCATGAAAATATATTTTCTACAAAAGAAAATTCTAACTGGATAGATTGACATAATGCTTTCAAACAGTCATCTGAAATAGAAAAAAAACAACATTAGTAGGTTCAATTATTCTGGAGAGTCCATCTGCATTGTTGTTCTTATATCCAGGTTTGTATTGAATATCTAAATCAAAATTAGCTAAAGAAGCCAACCCACGATGACCTGCAGAGTCTAACTTGACTGAGGTCAAGACGTAAGTTAGTGGGTTGTTATCCTTCAAGACTTAAGTCTTACTCACTAGTAAATAATCCTTAGATTTTTAGCATTCTGCCCATTTCAGTCCAAAGAATTCAAGTTTGCGGGCAATATAGTTTTGTGCTGCTTTAGTGAAGCTCCTGGCATAGCTGACCACTGTCTTCACACTTCGTTGTGTCTGATAAAAAACTTCACACAGAGCAATCTTACATGCAACTGTGTAATGTTCAAATAACATACTGTAATCCGCATAGCCAAGTTTAGGTGGAGTTGCTAATGCTCCCTTCAGTCTGTCAAATAATTCTGTTCCTCCTCATTTCCGGAAAATTCCTCTTTTCTTGCTTGATTCTGTACCCTCTGCTAGTATGGGCACTATGATAAAGGTCTTGCTATCTTGCTGAAGTTTTTGAGGAATTTGTGGTTATTACCGATAAAACCGAAAAAAGTTCCTAACTTCCTCCGGAGTTGTAGGTATGAGTCAGTTTAGAATTATGTTTGTCTTCTCTGGGTCTGTCTCAATACCTTGCTTAGAAACAACTAGTATATGACCTACATACCTGCCCTTCATACCTAAAAGAAAGTACACTTCTTAAGAGAGAGCTTTTACCATCCTGTCCTTAACTTATCAAATATTTGTTGAAAACTATCTAGGTGTTCTTCATAAGTTCTTGAGAAAGTGATAATGTCATCAAGAAAAAATAAAACAGATGTTAAGGTTTAATTCTGTAAGACTTTGGTATGTGTCCAGGCTGTTGAAGAGGCTAAAGGAACTCAAAGAAACTCAAGGGGCTAATGTTAGTTCTTTTTTTAGTTATCTTTTGATCCCCTCCTCTCATATTGTAATAATGACAAATTTTGAACCCTTTTCTTAAAGTCATTTAAAAAGGCAAGCTATACTGTATATAAAGATAAATCATATATTGTGTAACAAACATTTTTAAAATAATTCACAAAATAAATAATAAACTATCATTTTAAATCTTACACATTGCATATGGCCAAGTTGATAAAGATTAATCAGTATTTCAGATTAATGCAGAAACGTTAACACATTGGTGAATAATCAATTGCCTTACGTAGTACAGTCATACATACACTTAAAAATAAGTACAACAAATATCATAGTAAATTAAAGCTGACAGTTACCCAAACCTCTGAGTGCCTCATTACTGCTTGTTTTACTGTTTACCAAAGTTTATCGTTTCATCATGTGTGTCATGACTTTCCTTTCGTTGCTGCATCTTGATATAAAATTTGTTACAGCTATGCTGCAATGGCGAGAACTGGTCAGTGATATTATTTGCTTCGGATAGTTGATTTTGATATGGTTATGTTTGACATGCAGTCTCAAGCTGTTAAAACATGAAAAGATTCCATGACACCCCTTCACTTTTACTTTCTATAACAGTTTGTCTCAATATGACGAATTTAACTCACAGTGTAACTCTTTAAGTAATCTCAATGGGGTATTTATATCAGTAGCGCAGTGGGTGCGACTTCGTTCTACTAACCTGCAGGGCCCGAGATCGAATATTGAAGGGGCTTTTGTTCATTTTTTTTATGAAAGCAACACATATTTAAAAAAATTAATTTTTTCCAACAATTTCACATTTTTTCAACGACAATTTCAAGTCAAATGCATGCTTGAATTTTATATCTTGAAGGAATATAACAATCGGACTTGTATTACAAAGTTTTCGAGTGTTGTGGAGGACCCGTAACAGTGTTTTACTGCATTTTTTTTAAAAGAACAAAAATTAGGAGTTGCCTTGCAATGGGACAGCTTTTAATGATACTGGTTCAAAGGAAATGTGTTAAATAATGGTAGAACTAGTTCAATAAATAAAATGTTAGCTATTTTACCTTTTTATTTATGTCTAATTCCATATGCATGTCATTTTAACCAGGTTAATAATTAAACTCTGAACTGATGAAATGCAACATGTTAGCAAACATCTCCTAACCTGTAAAAACTTAAGTACTCGGTATAACTTAACAAAATGTGAAATGTTAGTATCTATTTAACTTTTGTTTATGCTTAGAGATAAGATAAATTTATGATCGGCACAATGTTAAGGTTGCGTAAATTAATTATTGTATCCCGAAGTACAAATGCAATGTCTGAATGCCTATAAAATGTCATCTTATTCATTACATTAATCCTTGCATGGTATCTGTTTCAATGTCCAGTTATACTGTTAAACAGTTCGTCCAGATCTTATTGCATACAAAAGGATAAATGACTGAATAATGACTGCGGCATCTAACTGTAGTAGAATAGTGCCTCAACCCCGTTTACTTACCCTGGTCACAAAGTGGTCCCTGTAATCCGAGAATACATTTGAGGCAGTGACCTGTATTAATGTCACATTGTCCTTCACGACAGTTTTTTGGACATCTATTTTTGAAGATCCCTCCTTTGTGTATAGACACATTGCAGCCTAAAACACAGAAGCAGAATATAAACAAAAAGTATGTTATTCAGTTCCTGTCAAATAAGCGGTTATAAAGGTGATTATCTTAAAAATTTGACGTATTCACGTTATTAATAAACAATAATTCCCATGCATTAAGCTTACCATAAACCTCTACTTCACACAGTTCGTTGAAGGCATACTTTGAATAGAAACCAGGGTACTTAACATTCCGTCTACGTTCATTGTAGTAGATGACGTAGCGTCCGGAAACAGAACAGTTGATGCTTATGTCCTCCAATATCATTTCTTGATTTGTTTGATTTTCATGAAAACAGAGATGGCCGGTTTCCTTTGAAGTTGTGTTGGAAACGTACAAATAAAATCCAGCTATCCTTTTAGCAAATACCGTTGGCACTTAATAAATAAATATGTACGTTCAAATACAAAAAAAATGTTAATAAATTAAAACAAACAACTTGAAATCGATTTGAAATATTTATTTCTTATGCTTTTTAGATATCATGTTTGAAATCGTTTAAACCCTACACACATTTTTGTGTTACAAAATACTTTTTGTTCGAATATTATGCACCCACAAATGGATACAGTTTCTATCCAATATTTGAATTACATATTAAAAATAAATATATTAAGGTTAAAATAAGAAGTTGACATAATAAGTAAAAGGTAAAATGCTACGACCTGTAAAAATAAACTAAAAAAAGGTATGTTCGTTTAAAAAATAAAATTATTTAGAATAAACAAAACATAACAATAATGTATAGAATTACATTATGGTTTAAACTTATAGAAGCCACTATATAGAGATTAAAAGCTGGTGATAAATAAATATTTATTTTCTCTTATATAAAGATTTATTCATACTTGGCATATTATCAGTCCTGTAGTAGATATTGATATGACTGATGTTGAATACATTCCCCAGGTCCACTCTCCATGTAGCTGTATATTTATTGATCGCTGACACTGAACATTGATGTCCAGCAAGTGAGCGATTCGTGTAAAAACCATCAACTGCATTATCACCCCTATAGTAATAAGGATCAGGCCAGGGATGTTCTTGCCAGGTAGGTTTACGAAGTGCTATATTTTCTTTAATGAAATAACGCATTACAATGTACGCACGGCGAACTTTTAAAACAATAACACTTTAGTCAATGTGGCAGTGTATGTTTTTGCCAATAAACCAACACTCATATTGTCTTGCGTGAAATTCTATAATAACACTCATCTTTTGAGTCACCAACATATATATGTAGTTACATGTTTAAAGCTAACAAAAAATTAAAATTATGATAAAAAAGATTTATCTTCGTTTTGTTAGTTTATTTTCGTCTGAGTTAATTGAGCTTTTTTTTTTAAATCATTATGTTTTAAATTGTTTTGTTTTTTTTCAATAAAGCGTTGAGCTTATAGGGACATGGTCAAGATTTTGGTCAAATTCTTTTTTTCTGTTTTTATTATTTACAATGCTTTAGAAATGCATTTCTAATGATCAAATAAAATTTGAGAGTCATTTGTAGAGTTATAAGCAAGAAATATGTAAACAAGGCTCGTGTTCTGTTTTTGTTAACATAGGTTCAATATACCATTTAAAATCTTTTCCCAACTTATTTGTCTATCTATTTATTTTTAGCATAGATAAAAAGTTTCTTACATTTATAACATTCGTCTTAGGTTTAAAACTGAATTTTTTACTTCAACGCTCAAAATGTAAGCAGACTCTTTGTTTACATCGCGAAGAATCTCAAGCCCTGTAACTCGCTTATAACTCAACAAATGACACTCAAAGTTCTTTTGCCTATTAAAATGCCTTTCTGGCTTTCTGCAGCATTGTAAATATTAACGTAGCTCGCGGGTTTGCTGACGTCACAATAGGAATCAACGTAAAGAGTTGACCGTCATAGTAAACTCATAATTTTATTTTAGAATGACAAATGAGATATTTAGAAGTATAAAAGAAAATGTCTTAAAAAGCTTTTATGCGGTTTATGACTGTTTATACAAAGATTTATAATATCAAGTGCTGAAAATTTAAAGATGTCACATACATTGTCACATTTTGTTCTATATAGATAAAGAATGAGTTTGCGTAAGAACTCTTCCATTTAAAGTCATGTTTTAAAATAGAATGTATGCATTAATTTCGCTTTTTCTTTTTTTTTTTACAATTATAACTTCCGTAATCTGTACTACCGATTAAATTCTTAAATTTCTTTTGGCTTGAGATAACTGTTTTATTCGATTACTTACTTATAATGTCAGTAGTTGCCTGGCATTTTATTTTTGCGTTGATTGACTCAGAGTTTCATAAAAATAAAAATAGCAATTTTCTGTATCTTTACAGCCTTACATTATTTGCATTTAATAACATTCATAATAATGTCTAATAAGCATTAACATGTTCTAAAATGTGTTAAACAGCTAGTCTTGTCAATAAATGCATTTCAATTTTGGTGTTCTAAGAAGTAAGGAAATGATGACGTCAGGCTAACGTCGTAATGAAAATATAAGGTTTTGAGAAATCTTTTAAATCTTTAAAGTTTTTTTGCCAAAAATTGGCCGAGAACACATACTGATATTTTTTTATGAATTGATTCATAATTATCTCCTCTGTTTTTGTGTTGAGTATGATTAATTTCGTCTGAATCGTTTAAAAGTTTGGAGCATAGTTTTGTAATGCATTTCTCGGTTAAAATGTGCATTTTACTATATATTTCATTGAAATGGCGTTGCTTGATTTTATTAATGACACTGTATTTGAAACACGATAACATTATTACCGCGCAGACGAATCTTAAACAAATTTTAGAAATAAAACTATAAAACCTTTGGATCACGTGGACACATTTTCAAGGTAGGTTTTCTCACAAGCAGGTAAACCCGCGAGCTACCTTAAAATTGGAAAAATAATGTTTTACCAAAATCGTGACTATGCCCCTTTAAAGGACTTGGACACGATTTGACTTAAAAAAAATTAAATTTAATTTTTCCATTTTCAGCTAATATACTGATAAATATAGAAATTTATAATGATTTGTCAAAATTTGAAAGTCAAATATCAGGTTATAAGCAAGATGCAGAGTTCATAATTTTTTGTTTTGTAAACAAAGTTCAAATGTTGTCATTTTTACATACGTGTTGTATTTGTGTTAGTTTCACTTAAATGTATCTTTCTTTTGTTGATAATAGTATTTATGAAGATATTAAACAAGTATTTTTGTTAAACAACTATAAGACTCCAGCTTTGTTTACATAACAATCAATTCTTACCTCTGTATCTCGCTTGTAACTTGGCTTTAACATTCACTATTTTGGTCAATCATTTAAAATGCAGTAAACCATTTTATATATAAAACACAAAAAAAAAAATTGATCTCAAATCGTGTCAAAGTCCCTTTAACGATAAATTGAATGCATACACGATGTATTTTTAGGCACACTGATTTGCATATATATATATACATGTAAATATGAACTTACCAGTACCGAAAGCGCATGTTGCGAGCAGCGAAACTAGGGCGATGAGGAAATGCATTCTAATATATCTTGAATACTAAAATAAACATATATCATTTATGATGAAATGTGTTGTATGTTTTTGACAATTTTATGTTTACATGCCTACTGTTGGTTTCTTTAAACAATTTTTTTTCAGAATGCCCGAAACTTCAATTTTCTTTCGCCGACATCTTTTCTTGGCATCGGACAACTGTATACAAGGACGAATTTGCGTTTCATCCTTTTTATGTACAGTATATTTAACTTTGGTTTTGTACATTTTTCCACATAAAAATATCTCTAAAAATCTCTTTAAAAACGTCCATCCTTTTTTAATGGTTACAAAGTAAAGCTTCTTACGAATAAGTGTAATGTTCTGTATAATACAACTTGAATTCGTGAAATAAACTTCCTGATCTTATAGCAGTGGTTTCTTAATTGCTGGCTTTTATCATCTCGTGAAACATAGCACTAATTACCAACCAATGAAAGAAATTTATTTTTAATATATTATCGGTTCCATACAAATGTAGTTAAAATGAATAATAAAAACCAAATAATATTATATCTTAATGTATCATAAATATTTGTCATGAACGACTTAACATTAAAGAAAAATAAAGAAACAGAAAAGAACATATGAGAACATATATAAAAAAAATCACTAATTTATATGTTAGTCTTCAAAAAATTAATGTTTTTATCATTTTGCAGTCCTTGATTAATTTGATTTTCTTTTCATCATTTAATGAGACTTGACTCGGTCAAAATATCAATATACCGTGTACACTATAACGTAAATAGTTGGTGTTCGTTTGATGCGTCATGTTGTTGATTGACAGTAAACAATAATTTACGCGCATTTGATCGAATAATATGTAAATTAATAAAACTGCTTTAATTAGTGGTCCATACAGACCTGTACGATCATGCATAAAAAGGCCCACTGCGCACTTAGATATTCTATGAACAATTTTCTTCACTTTTACAATCTCATAAATTAGTGGCAATTCAGAGACCAGCATTTTAAATCAATATTTCATTTTCTTTTTTACGACAAATAGAGCATTGCTTTAAAGGCATGCGATTTAAAAGCGTCCTTATACATAACGTAATAGCATACAAATGTTGACTTCTAAATTTTTGAATTTTAATATGCAAGATATAAATTCAAAATATTGTTATATGAGGTTTCCCCCAAAATATTCAAACAAACAGCATCTGATACTTAACGGTCATTCGAAATTTCACCATGTTGGGAACGATAATACATCACGAATTCTGGGTTAAGGCAGCATCTACATATTTGACCATACTGATTTATCTTATGCCTTATGATTGTATGGTTTATCACCAAGCAAAAACATAACCAGAAAAACAATTAATTTAACCATTGGATTATAAACAAAAATTAATAAGCCCTACCATCAAATATGAGTTTCCAAGTGAAGAAATAAACAACTTGACGGAACATTTTTTTTTTGCAGCAACAAGGAAGTAAATTTAAAATGAGTCATTTATTATGTAGTGGTGAAATTAAACCATCACACAAATTTACTGTTCACACTAAAACTGTGTTACTCCTTAGGTAATAAAACATGAACTACTATATAAAAAATGAAGTATGTTTTGTTAGTTTTCCATGAGCAAATATGTTTTTCTTCTAGAACAACAAACAATCGATTTGTCAGTTTGTTGTTTTACTACGCACAACTTTACAAAAACGATGCCTATTTTGCAGTAAAGCATCTAAATGTATCTTACCTAATAGAGATTTGATACGAAACTAAGTTTAACTGTTAAAAGAATTAGCTTTTCAGTTTGTTATTGTTGCTTGACGTTTAATGAATAGTATTGTTTGACCAAGGATTTTATTAAACAAAAAGCAACTGTACTTCAAACCCAAATGCATTTCAATTGTTTTTGTCGTCAAAGTAAACGCCCGTCTAAATCTTGAAATATTTAACTATAAAATAATATAATTGCATTGGTTCATTCAAGTAAATGTACTTATCGTAGTTGTTAATCTGAATGCGATATTAAAGGAGAGTGAGTATAAATACTCTAATCTTGTGTTTCTTAAAGCTGCATTATAAGTATGCATTTATGTATCAGCAATAGTGTGCACAATTTCTAAATAAATATTTCCTTAGTCTTAAAGAGGATGTAGTGCAGACACGGTGAATGGTATACATGTGTTCATAACTTCCTATTACAACAGCAGAACCATTCATGCAAATTAACCCATATTTAGAAACGTGCAGTTTGAACCCGGATACAGTAAACAGAAGTAAAATTCCCTTGTAGTTTGAAAACATATCAATGAAAAAGCAGCGAGGTCATTTACAACGCTAATGCGTAAATATTGGTCATGGCATTTCAACTAACCTAAACTGAAGAATATAACGAATTAAATCAATTCACGAATAGGTTTATTCATGACACATGTATACAAATCCACCTCATGCTTTCATGAACGCACATATCATCAGCATGGCTATTTTCCCGTGCTCAATCCCCGGATGATACTCTCAAACAATACACACAAAGAACCATAACTCTTACTCACATCAAACTCATACATTCATACACAAACAGTTACTTCCATTATCTCATATAAATATATTACAATATCCCCCTTTGCAAGATTCAACTATTATACTGAAAAACATATTAATAAATCAGATTTCTCATTGTTAATATTTCTGAAAAACATTCACATTTTTTTTTCATTTAGTAATGAGTCACAGTTCACAGTCCATTATAAAGAGTTTACAAAATTTACAGTCACAGTTCATATCCATGATACAAATAATTTCACACGGAAACACACAGACACGGCTCACATTTTAAATTCTTAAAATTTTGCGGAACTGTCTTTACACGGGTTGAACTTCTCAAGACTGGCTCTGTTGGTTTTCTTGCTATAGGTTCCCTCACAGAAGGCTGTCCTTCATCACCTGTATCAGCAGATAAAATGATCGGTTCACTGTAAGTCTCTGGAATATCGGACACATCACTTTCGAAAGTTCCCGGTTCTTAATACTTTTTCACAAACTCGCTATTCCTCTTCAATGTGACTCCTTCTGGTGATTCAACAACACAGCTGTTTCCAGTTTTCTGTACCAAAGTATATGGCTCTGCATGGTACGGAGTGTCCATTTTGTCTTTGAATGCTTTCTTCAAAAGGACTTAATCTCCAGGCTCTAAGTCGCAATCGACTGCACCACGTTTCTCATCAACATACAGCTTGTTTCTGTACCTTGAATACAGATCCTTATCTCGCATTTCTTCATCAAACACATTTTCTTGTAGATTCTCTACTTGCGGTACTTTTGTCCTCAGTTTACGGCGGAACATCAATTCTGCAGGTGACACCCCAGTTGTACTGTGTGGAGTTGTTCGATATGCAAACAAATATTTCCGGATTTCTTTCTTCCAATCCTTAGATTCTGCTTGTGCAATTCTAATCCTTTTCATCAATGACCAGTTTTGACGTTCAACCTCCCCGTTTGCAGCCGGATGTTATGGTGTAATTGCTCTGTGCTTGATACAGTTATCTGTCAAATAAATCTCAAATAACTTAGACTTGAATTGTGGTCCATTATCAGATTTAATTTGATATGGAATTCCGTGTCTACAAAACATTCCCTCTAGAGCATCAATGATTTTCTCACTTGTGATTTCTCACTTGTTGGTGATTTTAATTTCATAATAACTGCTGAAACAATCCCCTACAACTATCACATATTGTCCTGATGTTAATGGTCCTAGTAAGTCAATTGCCAATTCTTGCCACGGTCCCGTCGGTAAAGGTGTTGAACTGATTGGCTCCGGTTTTGGATATGCACTAGTAATCTGACATCCATGACATGATTATTAATTTCACATATTGTTCAGTCTCCACAAAGTTACTGTTTTCCACAGGTTTGTTTTCCACCAAACGTAACAATGCTTCTGCAATATTCTGATGTCCAGGTACATGTAAGTAACGCACTTTGAAATTGTATGCCATAAGTTTCAACAACCAGCGATCAATTCGTGCATGTGGTCGAGATTTTCTCCCATAAAAACACTTCTAATGGCTTGTGATCTGTAATCAGCTCAAACTCTACACTATACAAGTAAATATGAAACTTCTCACATGCCCACACAACTGCCAGAGCTTCTTTCTCTGTTGTTGAATAATTGCGTTCTGCCACAGACAATGTACGGCTTGCATAACAGATGACTCTTGTTTCACCTTTGTGAACTTGAAGTAAGACTGCTCCAAGGCCTACATTGCTAGCATATGTCACTAACTGTGTTTTTTCTGCACCTAACCTGTAGTGTCCTAAAGTTTCCACATTTGACAAACAACGTTTTAACGTATCAAAACTCTTCTTCTGTTCACGTCCCCATACGAAGTTCCTATTCTTCTTTGTCAATCTCCTCAGCGGTTCTGACACAGTCGCTAGGTTTGGTATATATCGTGCACTAAAGTTTACAATTCCAAGGAAACTTTTCACTTCAGATCCACTTGTTGGCTCTTTTGCATCCAGTAATGACTTGATCCTGTCACTTGTTGGCCCAATACCATTCTTAGACATCACATGACCCATGAATGTTATTTTGTTCATGCTAAATTCACACTTTGCTTGGTTCAGCGTAAGTTCTTTTAATCTAATTCCCTGCAATGCTTTACAAAGTGTTTTATCATGTTCTACTTTGTCACGCCCATGGATCAAAATATCATCTGAAATGTTTTGTACTCTCTCACATTCATGAAATACGTGTTAAATCACTTGCTGATATTTTCTGGTGCTGATGAAATACCAAACATCAGTATTGTATATCTATACAGGCCTTTGTTTGTTACAAATGTAGTGATCTCCCTTGAAGATTCCTCCAACTCAATCTGATGGTATCCACTTCTAAGGTCCAACTTGCTAAACACTTCACTACCATTCACATTGTAAGTTATTTCGTCCACAGTCGGAATAGGGTGTCTTTCACGAATAATCGCAGCATTGGCTTGTCTCATGTCGACACACAATCTGATGTCACCATTGGATTTCGGTACACTTATGACTGGACTGACCCAAGGTGTAGGAGCATTCACTTTCTCAATGATATCCTGAGATTCAAGGTCATCAAGTTGCTCTCCAACTTTCTCTCTCAAACTGTATGGAATCCTGTACATAGCTTGCACAACAGGTTTTACATCCTGATCAATATGCAGCTTTAACTTAAAGTTTTTCAACTTTCCTATTCCTTTGAAACACTTTGGGTATTTACGAACAATGTCAAATGATTGTACACTGTTGATACCAAGTTTAAGAACTCCTAGATTCATAGCGGTATCTTTGCCTAACAGTGCTGGTCCTTTCTCATTCAACACATAGAATTCTTTTTCACTACCGTTGCCTGTTTCCTTAATCAAGGTATGTGTTCGAAATTTTCCTTACAATTTCAGTGGTTCTGTAGAACTATATGCATAAAGTTTCTTCTCACACTTTTCAGAATAAAATTTTAGGCGTTTCTTCTTGAGAGCTTCCCACAGTTCTTTGTCTATAATACTGGCTGATGCACCACTATAAATAACGAATTCCACTGGATGTCCTCCAAGACTGACCGTAATTTTGTCTGACGACTTGTCCGATGTCTTCAGAATAAATGCAAACACATCTGAATCAGATTTCGACTCTACTGTATGCATCTGTCTTCCTCTTTGAGATTTCTGTGCCATACGATTTCCTTGTTTTGGCTTCGTTAAGCAGCAGCTTATGAAGTGTCCCGCATTCCCACATTTTCTGCATTCCTTATATTTTGCCGGACATGATGGATCTCTGACGAAGTGTCCTTCTCTTCCACAACGAACACACTTATTTCCATACTTTCTGTTCTCGAATCTACCAGTACGTTTTAGTTTATCTGTATTAGGCCCACTTCCATGAATTTTATTTATTGAAGCCACTAATTCGGTATCCATATGTCTTGCCTGTGCCTCTGTCATTTCAAATGTCGCAGTTTTTGTCCTCAACTGGTCCAGTGTTAAGTCTTTTCCTTTCTCTAACAACTTAGCTCTGATTTTATGAGACATGCACTTTTCAATCACCTGATCCCGAATTTACTCATCCTGATTTGCAAAATCACAATATACTGCTTGCTGTCTAAGGTGGCAGGGGACAGTTTTTATACAATTCATTGTAGCCAAGGGATGCGTGTCTTCGGAACTCTGTAACTAGAATTTCCTCAGTTCCCATTCAGCACAAATACCTTTAATTCACTCTTTATAAGGCCAATCACCAATTTCTGAAGAAAATTACTAATCAAAACCTGTAAAATTCTCTACATACTGGTTTTTATGAGATTTTGACCCTTTCTTTTTTTGCTAATTTTTCATGATTTTTCAGCTTTTTAGACCTCCCCCAGCTAATTCCCTACAGAGGGTTGACCTTCCGTACAGCGTGCATATTGCACTATCACATGTCACAAACTTACCGGTGTGTAGTTTACAATGTCCCATCCACCTACGTTTGGTGTTATTTTACCTCCCGTCTGTAACTTGCAATTTCACTGTGTAAAGTCAGCACAACATAGCCGCAGGTTTCGCATCTTACTTCTGATTCTCATGTACCTAACATAAAGGGCCTACATAATGCATATCAACTTCAACAAGAGACATCCCTCTAACTAATGATAATCATTAAAATCATTTCATGAATTTTAGCAACACTCATAAGCCTTCAAGTACAGCAACTCTCAATTTTACAAAAATATTGACGGGTACGTTATTCGAAGCTGAACCTTGCTACCTAAGTTTCGTTATAAACTGTTCTACAGTTTCTTTATCACTTTGTGTTATCTTACAAAATACGTACCGTTCATATGGAACATTCACTTTGTTTTCAAAATGTTTATTTAACGTTTTGACAGCCACGGTATACACACTATCTTCTTGTTCTGCACGGACTTCATTCAGCGTATAATAAATATCCTGAACTTCTGGTCCTGCACAATGTAACAGTATAGATTTTCTTTGTTCAGGGTTACTCACCCCCTTTCCAACCGCAAAAAGTTCAAAACTTCTATGCCACCGTTTCCAAGACTGATTTAACTGTGACGGTACTGCATTTGGGTCGAACTTCTGAACGCCATTCAGTTCAATAAGCGAAGCCATTGTATAAATTCTCCTCGTCGCCAGTGAAGAATATAACGAATTAAATCAATTCACGGATTGGTTTATTCATGACATATGTATACAAATCCACCTCATGCTCTCACGCACGCACATATCATCAGCATGGCTATTTTTCCGTGCTCAATCCCCGGATGATACTCTCAAAAAAATACACACAAAGAACCATAACTCTTACTTACATCATACTCATACATTCATACACAAACAGTTACTTCCCTTATGTCATATAAATATACTACATAAACTACCATTTTTTTCGTCATTAGAGAGGTTAAGCATTTGAACGTGTACGTCCACGGGTACGTGTGGAGCTACAAGTATGATTACACGTACACGTACCAAGCTTTAGGGTATGTTTAATAATCTGTACGTGTAAGCGAACGTGTAAAATCATTAGATTTAATATTTTCAACCTGTTCAGTTTACTCTTACTGTTTATTAAATAATTCTATGAATTTGATGAAACCAAAACCACAGTCGTCCTCAATTTATCGTCTTCTTTAATTAAAACAATGCTTGATAGACACAAAGTCCATATTTTTATTTAAAAATGCTACAAGTTTTCACCTCCGTGTACTTTTGATTCTACACGTTTTGTACAACTTGTAGATTTACGCGGTATGCAGAAATTATGACGTAATACACATATAACTAGGGGATTCTCCTAATTACACGTACACGTTCAAATGCTTAACCTCTCTATTGTTAAAATAGTAAAGCCAAAATTAAACATGCAAGTCGTTTTGATGTTCAAATGAATTTTTTGGAAAGATGTTATAGTTATTTTGTTTAAATCTATAATGCACATGGAAGTAAATAAAAGTTGTTCTAGCCTGACTAGTTGAAAGCACGCGCAAGTGCGGGCAATAACTTTTTTCAAATTATTGAGCTCTGCATTTTTAGCAGCCTTTTTACCTTTATTTTAAAAGTATTTACAAAGTTTATTGTAACTGAAAATACTTTCATTTTTGCAATATGTATTGTATTAAATGTCAACCCTCCATGTCATATATATTGATAAAAATTCCTGTTTTAAAATGGGGTGGGGTTCAAAGTGCGTGTGTATCTCTTTTCCAATTTTTTGTCTTTACAATTTCTAACACTCTCTTTGATAAGTTTTTTATAGTAAATTTCGATGTTGTGGCCTTAAGGTGCAAGGAACCCCTGAATATCTTATCTTGACATAAACAGAATGATTCTCGATGTTCAGATAAAAACCTGTATTTACAACAAGTAGGAGATAATCCCCTTTCTGCTCTTGATGCAATATATGTTTACGTTTTTTTTTTGCGAACATCTTTTATTATACTTAAACATGAATACATTTCTTAAAAAAACAAAACTAAATCCCTGCACCAAAGTAACTGCTTACAAGAACAACTTTGTTTTTCAACACGTGTGATCTATGTTTTTTAAACATAAACTATAACTGAATTTTACCTAAACATTAATTATTTCTGAAATAAATCAAAAACATTTCCTTTTTCCTAAAAAAACACAAAAAATAATGTAAGGTAATGGACTAGCTTTGGCAGAAAGAAGTCAGTTAAAATTTGCGTTCAAAAAATATATACTTGCAATGAAATAATTAGCATCCACAAAGTCACGTCATAACGTAGCGCTAAGCGACTCTATACAAAATTAAGCGTTTTCAAACAGCAAATTCATAAGCTTGCATTCACTCAATAATCAGATAAGAAATATATATGTGGCATGATTTACCGTGAAATACTTAGTGTATGTATTTAATTTCATAAAAACTCGTGTAAAATTAAAATAAAATGAAAAGAGTATCGCGCTTGTTTGCGAAAGCTTCGTTTGAAATGTTTTATTCGGCCGTTTCCAGGACATTTACGGTGCCTGAGACTTTTTTTTTTGGTACAAACACGCGCTGGAAAACTAGCAGAACAAAATGATACCAAACAACGCACGAAAAATGTTTTTACTGCCATCATAAAAGTCTACAGAAAGTAAGTAATTTTAAATCAAAATATTCACCCTTTCTTCGGGCAGGTTGCATATCTGTAGCAACATTTAATGAAGTCAATATTAACTCCTCTTCAAACTAATACATGAACTTCTTTAATAAGCATCCATGCTAACGAGCGCTTTTGAAAATAACATGATACATATTTTAGCTGTAACTGAAATTTGACGTCGTCTAAGTACAGAGAAAATTGCGGATCGAGTGTGTTTACTGTTACCACGGATATATTACGGGGAACAACTCTAGCAGGTTCAAATATGGGGCACCCTACAGGAAAATGTAGAATAATATCCACATTTTCACTGTTATTTTCACCTCCTTCGTAGCTATGCATTCATAGATATTATTTCCTGTATTTATATTTTTAAGGCCATGTTTGATTTAGAATATTTTAGAGGAAAAAAAAAACATTTAACAATGAAAACAATGAAAATTGCACTTTGTATTGTACACTGATAATATAATAATAATATAAATATAGGTTTGACATGCATGCAGAATGAAAATTGTTCAAAAATAATAGTTGAAAAATAATCTTTATCCTTTCAAATACAATTATATATTTTGAAAAAAATAAAATTAATATATATCTAATGATTAAGTTCTCACTAGTACTTAAGATTTATGAAAACACTAGCTTACGGTATCATGTAATTATATAAAACCATGTAAATAATTGATTTGCAAATGCTATTAATCTGTATAATAAAGTAACTTTCAATGTTAAAGAATATTATTTGAAACGCAAATTACACAACTGCCAATTTAAAAGAGTCCCAGTAATATTTCTCTACATCATTTAAACATTTGACTTTTTTAAATGAAAAAAATTACAGCTACGTAAATCATTTTACTATAGTGGAGTGACAAAGTTAGAAAAAGTCGCATATTTTTCTAGTTTAATGGACCGGCATACCTCACGGATGAATTTTTTTTTTCTTAAAAATATCGCCAAACATTTTTGCTCGGTCGTACAGTTTTCTCAAGTCAAATATTTTTTTTTAATTGGGATAAAAATGAATATTTGAGCGGTTTTCAATGTTTGATTTTTTCCCTTTGTTGTCAACTATTGTTCTTTATTATAAAAAAGTTAAATTAAGATTTTTTTCTTGATATAATAGTAATGGTTGTCTAAATAATGTCCAATGCAAGTATATATTTTCAATACCGAGCGCAGCGAGAGGCGGGCGATGCCCGCCTTGCGAAGCGAGGATTAATGGTAACACGTATATATAAGAAAAAACAGTGAAAAATGAAAGTTGAATCAGGGGTACTAAGGCCAAAAAAAATTTCTTTAAGCCCTTGGCGCCGCCATATTGGCAGCCATTTTGTTTTTAAAAAAGTTAGTTCGATCATTGATTGACTGGTACTTATCGATGTTTATTAACCCCTAAAATTGATTAAATAAGTTTCAGTGTTTCAATAGAAGGTAATTTGAATTAAAAGAAATTAAAAGGGAACCCATATAAGTTTCAATAATGCTTCAATCAAGAAACACGACTTGTTCTACATGTATGTCTTATCAAATTATCAGATGGAAAATAAAAACATTAACGTCAAGGAACTGATCTCTTAGATACTAAATAAAGTATTTAATTTTATTACAGCGGCATTTATATGAATTAAATTAATGAACAATGAAAGAAAAAAAATCGGAATCACGTAACTCTCTTTGGCTATTTCCGATGACAAAACTTGAACGTTTTACGTCTGAAATATGACGTCATAATGTAGACTGAGCACGCAACGTTTAGTTTAACTTTGACGAATGATTTGAGTAGGCAACCATGCAGGCAGATCCTATTGTGTGCGTTTTAAATAGATTTTATTATACAAAAATCAAACTGCACTGTGTTAAATCTGCGCTCGGTCCAACGGTCACACCGTTTACATATTATTAAAAGCGGCATGTACTTTAATTAGCGTAATTTAATATGCAATTGTTAAAAATCAAATATATTTCCTATCATTTAATCTTTTGTAGAAATGAAAATATACTAGTAATTTGATATTGACAATTTAAACAATGCTGAAATTCTTAGGCAACGAAAATTAATTTTGAAGGAATTGGTTACAAAGAAAGTAAATGAATTATGAGTATTTTAATTATTGAATAAAAAAATAAATCAAAAAACAAAAAATGTCAACACCAACGTAGGTTTTCGTTAACATTTTAGAGAAGAAAAAAAATATTTAAAATGAATATTGTTTCAACACTTTTTCATTATCATTAATTGTTTATTCTCAAATTATTAAATATATTCCTTAACTTTTAAACTATACCAGCCCCTTTCTTCTAAATCAAATGGTCTTGCTCTAGTGGTCAGTATAAAGTAAATGCAGTGGCAGGTCGAACAATTCTTTGTTCTCAAATTTCCTATCATAATCTTTAATTATATACTCCATAAATATACATTGTGACAGCAGATCTGCATTATATAAAAAAATATACATATATTTTGACATTTTATACTGAATTCTACTTATTTATTCTAAAATAAGATTGTCCATCATTCAAAATTCACCCCTACCCCCGCTGCAAGTTCAGATCGGCAGATGTATAAAATTCATTTCTTAGTTTTGTTATTAATGTTTCTCGGAATTTTACAATGTATCATTACTGAACTTATAGAGAGTCCCGAGAGTTTTCGGATGACGAAAGTACAGAGTTATCTTTTCTTGGGCGAAGGGATTGAATGTCTGCAGCAGACAAAGGTTTTAATGAGATAAAAACTCTTTTTACCGAGTTTATTAGGAATAATTTAATGTGAACGTGTTTTTTGACAACATTTGCAACATTGTGTGGGAGGATTTGCGTAACGTTTGTCAAGTAAGTTGTTTTTTGACATTGTTTACAAACCGTGTTCTACTTACGTTTCGTCCCTTGTGTATTATCTATATACATGTATATGTCAAAAGTGTAGAGCAGATACGATGCCTCTTTGGCTACACTAAATTGCATGATATTAATAAGTAGACACTAAAGGTTTCCCGAATTCACCTGAACAGGATACAAGCACCTATGATTACTTATTAACAAATTCGATTAAAACCAATTATAAAAAGTTGATCAGTTGCTTAGCAATAGAGCTGCATTCGCGTTTAACTAAAACAAAACTTTCATGAACATGAATATAACTATGTCCCTGAAATGGTATTAAATGCTGGTGATATTATCAATTTATTTCTTCATTTTCCCTGACTGGCCAAATTTAACCCTGCCAAAACAAGTATTCTGAGAGTATTGCATAAGCAATACACGTCCCTTACCGGTTTGTAGAAGTTTGTGAAAACAATGCACTGTTATGCAGAATATCATTTCTTACCGTCTTTTGTACCTCGAATCAACAGACCAACCCGATTACGAACCCGATTCTAATAATACAAAAAAACCTATCGATTAAATTAAGAACACAATGTTTGACAATATTTTACAGAACTTATTTGTTTGTTAGAAACAATAAAATGAATAGTACAAGTAAAGCACGATATTATTAATGACCGAACCCGATTATTAAAAAAATGAAATATAAAAGATTAATGTTCTGGAAAATATATCAACTAGACGCAACAAAAGTGTAAACTTGATCTGAAGTTTGACATTTTGAAGCTGTTCAGCAAATTTCATATTATTCCTCAAACGCATAAAAAAAGGTGTGGAAAACTGAATTGGGACAGACAGACGGACGGACAGACAGATGGACCGACGGACTGACGAATGCAGACGTAAGCTATAGTCCCCTCTGGTAAAAACCGGTAGGGGACTAATAACTGACCAAATCACAAATTATATATCTGAGGCTGAATGATTATTTGTTTGTATGAACAATTTTAAAGGGAAAAGTTTAAAGTAAATTCAACCTGATTAAATACAGACCTGGTTGCACAGGTTGTGAAAAGTCAAGTTTCAACCGGGACTCGAACCCAAGCCTCTGGCGTACCGTGCCATCGCTCTAACCAATGTGACCCAATATATTGACTGACAGTCACACACCTGTTAACTCGGTGACAAATAATTAAACTCGTTTGCAGATTTGTTAAATGTGAATCTGCCACATTTCTAGATGAGCCACAACTAGAAGATGGGTTAAATCAAGATGAAGCAGAAGATTTCGACGTGGGAAACTCACAGACATTAGGCACAGTAGTATGTAAATCAGCATTCATTTGATTTAAGTATTTAAATTGGTATCAGCTCAAAATTATTGTTTAATTTGAGTAATTTATATGCAAAAGATTGATTTGTTCAGAATAACTATCGACTGCATTATTTCTCATCTAGCTTATAAATTCATTTATACATGTACAAAACAAAATTTGTAATATCATTGATGTGTCTGCATGTATATATTTTTAGGTGTTTGAGTGAAAATTCATGCATTGGCATGGTGTGCACATGTATAAAAATTATAATTATGTATGGTAGTTTTAAATTTAATCAAGACCCAATGATCTCAAACTGGAGTGAAGAAGATAGAATTAAAATTCCACTAGATCATGTAAACCATGCATTATCTTTGCTTTGCTGTCAAGAAGTGCCGCGAGTCCCCTTAAACATAAGACCAGAAGTAGTTTGGCAGAACTCCATTCATCCCCACTATGGCATTGAAAAAAGCCACCTCTGCTGTTTTAGCCTTATTAGACAGTAAAGCACATTGACAAGGAACTGAACATTTTCAACTGATACATGTACTTCCTCAAGATTTGACTATGAGCCCCCCCCCCCCACCTTCATATCCGGTTCTGGTGGGTACCATCATAAAGCTGTATAACAACACTGTTGAGAGCAATGTGAAGAAATAGCTGTTGTCAATATTAGCAAAGGACGTCATTAAAAAAAAGATCTGCAGGAAATGATTCCAGGACTGGCTGTGTATTCAGTTGATCAGACATGGATCCGTACTTCTGTGTTTGGAGAAGGTATTCTGATTAAATCTCTTGTTTTAATTTGTTTATTTCGTAAATAAGTAAATATAAATCACCAGATCTTTAAAAAGGACTGGTTTAAAAGACGATTCAAAATATCAACAAAACATGAGAGTTGCTTGAGTTCTTTAATTGTGATATAATTATAAACTATTGGATTTGTTTTTACTTAGGTGCACAGGTACCAACTTCAAGAAAAGATTTCGACAAATATTTGATCAGGATAAACTAGCGCATGCTTTGATTTTTTTTCAATCCCCTCTTCTACCAAGTACAATTTGTTTATACTTCATTCTGTTTTCACAAATACGAATCTACATCCTCTTAGTATATTTTCTCTTTTAAAACCCAATTTGAAAAATTAATTGCTTCTAAATGATTCAGAGATAAATCGATGTAAATGTAAACAATTGATGAAATACTTTTTTAAGTTCTTCTTGCTTTGTTTGGCTATGAAGGTAGCTTACATGGCAAGAAAAAAATAAAATCATTTTCAAGATACAATTACATGTTCACTTTACTTGTCTTGTTTATAGGTCAGATTTTATGGAATGAAGGAAATGAAAATAGAAAATGGTGAAAGAGTTACCATACCAGATGTGTGAGGACAGTCTGTCATTCCAACCTTATACATATGTTTGAGTTTTTTTTGTAAAGAATCAAACTACATTAACCCTCTTTCCAGTTCATCATTGTATGAAATTCTGAGAGCATGTCCAGCTTCAAAGATAACTAGTCTTAAGGGCCGTGATAATATAGCTACAGATGGTGCATCTGCTTTTGATACCCTTAACCAGGTCATTCAGAAACTTCAATCCTATGTAACAAAGTATTTTTATTTGTACCAACAGTTAAATTATATCTATGGTACTAACTTTTTGTTAAGCTGTAGTACGCAAATTGGAAAGACGTATTTCACTAAAGAACTCTTACAAAATGCAGATAAAATGTTTTCTACTCCTGTAGATCAAATCATATATGCTTATTCATAACATCAACCAATGTTTGACGAAATGATGTCAAGCATACCAAGATTAATTCTTCATCAAAGGTTACCCTCAAAGGAAGATATAGAACAGTACACAGAGGATGTAAACCACATGATAGTGGTATTAGACGATTTTATGCTGCAACTTGCGCAATCTCAAGATTGTGTACATCTCTTTACGGTGACTTCCTATCACCGAAACGTTACTAATGTGATGCTCTCTCAAAACCTGTATCCACCTGGTAAATATGCTAGGACCATATCTTTAAACTGTCTAAATGTGATTTTTTTTTTAAATTTACCATAATTCCCGTCAAATTATTTCGTTTGGTTCACAAATATTACCAGGACATGTACCATTTTTTAAAGCAGCATACGAAGCTGCAACACGTCCAAATATTGGTTATTTACATGTGTATTTAGAGCATACGTAGAACAAAGAATACCAACTAAGATCTCGCATCTTACCGGGGGAGGACATGGTTACATGTGTATTCATCAACCCCTATAAATACACGCTACTGGTTGCCAGCCCTTCATACTGAAAAAATGAATCAAAGAATACGGAAGCACATAGCATTTTTAAAGTTAATGCTAAGTGCAAACAGTGCTCAATAGAAATTGATTGTTAAGTCTTTGACTAATGAAATATACGATGTCATAAGCGAAATAGCTCTGAATATTTACACGGGAAGGTATCATTTGACCAAGAAGTATATAAACCAATTGGAACTTTACCAATTATACATTCGATCACTGGGATCAAGAGAAGTCGGTACGAAACAGAAACCTTGGATTTTATTGAAACATTTAACAATAATATGTAATATAATGTTACTAAAACCAATAGTTCATCATTTGGAGAAAAAAAATAGAATGGCGAGAGAAATGATACTTGTGCCTAAATTAAAGTATGAACATCTCAAAGCAATCGAGAATAATAAAGAACCAGTTAAACCAGACTCTGTTAATGACAACAAACTTCTTTAAAAGATGAACGACGAAGCCTTGGACAATACAGCGAAGAGTGAATTGATCAAGGACACCCCACAAACATGAACTGGAAGTGGTTAGAACTAAAAAAAATTGGACAATCTCCTGGTGTACCTGTGATACGACGACGGAAAAAACATATTCCTTGGCTTACCTACTGACTGACAAACAAGACTTATGTTTTTCAAGATAAATTTATTGTATATAATAATATAAACATGTAAAGAAATGTAATGCAAATAATAAAACAAGTGAAAATTTATTTGCAATATTTTAACAAAATCCAAACGGCAGAGTATCAAGATTGGGCAGAATACACAATTTGATATCGTTTGGTTTCGATACGGTTTAATAACTTTCTTTTTCGACTGTCCCTGGATATTTTACCTGGGTTAATAATTTCAATTTGTTTATCATGTTTTGTACAGATTAATGATTTGATAGCTTCAAAATTGATAACTTTACAGTTTGTCCAATTTAATGTAAACCCACTAACTTTAATTTTTTTTTTACCTGGCAGTGTACAATATGCATATTTTTTGGGCCGTTCTCACCCAACTGATCTCATTCACTATATAAGCGCAACCGCGCATGCGCAGTAGTAAAACTTGCCAAAAATATGTTTGTTTTGCTATCTGGGGACATAAACATAGGATTATTACTCCACTCAAATTGAAGAGTGTCCCTAGAGACAATATGAAAATTAAGAGGGACTTTAGTAGGATCTGAGAGTATCTGAAAAAAAATATCTGTTTCGGATTCGTGAAAGAACAAAGATTGTTTCAAGCTAAGTATCTTATTAAATTTTCCCCAAATACTATTGAGACAGAGTTTGGCTAAACAGCGCAAACCTGGATTCTTCTGAATTTGTTCATACTCTAAGTCTTTGCTCCCTTTTTTGTATTGTGGGATATAGTCACGTTTTGACTTCTCTGTGTTACATTTGGGAGGAAACCCCGATGCTTCTTGTTTAATCTGAAGAAAAGTATTGCCGTAATTTGCAAACAGACACTCCCCGTCCGACAAAGTGTCATATTGAGAAGATTGCTCGAAATGATAGATTTCATAGATTTTTACAATTTCGTAATACTTTGCCACTGCCATTTGGATTTCAGGGTTACACCGCGTGCCTATAATGGCTCTTTTCTCTACAGAACAGGTACAGTCGTGCTGATTTTCAACGTCCGCGCATGTTCGGCACAAAGGAAACTTCATTTTTCTATGGGAGCGGTAGGGAAGCACAGGGTGATACAATTTTCTAGGGGGTACGACTTTGATTTTTGCAAGACCGAAATAACTTGACATGTCCTGAAAAAAATCCGTGATATGGTTGGATGGCCCACGGGATAACGGCAATATTTATCAGTCCAAGGGTAGATACTGGTAAAAATCTTAATGCTGAATCGATTCGTCCTCTTCAGCTTTATAATGTAGTTTTATGGCATTAGTGCGACCGCCAAAAAAACTTTCACGAGGATCAAGCATGTCTTGCAAATCCAATTTAGAGATAAATTGTTGCAATTTAGTGTTTTTTCTCAACTGATATCGAAACTCGTGCTCCCATACTATCACCAGACTGTATCCAAGCTCTTTGAGTTCTCGCTAGCTTTTTGGTCATTTTGAAAAGTTCATCTAACGTCCGGTTTGTCGCATCAGTCCGTGTTTGTCGGTGTTTGACATTAGATCGATCCTGTTGAAAGCAATCCGGACATCCGTGGTACCCAAAACCTAACAAAAACACACATTAGATGTAAAACATGTTTTCAACACAGGATTCGCCTCCGCCCCTCCCCCCCCCTCTATTAGGGGAAAAGGAGTAGCAAATTCAATACCAAACTTTGTTAACGAGTAAAATCTCCCACCATAAAATTCGTAGGTGGTGCCTTTCCCTTAAAGATTCTCTACAAAGCCATCACATTGGTAATTGATGCCAGGTACATGGTATTCTCCCCCAGTGAGAGCATGGCGGATGTGAATAGGTATCCTGCGTTGCCGACTTCGTTGCATGAGCAAAACCGTTTAGTGTATCAGACCCCTTAACGTTATCAAACACTGTCACAGTTAAGCGTATAAGACCTCTTAACATGCAATAAAGTTAATTGTACAAGACCCCTGAAAATTACAAAACAGTCAATGTATGACAAATAACGTCGCATTAAACTTCAAAATATTAACTTACAAATAAACTAGCAAACCACGCTTGTCACACAAACGCATCATAACTCTACGGTAAATGAACAAGTATGCAAAACGGTGACACGAAAATATTATCGAACACGTATAAAAACAGTTACCTAAAGTATTAAATATTGCAAACAACTAAAATATAGGGAAAAATGAACTAACCCCTAATGGAGATTGGTTACCGTAAAAATACGCTTAGCTATACATCTTGCTACTACTGCAGTGCGTTCTAATGGACCCTGGCTCACTGACCAAAAACATGGGTATTTGTGCATGTAGCCACAAACAAAGACAAAAAAAAAGGGTTCATAAAAATATATCAAACTCATTCTAAACACAAATTAACATCTCTCTCGAGTTAATATAAATAATTGCATAAAAAGAGTTCATTACAATAATACAATGACATGCATGGCTTGATTGCAAAAGCATTAAGGTAGACAATCTATTAATAATAAATCATCAAAAAAAAAAACAAACAAAAAAACACACACACATGTATGCATTAATCATGAAAACTAGCAAAGTAAAAAAAAATTAGAGTTAGAATTCATTTGCCTTTAATGTTTGTCTTAACCATGTTTTTAAACAAACAATAACTTTTGGTCTCTGAGTAAATAGAACTACTTATATCAGTAGCACATTACTGGTTGTGTATGGTATGTTCACTTGTTTTTATCTAAAAATCTCATCAAAGCGTCGTGTACCATGATGTACTCCTCCTGCAAGTAAATGAATTTATGACAGAACGTTGACTTTTTTAAATGGTAAACATAATTCATCATGAGTAATATATTGTGTAGATACATGTATTTACATTGTTTCTGATGAAATCCGTATCACCTGTAACAAATTATAATAAAACAGTGAATAAAAATACAACTTGTAACATTTTCATATACCATGGTTGAGCACAGCTCAGGACGTCGTGTTTGTAGGAGTCTGACCACAGAGAACACGTCTATCTCCTCGTCCATTGTCAGTTGTTGTATCAGGTTGTATACAGCACAGAACACACCACATAGAGCGGCGCCATCCCTTAGAATTAAAGAGAAAATGTAATTGTAATAATAGTTTTTATTTCATGAGGACAGCGGATAATGTGACAGAAGCTATAATGATAAGATACCAATAAATTACTGTACAAATAAAAAGTCAGGTCGATTTGATTATTTTTGCATTTGTAACAATGCGGAAAACCTGTTCATCAGACTCTTTGTGGAATAGTCAATTGTAAAACATACCTTTCTAATTAGATTTATACAGATTTGGCATTTTTTGTGAATACAGAAAGAAGTTAATTTTGACGCCATTGGTATACAATTTACTCAATTAGGGATGTGGATAACACTCATCACTACATTATACATCATATTTCGCGCATTACCTGCTGACGACAGTAACCGGGTTGTCTGTTTTAACGTTCTGTACAAAGGATACTAAACCAAGAATTTGTGATGTCGTCTCAGGATTGTCCTGTGAAAGGACGCCATTTGGTTCAATTATTTCAACCACCCAAACTTCATCACTGGACTGGTAAAAGAAAAATCGGGTATTAATATAAAATAAATTAAAATACCAACACTGAAAAGGCTTGAGGAGCACCAAATTACCAACCAGTTCTACCCTTCAATTTTAGATATGATATGTTTAGCTTCAATATTTTAGTTAGTAAATGAAATTACTAGTATATTAGCAATGCAATTTATTTAAATATCTTCCTTTATGACACAGATATGTTCTCTAGAAAATGTATAAAGTCACAAAGAAAAAAAACCCCACGCAATCAGGCTTTCTTACAAATATTACAAAAGAAAGAAAAGTTGCATGTTACCTTTTCTTTGGAAATCTCAAGTTTCCTGCATTTAAATCCCGTTGACAATTCTTGTTGTTGTTTAATTGTGTAAGGTGACACAGTTTTAGATTCTGTTGCAGTCGGTAGCCACTCATTTGCCTAATAAATACATCAGATAAGTCAATATTTCACCATAAAATCGAATATTATTATTTAATTTCTGGGCAGATGTAACTTTTTGGTAAACGAACAGGGAAACGAAATTAAATAACTGATGTTATAAAATTTTCTTACGAACTCCACATAGCAGAGAGAATCCATGCAAACAACTACTTTAGATTCATAATCGGTAATCAGTCGTATAAAGTCAACAGAATCTCCTGTGGTCGGATAATGGGTGGCGATAAACGCGTTCTGACAGGTTAAAGACTACAAGAGAAAAATAATTGTTTAGTATCATGTTATAATTTATGTTTGCTAATTTCATTTTTAGGGTTTGTTAAATAACTTACAGGCAAGAATATTGCGTTAATGTAGTTTCCACGTTTTGGAACACTTGAAGGCAAGAACACTACGTATTTGTCAACTAAAGCATAAAAATGGTATCAAATGTACATTTTTAGAAAGCTATTAATAAAACAAAACAGTAATAATTTATAAATGATGTGAATACTCTTTTTTTATTACATCAAAATAAAAGAACCAGTTTCTTTTTACAAAACAGTTTTACTTACGAGGGAGAATCGACGTTGATAATGATTTGTATTGCAATGCCATTTTGAAATCGATTTCTGAGTACTGATGTCGAATCGACAGAAGCCTCTATAAAACGTTGCAGAAACTCGTTTAAGATGTATTGCTTTTTAAAAAAAACTCTTATTGTTTAAATAGATAGATGCTGTCATATTCGAATGATTTTAAAAAAAAATAACTATGATTGTTTGTCGATTTTTTTTTAGCAAAATAACAAAAAGCGTATTTATTCACCCACCTGAAACTCTTCTCGTAATAAAGACACATATGCAGGATGATTACTTTTTGCCGATTGTGATTTTAGGTAGTCATTTGCTGTTTGAACGCCAACAGGGGCTTTAAACATTTCGTGCAGAGTCAGAAATATTGTCTTGTATTGTTCCTGTAAGCATAGTATACTGTTTTAAAAAAAAAATAATTAGAAAAAAGTTTCATGGATTAATTTTTTAAAGATCCAAGCAAATAGGTTTATAGATATTGTTTAATATGCTCATAACTTCGCATATACACAATATACTTAAGAAGATTTATAACGTTTCTATCCGCAAAGATGTAGAACAGAACAAATGTTTTAAATGATATACACAACAATGAAAAGGTTATGTTTACATAAGTTTGGACCATATTCATTCTCTTTTCTCGCATTTTCCTCACGTATTCTGCAATGTTAATTTTGGATTTTTGTTGGCCCTCTTCGTATAAAGCATCAATCGCTATATAGGTTCCCGTTCTTCCAATTCCAGCACTTCATTGATATAAAAAAATATAATATTCGATAGAAGTACATTTGGTGCACAAACGTCAAGCATAGAATATAGGTATGTCATTATGTTATTGATTTGAACATATTTTATTGCATTATATATTGCAATGGGATTGAGCACAAGTTATAAAAACTTTAATCGCCCTCTCCAATTATTCTATTGAATATGTATATAAAAGAAAATAGGTTTCCCTAAAACATTTTTAATACAGACCCTTGTCAATTTGGAGGATAAGATTGAATATAGTATGTGCTAAGTTATTGTATTCGTCATATTTGGGCAATTTTAAACAAAACTACACAAACCCGATGAATGGGTTCTATTGAAATCAACTAAGGAGAAAACTTGCAATATTTTGTCAGAGACAGATTATTTTTTACCCAAATCAAAGGAACAAAAGCAAGAAGGGGGCGTTTTCCGAAGAAAACTTTAAATTAAATTAGGTTAGAACTAGGACGTATTTAAAAATGTCAAGCAATTAAGCACATGTGCTGAAAAGATATCTTCGAAATAAATAAAAACAGGAATTACCTGCAGTGGACTAAAGTTGGAACTTTTAACTGGCCTAATTTTGTTCTTGTTACGTGGTTGTGGAACATCAAGAGACAAAGCGGATCGGGTGTACTGTGATCCGGCCAGGCTGTGTAATGATACTGTGTAATTGTTCTACTCTCATTCTGCTAAATATATCAATTAAGACACATATAAACTAGTACATGTAATTACAACATAAACAGACTCATCGCCTTCTTAGGATATGTTCTAAAGAATCTCCGCTATATTCAATAAATCTTACATTAAAAATATTTCTGAAAGTAATTGTTTGTATTTTGAATTTTTCATATATATATATATATTTATATATATAGATTCATAATGAATGGTTCAAAATTTACACCTGATCTTATTATTCATTATACGTTGAAGGTTTAGCAAAAGATTGCATGTATCCAGAATGAGAAACTATCTCTACTTTGCTTCAACAAAACGTCTACATATTTATCTCTACAATTTGGGAATAACTGTTTAAATTGCCTTAAGAACAATTATTATAAAACTTTGACGAACCTATGCCATACTACAACAAAGTTTATCAGTTTCTCTTTAGTTACTATACAATGAGAGAGTCCCATTTTGAGATATTAAGGTAGTTACAGCCAACGTTATAAGGAAGTTGGTAAACGAACCTCCTCGTTATAAGTCAATCGCAGTTTACGGATGCTATAACAAGCATAATGTCGCTCTGTATCTGTATGTAATGTGAACATGTCACAGACCATGGTTTCTTCTAAATCTGGCCAATATTGGAAACATTTTGACTATGAAAAAAAAAGACAATTATAAACAACACATCACTTTCATAGTTGATATTTAACAGAAAAAGGCATAAAATGAATAATAACTATTTACCTTTGGTCCTTCCATCAGATTTGTAAGCATGACAATTTGTTCAACATGTTCTTGCCAAACCATTAACCAAAAGTCTCCAACAGTGTTTTGAGTTGGGCCTTTTAAAAAAGATACCCTTATATTTCACAAGAGAAAATGTTCATTCTATTTTAAGTATTACATTAGTATCAGGAATAAAAATTCACCTTGTGTTGCGATGTAGCGATTTTCTTGGCGAAAACCCTGATAAAGAGGTGATTATGAAACATTTATAAATATACATAGCAGTTTTCAGCATTAATATAAGTAGTTTATGAATTTCATTATTATATTATACTTACATCAATATAGTTAGCATTGATGTAGTCTGACTCTTTGTTTGCCAATTTTATCCTTGAATGATCATCTGCAAGTTTCAGTATTAAATAAATATTTTTTATTTCCTCTTGTGTTATTTTTGTTTACTGTTTAAACATTTTACCATCAGTATAGTTCATGTTTATTGATGTTATCTATTTAAAATACAGTTGATACTTACAGGGAAATGTCGTTTTGAATCTGTTCTTTGTGATATTTTCAGGAAGTTTTCCTATCTCACAGGGATACCTCTCGCCATATAATAAAGTCTATAGGTATATATAAAGAAAATAGAAAAAAAGTTTGATCTATATCTGTGTGAAATGTATAAATATAAAAATTGAGAAAACAAATTACTCATAGTCTCTTACTATAAATCTAATTCATGATATTCAAACGAAATAACCTGTAACCAAGTTTACTAAAAGCCATTGGTAGTAGTATTAACATAAACATTGAATGTTGGTATCATTTCTAAGATACATTATTTTGAGATTATGTTTCATTAAATACTGGATACTCATTTTACACAATTCTTTGTTGATTTAAAATTTCATATATGTTCTGCATTTAAGCGGTTCTTATGAGTTAAATGCCTTATAGAAGTGCACTATTCTTACACAATTACATACCGAATAATTCTTTTTAAAACTGTCGTCTTCATTCCTTGACCTTTCCTCAATTACATTTCCAAAGTTATCTACTGCAATATCGGGTATTGGTTTCTCATTTATATACAAATCTCCATACGGGTTTTCATCGTGTATTTTTTCATCAATATCGACATCTTCACCACTTAGTTCAATGATCTGGCTAAAGTTCTTTGTGCCTTCACCGTGTGTACTAGGTGATTTTGAAAACTCAGGCTGAGCAAGACTATCTTCTATGTCAATGTTTACACTAGTGTGCGACGAATATGACGTGGAGTTTGGAAACGCTTAAAAATTAAATAGAACGTTTGACGAAACGAGAAGACAAAATATGTTTAGCGTATTTGAAAAAAGCAATGGTTCATTAATATGCTAACTGTGTCTCTACTACACAAAATTTATTCATTATCAGTTCAAAACTGCAAACAAATACATCAAGGTTATTTTAAAAGGAAATATACTGTTACCTTGTTAATGGTTTGTTCGTATTGTAATCTTACTATTACTACCTATTTGGCTTGTTACTGACTGACTACGAAAATATATAGGATTGATCGATTTCATGAATTTATGTAGATTGGCCATACGTGTACATCTCGTGAAATTTAAAGAGTCGAACCATTCAAAACTTTAATTTGCCGTTTTACTTTTAAAATATTCGATACACTCTCTATTCCATTTCAATGTCTTTATCGTACTTATTTTAAAAGTTTTCTCTTTTTCTTCCGTAGTCTAGAGGTTTGGCAAGTTTCTGACGCTGTCATTCTATTTTGCTCGAGAAACAAGTAGATAATGTATTTTTAAAAGCTAACTACCCTAATTTAAAAGTCACTTCCAAGGAAATACTCCAAACAAATGAAACGTATACGAAACGCGGTTTCTTATTTTAAAAACGTACAATGTTGAGATAGGTATGTGAAACGTCCGCCATATGAGGAAATATAACATTTCTCCAGCCGGACATAAAAATAGTTGGCACACTCGTGTTTTTTTAAATCAAAATAAGTGTGCCATTTTCGTCCGAAGGAAAACAAGTGTACAAAAAGCAGATTCTTATGTAATCTTACACTAACATAAAAGTTACAAGTTTATCATTTTAACTGAAGGTGCACATTAGGCACAATCATTTTAACTGAATTTGCACATTAGGCACAATCGATACTTTTTTATGATTCAAACTAGGTAAAGTTGATTAGAGACATTCTGATCGTAGTATATGTACGGTTTATTCACAAGATGAAACTCTGCCATTCAGTCAACTGAATGATAACTGAATGGTCTGGAAAGGTGACTGAATGGCATAGTTATGCCATTCAGCCACATTTCAGTTACCTTTCAGTCAACTTTTATTTAACTGAATAGCAGAGATTCATCCTGTGATTGATTGCGTATTATTGCGTATTATATCGCATTTTATTGTCTTTTGTTGGAATTGGTGAGGTGCAAGGAAGTGTAGGGCCAATAATACCAAACGAAATTTTTAAAACCAAATTTCATTTTCATTATATGAATTATTCTCGAAAAAAAAAAGACGCTTACTATTCTTCGTTGTTGACTCGGTTATATTATTCTTTCTTCGTTTTGTTTCTTCCTGCTCTCCCTTAGTAGTTTTTATTCTGATATACAGACATAATGAATCATCGATAAGTCTTAAACGTTTGCCAATTGTAAAATATTTGTTTTTATACCCGAGATTCTAGCAGTTAAATTCAATTGCAAAAAAAACCCAACATATTTATTGAATTCCGAATATAGAAAAGTAAAGAATATGGTTGAATAAGTCGATTCTAAATATGGCTCAATAAAAAACAATTCTTTCACAATGTACAAGGAAACAGATTTTAAAAGAATGGGGGAGGGGGATTATAAATAATTTACAAATCAGTTAAAATAAGTTGTAATATAGCACGAGATATTAATACCTCTCAACATGCCATTAGCCATGTAAAAACATACCTCTTGTACCGAACTATTCCAACAATGGCGATTATTATAATGATAACTGCCGCTACGATACCACAAGCTATAAAAATAATGGTAGGCCCAATTTTCTCAGCATCGCTAGTTGTCTGTGATGATTGAAAAATAGGGAATAATAATGTTGCTTACTATAGCACAGTTAAATCTATGTAGACATTAAGATCATTGTTTACTTTATATGACTGTTAAAATGATATCAGTTTACGGCATGAAATCAATTAACCATTAAATATTAATACAGCCTGAAACTCGCTGGTTTTTGCTTGATTTTTTGAAGTTTAAATTTCCACACTTATTTGTGTCTCAATTTAGTTTCTGTCAACTATTTGCAGGTTAATTTTTTCGACAATCCAATAATTCCTTGCAGCTTAAATAAAGTTATGAATAAATAAATAAATAAATATATAAATAAATAAATCAATAAATATATAAATAAATAAATCAATCAATCAATTATTCAATCAATTAATCAATCAAACGAAATAGTTTAAATATACAAATACATAAAATTAAATTACCATGATCGATATATTGGTTATATTGATTTTTGAAAAGCATTTTCCGGTTCTTTGATGACAGGACTGGTTTACACAATCTGTGTCGCATGGATCTGTACAGTCATTGTCTTTGCAATCTGCAAAAAATTGCGTTTCATAGAGAAATGGTTTTAAAACGTAGTTTTTAGATACACAGGTATTAGTTTTAACCAGTTAACTTTAGATTTAATAATTTTTGATCAACGGCTTTGCTAATACAGTAAAACTCGATTATAGCGAAGTCCAAGGAACCAATGGATTTACTTCGTCATATCCGTAATTCGTTATATCCGAATAACGAATTCGTAATAATAAATGTAGCAAATTCACGATATGCATGTTTCTATTGAATTGTAAACCGAAGAATTTATCTGAAAATAAATTCATCCAAACTACTGGCAATTGGTTGTACAAACTTTTTTTAAATGTAAAGGAATTCGTTTTAAAAGTGTTAAATCGTTATTATTCATCCCTTTGGGATTAAAAATCAGTTGGCTATATCCGCAAATTCGTTAAATCCGAATTCGTTATAACCGTAAAATGTTGCAAAGATTCTGAAATATTTTACCGGGGACACAAAAACACTTTGCTATATCCGAGATTTCGCTATATCCGTGTTCCTACTAAACGAGTTTTACAGTATGCGTATGAATCTCAGGTTCCGATTAAACTAAAAATGCGTTTGTTGCATATTAAATACACTTTAAAAATATGTTTTAGTCATTCTTATTCAAATTTTAAGAGTAATTTAAAACTTTAAAACGAGTAAAAATAATATTTTTTATCTATTTTATATATCATCGGCAGTGCAGGGAGGTCTTTAGAGGTCCTGTGAACAGCCGAATCAAGCTCTTAGAAATAAACATTTGAGACAATACACATCGTTTTGACTAATACAAAGAGGTGAAATTGGTGTGGGTTTAACACTTTTTGCGGTTTAAAGTAGCTCGCTGGTTTGCTGACGTCACAATAGAATTTAACGTAAAGTGTTGTCCGTCAATTGGTCATAGCAAACCCATACATATTCTTCAAATGACAAGTGATTTTTAGAAACATAAAAAAATATATTTCAAAAAGCCTAAAAAAGTTTTTATAAACATTTATAAGTATCAAGTGCTTAAAATTTTAAGAGGTCACATACATTGTTACATTTTCTTTAATAAGGTACATTTGTATGATTGTGCGTTGGATCTCTTCTATTTAAAATCATGTTAAGACAAGAACATAAATTGAATCGTATGCATAAGCTTAGCTTCTTTTACAGTTATAACTTCTGTATTTTCAACCACCGATCTAACTATTAAAATTTGTTTAGCTTTAGATAATTAATGTATACCATTACAAACTAATTGTGACAATAATTGTGCATTCGACAAAGTCATGATAATGTCTAATTAGTATTCATATGTTCTAATGATGAATAAATAAGTTAGTCTTGTCAATCAACGCCTTTTTTTTGTTCTCAGACGTAAGGGAATGATGACGTCGGGCTAAAATTATAAGGTTTTGCGAAATCTTTACAATCTTTAAAGTTGTTTTGCAAAAAATTGGCCGAAAACACGTTTTGATTACTTTTTATGAATTGATTCAAAATTCTATATTCTGTTATTGTGTTGAGTAAAATTAAGTTCGTCTAAATCGTTTAAAAGATTGAATCATAGTTCTGAAATGCGTTTTCCGATTAAGATATGCAATTTACTTGAAATGGCTTTGCTTGATTTTATCAGCGACACTGTGTTTGAAACACGATAGTATTATAACGACGCATTTGAATTTCAAATAAATTTTAGAAATGAACATTTGAAACCTATGGATCACGCAGACATATTTTCAGGATAGGTTTTTTCACAATCAGTTCACCTGCGAGCTACCTTAAATTTATGCTTTCCTGATCAGAATGAGAAAAATGTATTGCTGATCTGATAATTACTGAAGACATTCTTCGGATTTTGGAGAGTAATGGCCGCGGCATCTAACTGTAGTATAATAGTGCATCAACCCCGTTTACTTACTCTGGTCACAGAGTGGTCCCTGTAATCCGAGAATACATTTGAGGCAGTGACCTGTGTTAATGTCACATTGTCCCTCCTGACAGTTTTTTGGACATTTATTTTTGCCGATCTCTTCGTTGTGTATCGACACATTGCTGCCTAAAACACAGAAACAGAATATAAACAAAATCATGTTATTCAGCTCCTGTCAAATAAGTAGTAAAAAGGGTGATAATTCTTTAAAATGACGCATTGTCGTTATTGATAAAACAGAAATACCCATGCATTAAACTCACCATAAACCTCTACTTCACACAGTTCGTTGTAGGCATACTTTGAATAGAAACCAGGGTACTTAACATTCTGTTTACGTTCATTGTAGTAGATGACGTAGCGTCCAGAAACAAAACAGTTGATACTTATGTCCTCCAATATCATTTCTTGTTTTGTTTGATTTTCATGGAAACAGAGATGGCCGTTGTCCTTTGAAGTTGCATTGGAAACGTACAAATAAAATCCAGCCATCCTTCTAGCATTTGAAGTTGGAACTTCATAAATAAATAGTCTTTGCATTATGAAACTTTTGATACGCACTCGTGGATACTGTTTTTATCTTATATTTCAAATACATATTTTAAATAAAATATATTAAGGTTAAAATACGATAAACATAAACATAAGAAAGCTAAAATACTTCGACCTGTAATGATAAACTTTATATAAAAAAATTGTTTAAACTAATAAATGCCACTAAATAGATATAATGAACTGATGATTAATAAATATATATTTCTTTTTTTATATAAAGATTTATTCATACTTGGCAGATTATCAGTCCTGTAGTAGATATTGATATGGCTGATGCTGAACACATTCCCCAGGTCTACTCTCCATGTAGCTGTATATTGATTGATTGCTGACATTGAACATTGATGTCCAGGAAGTGAGCGATTCGTGTAAAAACCATCCACTGCATTATCACCCTTATAGTAATAAGGATCAGGCCAGGGATGTTCTTGCCAGGTAGGTTTACGAAGTGCTATATTTTCTTTAAAGAAATAACGCATTACAATGTACGCACGGCGGACTTTTAAAACAATAACACTTTAGTCAATGTGGCAGTGTATGTTTTTGCCAATAAACCAACACTCATATTGTCTTGCGTGAAATTCTATAATAACACTCATCTTTTGAGTCACCAACATATATATGTAGTTACATGTTTAAAGCTAACAAAAAATTAAAATTATGATAAAAAAAGATTTATCTTCGTTTTGTTAGTTTATTTTCGTCTGAGTTAATTGAGCTTTTATTTTTAATCATTATGTTTTAAATTGATTTTTTTTCAATGAAGCGTTGAGCTTATAGGGGCATGGTCAAGATTTTGGTCAAATTCTTTTTTTATGTTTTTATTATTTACAATGCTTTAGAAATGCATTTCTAATGATCAAATAAAATTTGAGAGTCATTTGTAGAGTTATAAGCAAGAAATATGTAAACAAGGCTCGTGTTCTGTTTTTGTTAACATAGGTTCAATATACCATTTAAAATCCTTTCCCAACTTATTTGTCTATATATTTTTTTTAGCATAGATAAACAGTTTCTTACATTTAAAACATTCGTCTTAGGTTTAAAACTGAATTTTTTACTTCAACGCTCAAAATGTAAGCAAACTCTTTGTTTACATCGCGAAGAATCTCAAGCCCTGTAACTCGCTTATAACTCAACAAATGACACTCAAATTGCTTTTGCCTATTAAAATGCCTTTCTGGCTTTCTGCAGTATTGTAAATATTAAAATTGGAAAAATAATGTTTTACCAAAATCGTGACTATGCCCCTTTAAAAGGACTTGGACATGATTTGACTTAAATTTTTAAATTTTTCCATTTTCAGCTAATATACTGATAAATATAGAAATTTATAATGATATGTCAAAATTTGAAAGTCAAATATCAGGTTATAAGCAAGATGCAGAGTTCATAATTTTTTGTTTTGTAAACAAAGTTCAAATATTGTCATTTTTACATACGTGTTGTATTTGTGTTAGTTTCACTTAAATGTACCTTTCTTTTGTTGATAATAGTATTTATGAAGATATTAAACAAGTATTTTTTGTTAAACAACTATAAGACTCCAGCTTTGTTTACATAACAATCAATTCTTACCTCTGTATCTCGCTTGTAACTTGGCTTTAACATTCAATATTTTGGTCAATCATTTAAAATGCAGTAAACCATTTTATATATAAAACACACAAAAAAAAATGTTCGATCTCAAATCGTGTACAAGTCCCTTTAACGATAAATTGAATTCAAGCACGATGTGTTTTTAGGCACACTGTTTTACATATTTACCTGTTAATATGGACTTACCAGTACCGAAAGCGCATGTTGCGAGCAGCGAAAATAGTGCGATGAGGAAGAACATTCTAATACATGTTGAATACTAAAATAAACATATATCATTTATAATGAAATGTGTTGTATGTTTTTGACAATTTTATGTTTATATTTCTACTGTTGGTTTCTTTACACAATTTTTTTTTCAAACTAATGCCCATGCCCGAAACTTTAATTTTCTTTCCCCGACATCTTTTCTTGACATCGGACAACTGTATACAAGGACGAATTTGCGTTACAACCTTTTTATGTACAGTATATAATTCACCTTGGTTTTGTACATTTTTCCACATAAAAATGTCTCTAAAAATCACTTTAAAAACGTCCTTCCTTGTTTAATAGTAACAAAGTAAAGCTTCTTACAAATAAGTGTAATGTTCTGTATCATACGGCTTGAATTCGTGAAATAAACTTCCTGATCTTATAGCAGTGGTTTCTTAATTGCTGGCTTTTATCATCTCTTGAAACATAACACTAATTACAAACCAATGAAAGAAATTTATTTTTAATATACTATCGGATCTCATACAAATGTAGTTAAAATGATTAATAAAAACCAAATAATATTATATCTTAATTTATCATAAATATTTGTCATGAACGACTTAACATTAAAGAAAACTAAAGAAACAGAAAAGAACATATGAGGTTTTCCTTATAAAAAAATAATTAATTGATATGTTAGTCTTCCAAAAATTAATGTTTTTATCATTTGGCAGTCCTTGATTTATTTGATTTTCTTTTCATCATTTAATGAGATTTGACTCGGCCAAAATATCAATATACCGAGTACACTATAACGTAAATAGATTGTGTTCGTTTGATTCGTCATGTTGTTGATTGACAGTAAACAATAATTTACGTGCATTTGATAGCATAATATGGAAATTATTAAAACTGCTTTAATTAGTGGTCCATACAGACCTGTATGATCATGCATAAAAAGGCCCACTGCGCACTTAGAAATTCTATGAACAATTTTCTTCACTTTTACAACTAACTCTTAAATCAAGATTTTTTTTTCTCATAAATTAGTGGCAAATCAAAGACCAGCATATTAAATTAATATTTCATTTTCTTTTTTGAGGCAAAAAGAGCATTGCTTTAAAAGCATGCGATTTAAAAGCGTCCTTACACATAACATAATAGCATAAAAATGTTGACCTCTAAATTTTTCAACTTAAATATGCAAGATATAAATTCAAAATATTGTTATATGAGGTTTCCCCCAAAATATATTCAAACAAACAGCTTCTGATACTTAACGGTCATTCGAAATTTCACCATGTTGGGAACGATAATACATCACGAATTCTGGGTTAAAGCAGCATATACATATTTGACCATACTGATTTATCTTATGACTTATGATTGTATGGTTTATCACCAAGCAAAAACATAACCAGAAAAACACCTCATTTAACCATTGGATTATAATCAAAAATTATAAAACCCTACCATCAAATATGAGTTTCCAAGTGAAGAAATAAACAACTTGGCGGAACACTTTATTTTTTCTTTGCAGCAATAAGGAAGTAAATTTAATAAGAGCCATTTATTATGAAGTGGTGAAATTAAACCATCACACAAATTTACTGTTCACACTAAAACTGTGTTACTCCTAAGGTAATAAAACATGAAATACTATATAAAAAATGAAGTATGTGTTGTTAGTTTTCTAGAGCAAATATTGTTTTCTTTTAGAACAACAAACAATCGATTTGTCAGTTTGTTGTTTTACTACGCACAACTTTACAAAAACGATGCCTTTTTTGCAGTAAAGCATCTTAATGTATCTCACCTAAGAGAGATTTGATACGAAACTAAGTTTAACTGTTAAAAGAATTAGCTTTTCAGTTTGTTATTGTTGTTTGATTGTTTAATGAATAGTATTGTTTGACCAAGGATTTTATTAAACAAAAAGCAACTGTACCTCAAACCTAATTACATTTCAATTGTTTTAGTCGTCAAAGTAAACGCCCGTCTAAATCTTGAAATATTTAACTATGAAATAATATAATTGCATTGGTTCATTGAAGTAAATGTACTTATCGTAGTTGTTAATCTGAATGCGATATTAAAGGAGAGTGAGTATATATACTCTAATCTTGTGTTTCTTAAAGCTGCATTATAAGTATGCACTTATGTATCAGCAATAGTGCGCACAATTTCTAAATGAATATTTCCTTAGTCTTAAAGAGGATGTAGTTCAGACACGGTGAATGGTATACATGTGTTCATAACTTCCTATTACAACAGCAGAACCATTCATGCAAATTAACCCATATTTAGAAACGTGCAGTTTGAACCCGGATACAGTAAACAGAAGTCAAATTCCCTTGAAGTTTGAAAACATATCAATGAAAAAGCAGCGAGGTCATTTACAACGCTAATGCGTAAATATTGATCATTGCATTTCAACTAACCTAAACTGAAGAATATAATGAATTAAATCAATTCACGAATAGGTTTATTCATGACACATGTATACAAATCCACTTCATGCTCTCACGCACGCACATATCATCAGCATGGCTATTTTCCCGTGCTCAATCCCCGGATGATACTCTCAAACAATACACACAAAGAACCATAACTCTTACTCACATCAAACTCATACATTCATGCACAAACAGTTACTTCCTTTATCTCATATAAATACATTACAATATCCCCCTTTGCAAGATTCAACTATTATACTGAAAAACATATTAATAATCAGATTTCTCATTCTTAATAAGATTATTGTCCAATATTTCTGAAAAACATTCACATTTTTTTCATTTAGTAATGAGTCACAGTTCACAGTCCATTATAAAGAGTTTACAAAATTTACAGTCACAGTTCATATCCATGATACAAATAATTTCACACGGAAACACACGGACACGGTTCACATTTTAAGTTCTTAAAATGTTGCGGAACTGTCTTTACACGGGTTGACCTTCTCAAGACTGGCTCTGTTGGTTTTCTTGCTATAGGTTCCCTCACAGAAGGCTGTCCTTCATCACCTGTATCAGCAGAGAAAATGATCGGTTCACTGTAGGTCTCTGGAATATCGGACACATCACTTTCGGAAGTTCCCGGTTCTTGATACTTTTTCACAAACCCTTATTCCTCTTCAATGTGACTCCTTCTGGTGATTCAACAACACAGCTGTTTCCAGTTTTCTGTACCAAAGTATATAGCTCTGCATGGTACGGAGTGTCCATTTTGTCTTTGACTGCTTTCTTCAAAATGACTTAATCTCCAGGTTCTAAGTCGCAATCGACTGCACCACGTTTCTTATCAACATACAGCCTGTTTCTGTACTTTTAATACACATCCTTATCTCGCATTTCTTCATCAAACACATTTTCTTGTAGATTCTCTACTTGCGGTACTTTTGTCCTCAGTTTACGGCGGAACATCAATTCTGCAGGTGACACCCCAGTTGTACTGTGTGGAGTTGTTCGATATGCAAACAAATATTTCCAGATTTCTTTCTTCCAATCCTTAGATTCTGCTTGTGCAATTCTAATCCTTTTCATCAATGACCGGTTTTGACGTTCAACCTCCCCGTTTGCAGCCGGATGTTATGGTGTAATTGCTCTGTGCTTGATACAGTTATCTGTCAAATAAATCTCAAAAAACTTAGACTTGAATTGTTGTCCATTATCAGATTTAATTTGATATGGAATTCCGTGTCTACAAAACATTCCCTCTAGAGCATCAATGATTTTCTCACTTGTGATTTCTCACTTGTTGGTGATTTTAATTTCATAATAACTGCTGAAATAATCCCCTACAACTATCACATATTGTCCTGATGTTAATGGTCCCAGTAAGTCAATTGCCAATTCTTGCCACGGTCCCGTCGGTAAAGGTGTTGAACTGATTGGCTCCGGTTTTGGATATGCACCAGTAATCTGACATCCATGACATGATTTCACGTCCTTTTCCACATCTTTGTTCATAGAAGGCAACCAAACTTTCGTCCTAAGTTGTTGTTTTGTTCCAACAATGCCCAAGTGCCCTTGGTGTGCTAACTGAACACACTGTTTTCTCAAAATTCTCGGAATCACAATCCTAGATCCACGTAACACAAGTTATCCAATAGAACAAAATTCATCTCTGAATGGAAAATAGTCAACACAAGATGTTTCCCTCCCATCTCCCTTCTTTTTATGAATCTACGAATTCTGACAAGTTCTTTGTCCCTCTTTGAAACTTCTTCTACTTCTCGAGTAGACAATGCATGAGGCGTAGCTTCCCTCGCTATAAATTTCACATATTGTTCAGTCTCCACAAAGTTACTGTTTTCCACAGGTTTGTTTTCAACCAAACGTGACAATGCATCTGCAATGTTCTGATGTCCAGGTACATGTAAGTAACGCACTTTGTAATTGTATGCCATAAGTGTCAACAACCAGCGTTCAATTTGTGCATTTGGTCGAGATTTTCTCCCATAAAAAAAACTTTTAATGGCTTATGATCTGTAATCAGCTCAAACTCTACACTATACAAGTAAATATGAAACTTCTCACATGCCCACACAACTGCCAGAGCTTCTTTCTCTGTTGTTGAATAATTGCGTTCTGCCACAGACAATGTACGGTATGCATAACAGATGACTTTCGTTTCACCTTTGTGAACTTGAAGTAAGACTGCTCCAAGGCCTACATTGCTAGCATATGTCACCTAACTGTGTTTTTTCTGCACCTAACCTTTAGTGTCCTAAAGTTTCCACATTTGACAAACAACGTTTTAACGTATCAAAACTCTTCTTCTGTTCACGTCCCCATACGAAGTTCCTATTCTTCTTTGTCAATCTCCTCAGCGGTTCTGACACAGTCGCTAGGTTTGGTATATATTGTGCACTAAAGTTTACAATTCCAAGGAAACTTTTCACTTCAGATCCACTTGTTGGCTCTTTTGCATTCAGTAATGACTTGAGCCTGTCACTTGTTGGCCCAATACCATTCTTAGACATCACATGACCCATGAATGTTATTTTGTTTATGCTAAATTCACACTTTGCTTGGTTCAGCGTAAGTTCTTTTACTTTAATTCTCTGTAATGCTTTACAAAATGTTTTATCATGTTCTGCTTTGTCACGCCCATGGATCACAATATCATCTGAAATGTTTTGTACTCCCTCACATTCATGAAATACTTGTTAAATCACTTGCTGATATTTTCTGGTGCTGATGAAATACCAATCATCAGTAGTATATATCTATACAGGCCTTTGTATGCTACAAATGTAGTGATCTCCCTTGAAGATTCCTCCAACTCAATCTGATGGTATCCACTTCTAAGGTCCAACTTGCTAAACACTTCACTACCATTCACATTGTAAGTTATTTCGTCCACAGTTGGAATAGGGTGTCTTTCACGAATAATTGCAGCATTGGCTTGTCTCATGTCGACACACAATCTGATGTCATCATTGGATATCGGTACAATTATGACTGGACTGACCCAAGGTGTAGGAGCATTCACTTTCTCAATGATATCCTGAGATTCAAGGTCATCAAGTTGATCTCCAACTTTCTCTCTCAAACTGTATGGATTCCTGTACATAGCTTGTTGAACAGGTTTTTCATCCTGATCAATATGCAGCTTTAACTTAAAGTTTTTCAGCTTTCCTATTCCTTTGAAACACTCTGGCTATTCACGAACAATGTCAAATGATTGTACACTGTTGATACCAAGTTTAAGAACTCCTAGATTCAAAGCGGTATCTTTGCCTAACAGTGCTGGTCCTTTTCCATTCAACACATAGAATTCTTTTTCACTACCGTTGCCTGTTTCCTTAATCAAGGTATGTGTTCGAAATTTTCCTTACAGTTTCAGTGGTTCTGTAGAACTATATGCATAGAGTTTCTTCTCACACTTTTCAGAATAAAATTTTAGGCGTTTCTTCTTGAGAGCTTCCCACAGTTCTTTGTCTATAATATTGGCTGATGCACCACTATAAATAACGAATTCCACTGGATGTCCTCTAAAACTGACCGTAACTTTGTCTGACGACTTGTCCGATGTTTTCAGAATAAATGCAAACACATCTGAATCAGATTTCGACTCTACTGTATGAATCTGTCTTCCTCTTTGAGATTTCTGTGCCATACGATTTACTTGTTTTGGCTTCGTTAAGCAGCAGCTCATGAAGTGTCCCGCACTCCCACATTTTCTGCATTCCTTATATTTTGCCGGACATGATGGATCTCTGACGAAGTGTCCTTCTTGTCCACAACGAACACACTTATTTCCATACTCTCTGTTCTCGAATCTACCAGTACGTTTTAGTTTATCTGTTTTAGGCCCACGTCCATTAATTTTATTTATTGATGCCACTAATTCGGTATCCATATGTCTTGCTTGTGCCTCTGTCATTTCAAATGTCGCAGTTTTTGTCCTCAACTGGTCCAGTGTTAAGTCTTTTCCTTTCTCTAACAACTTAGCTCTGATTTTATGAGACTTGCACTTTTCAATCACCTGATCCCGAATTTACTCATCCTGATTTGCAAAATCACAATATACCGCTTGCTGTCTAAGGTGGCAGGGGACAGTTTTTATACAATTTATTGTAGCCAAGGGATGCATGTCTTCGGAACTCTGTAACTAGAATTTCCTCAGTTCCCATTCAGCACAAATACCTTTAATTCACTCTTTATAAGGCCAATCACCAATTTCTGAAGAAAATTACTAATCAAAACCTGTAAAATTCTCTATATACTGGTTTTTATGAGATGTTGACCCTTTCATATTTTGCTAATTTTTCATGATTTTTCAGCTTTTTAGACCTCCCCCAGCTAACTCCCTGCAGAGGGTTGACCTTCCGTACCGCGTACATATTGCGCTATCACATGTCACAAACTTACCGGTGTATAGTTTACAATGTCCCATCCACCTACTTTTCGTGTTATTTTACCTCCCGTCTGTAACTTGCAGTTTCACTGTGTAAAGTCAGCACAACATAGCCGCAGGTTTCGCATTTTACTTCTGATTCTCATGTACCTAACATAAGGGGCCTACATACTGCATATCAACTTCAACAAGAGACACCCCTCTAACTAATGATAATTATTAAAATCATTTCATGAATTTTAGCAACACTCATAAGCCTTCAAGTACAGCAACTCTCAATTTTACAAAAATATTGACGGGTACGTTATTCGAAGCTGAACCTTGCTACCTAAGTTTTGTTATAAACTGTTCTACAGTTTCTTTATCACTTTGTGTTATCTTACAAAATACGTACCGTTCATATGGAACATTCACTTTGTTTTCAAAATGTTTATTTAACGTTTTGACAGCCACGGTATACACACTATCTTCTTGCTCTGCACGGACTTCATTCAGCGTATAATAAATATCCTGAACTTCTGGTCCTGCACAATGTAACAGTAAAGATTTTCTTTGTTCAGGGTTACTCGGCCCCTTTCCAACCGCAAAAAGTTCGAAACTTCTATGCCACCGTTTCCAAGACTGATTTAACTGTGACGGTACTGCATTTGGGTCAAACTTCTGAACGCCATTCAGTTCAATAAGCGAAGCCATTGTATAAATTCTCCTCGTCGCCAGTGAAGAATATAACGAATTAAATCAATTCACAGATAGGTTTATTCATGACATATGTATACAAATCCACCTCATGCTCTCACGCACGCACATATCATCAGCATGGCTATTTTTCCGTGCTCAATCCCCGGATGATACTCTCAAAACAATACACACAAAGAACCATAACTCTTACTCACATCATACTCATACATTCATACACAAACAGTTACTTCCCTTATATCATATAAATATACTACATAAACTACCATTGTTTTCGTCATTGTTAAAATAGTAAAGCTTAAATTAAACATGCAAGTCGTTTTGATGTTCAAATGAATTTTTTCGAAAGCTGTTATAGTTATTTTTTTTTAAATCTATAATGCACATGGAAGTAAATAAAAGTTGTTCTAGCCTGACTAGTTGAAAGCACGCGCAAGTGCGGGCAATAACATTTTCCACATTATTGAGCTCTGCAGTTTTAGCAGCCTTTTTACCTTTATTTTAAAAGTATTTACAAAGTTTATTGTAACTGAAAATACTTTCATTTTTGCAATATGTATTGTATTAAATGTCAACCTTCCATGTCATATATATTGATAAAAATTCCTGTTTTAAAATAGGGTGGGGTTCAAAGTGGGTTTGTATCTGTTTTCCAATTTTTTATTCTTTACAATTTCTAACACTCTCTTTGATAAGTTTTTTATTGTAACTTTCGATGTTGTGGCCTTAAGGTGCAAGGAACCCCTGAATATCTTATCTTGACATAAGCAGAATGATTCTCGATGTTCAGATAAAAGCCTGTATTTACAACAAGTAGGAAATAATCCCCTTCTGCTCTTGATGCAATATATGTTTACGGTTTTTTTGCGACCATCTTTTATTATACTTAAACATGAATACATTTCTTAAAAAAACAAAACAAAATCCCTGCACCAAAGTAACTGCTTACAAGAACAACTTTGGTTTTTCAACACGTGTGATCTATGTTTTAATACATAAACTATAACTGAATTTTACCTAAACATTAATTATTTCTGAAATAAATCAAAAACATTTTCTTTTTCCTAAGGACTAGCCTTGGCAGAAAGAAGTCAGTTAAAATTTGCGTTCAAAAATATATACTTGCAATGAAATAATTAGCATCCACAAAGTCACGTCATAACGTAGCGCTATGCGACTCTATACAAAATTATAGTCTGTCCCAAGATATTTATGCAGCACATTTGGACGATTTTTAATAAAAATACACATACCTGTGAAAGAAGTGCAATTGAAATAGTTGAAAGGGATATTTTCCAAGATAATTTCATTGACACTTAGAAAAAATCACAGGAACGAAAACAGATTCCTTACGGAGATTTATAATGAGGAATGTTTACATCTTTTTCCATTCGGAATACACTCGGAATGCGTCGCGCAATTTTTCAACGTTATCGTCCGGGCTTGCTCCAAACATCGTTTAAACCTGAGGTATTTATGAATATCAAGCAATTAAGCCAAATGTAAATCCAAAATATCTGGGGACAGAGTATAAGCGTTTTCAAACAGCAAATTCATAAGCTTGCATTCACTCAATAATCAGATAAGAAATATATATTTGGCATGATTTACCGTGAAATACTTAGTGTATGTATTTAATTTCATTAAAACTCGTGTAAAATTAAAATGAAATGAAAAGAGTATCGCGCTTTTTTGCGAAAGCTTCGTTTGAAATGTTTTATTCGGCCGTTTCCAGGATAATAACGGTGCCTGAGACTGTTTTTTTTTGGTACAAACACGCGCTGGAAAACTTGCAGAACAAAATGATACCAAGCAACGCACGAAAAATGTTTTACTGCCATCATAAAAGTCTACAGAAAGTAAGTAATTTTAAATCAAAATATTCACCCTTTCTTCGGGCAGGTTGCATATCTGTAACAACATTTAATGAAGTCAATATTAACTCCTCTTCAAACAAATACATGAACTTCTTCAATAAGCATCCATGCTAACGAGCGCTTTTGAAAATAACATGATACATATTTTGGCTGTAACTGAAATTTGACGTCGTCTAAGTACAGCGAAAATTGCGGATGGAGTTTGTTTACTGTTACCACGGATATATCACGGGGAACAACTCTAGCAGGTTCAAATATGGGGCACCCTACAGGAAAATGTAGAATAATATCCACATTTTCACTGTTATTTTCACCTCCTTAGTAGCTATGCATTCATAGATATTATTTCCTGTATTTATATATTTAAGGCCATGTTTAATTTAAAATATTTTAGAGGAAAAAAAAAACATTTAACAATGAAAACAATGAAAATTGCACTTTGTATTGTACACTGATAATGTAATAATAATATAAATATAGGTTTGACATGCATGCAGAATGAAAATTGTTCAAAAATATTAGTTGAAAAATAGTCTTTATCCTTTCAAATACATATATATATTTTGAAAAAAATAAAATTAATATATATCTAGTACTAAAGATTTATGAAAACACTAGCTTACGGTATCATGTAATTATATAAAACCATGTAAATAATTGATTTGCAAATACTGTTAATCTGTATAATAAAGTAACTTTCAATGTTGAAGAATATTATTTAATTATATGTACAGAAACGCGAATTACTCAACTGCCAATTTAAAAGAGTCCCAGTAATCTTTCACTACATCATTTAAACATTTGACTTTTTTAAATGAAAAAAAAAATTACAGCTACGTAAATCATTTTACTATAGTGGAGTGACAAAGATAGAAAAAGTCGCATATTTTTCTAGTTTAATGGACCGGCATACCTCACGGATGAAAGTTTTTTTTTCTTAAAGATATCGCCAAACATTTTTGCTCGGTCGTACAGTTTTCTCAAGTCAAATATTTTTTTTTTAATTGGGATAAAAATGAATATTTGAGCGGTTGAACAATGAAAGAAAAAAAATCGGAATCACGTAACTCTCTTTGGCTATCCGATGACAAAACTTGATCGTTTTACGTCTGAAATATGACGTCATAATGTAGACTGAGCACGCGACGTTTAGTTTAACTTTGACGAATGATTTGAGTAGGCAACCATGCAGATCCTAGTGTGTGCGTTCTAAATAGATTTTATTATACAAAAATCAAACTGCACTGTGCTAAATCTGCGCTCGGTCCAACGGTCACACCGTTTACATATAATTAATAACGGCATCTACTTTTTCATCATCATTAATTGTTTATTCTAAAATTATTAAATATATTCCTTAACTTTTAAACTATACCAGCCCCTTTCCTCTAAATCAAATGGTCTTGCTCTAGTGGTCAGTATAAAGTAATTGCAGTGGCAGGTCGAACAATTCTTTGTTCTCAAATTTCCTATCATAATCTTTAATTATATACTCCATAAATATGTACATTGTGACAGCAGATCTGCATTATATATATAAAAAAAACCTAAATTCTACTTATTTATTCTAAAATAAGATTGTCCATCATTCAAAATTCGCCCCTACCCCCTGCTGCAAGTTCAGATCGGCAGATGTACAAAATTCATTTCTTAGATTTGTTATTAATGTTTCGCAGAATTTTACAATGTATCATTACTGAACTTCTAGAGAGTCCCGAGAGTTTTCGGATGACGAAAGTACAGAGTTATCTTTTCTTGGGCGAAGAGATTGAATGTCTGTAGCAGACAATGGTTTTAATGAGATAAAAACTCTTTTTACCGAGTTTATTAGGAATATTTTAATGTGAACGTGTTTTTTGACAACATTTGCAACATTGTGTGGGAGGATTTGCGTAACGTTTGTCAAGTAAGTTGTTTTTTGACATTGTTTACAAACCGTGTTCTACTTTCGATTCGTCCCTTCTGTATTATCTATATACATGTATATGTCAAAGAGTGTCGAGCAGATACGATGCCTCTTTGTCTACACTAAATTGCATGATATTAATTAGTAGACACTAAAGGTTACCCGAATTCACCTGAACAGCATGCAAGCACCTATGATTACATATTAACAAATTCGATTAAAACCAATTATAAAAAGTTGATCATTTGCTTAGCAATAGAGCTGCATTCGCGTTTAACTAAAACAGAACTTTCATGAACATGAATATAATTATGTCCCTGAAATGGTATTAAATGCTGATGATATTATCAATTTATTTCTTCATTTTCCCTGACTGGCCAAATTTAACCCTGCCAAAACAAGTATTCTGGAGAGTATTGCATAAGCAATGCACGTCCCCTACCGGTTTGTAGAAGTTTGTGAAAACAATGCACTGTTATGCAGAATATCATTTCTTACCGTCTTTTGTACCTCGAATCAACAGACCAACCCGATAACGAACCTGATTCTAACAATACAAAAAACCCTGTCGATTAAATTAAGAACACAATGTTTGACAATATTTTACAGAACTTATTTGCTTGTTAGAAACAATAAAATGAATAGTACAAGTAAAGCACGATATTATTAATGACCGAACCCGATTATTAAAAAATGAAATATAAAAGATTAAATGTTCTGGAAAATATATCAACTAGACGCTACAAAAGTGTAAACTTGATCTGTAGTTTGACATTTTGAAGCTGTTCAGCAAATTTCATATTGTTCCTCAAACGCATAAAAAAAGGTGTGGAAAACTGAAGTGGGACAGACAGACGGACGGACAGACAGATAGACCGACGGACTGACGGACGCAGAGGAAATCTATAGTCCCCTCTGGCAAAAACCGGTAGGGGACTAATAACTGACCAAATCACAAATAATATATCTGAGGCTGAATGTTTATTTGTTTGTATGAACAATTTTAAAGGGAAAAGTTTCAAGTAAATTCAACCTGATTAAATACAGACCTGGTTGCACAGGTTGTGAAAAGTCAAGTTTCAACCGGGACTCGAACCTGAGCCTCTGGCGTACCGTGCCATCGCTCTAACCAATGAGACCCAATACATTGACTGACAGTCACACACCTGTTAACTCGGTGACAAATAATTAAACTAGTTTGCAGATTTGTTAAATGTGAATCTGCCACAGTTCTAGATGAGCGACAACTAGAAGATGGGTTAAATCAAGATGAAGCAGAAGATTTCGACGTGGGAAACTCACAGACATTAGGCACAGTAGTATGTAAATTAGCATTCATTTGATTTAGGTATTTAAATTGGTATCAGCTCAAAATTATTGTTTAATTTGAGTAATTTATATGCATAAGATTGATTTGTTCAGAATAACTATCGACTGCATTATTTCTCATCTAGCTTATAAATTCATATATACATGTACAAAAAAAAATTGTAATATCATTGATGTGTCTGCATGTATATATTTTTAGGTGTTTGAGTGAAAATTCATGCATTGGCATGGTGTGCACATGTATAAAAATTATAATTATGTATGGTAGTTTTAAATTTAATCAAGACCCAATGATCTCAAACTGGAGTGAAGAAGATAGAATTAAAATTCCACTAGATCATGCAAACCATGCATTATCTTTGCTTTGCTGTCAAGAAGTGCCGCGAGTCCCCTTAAACATAAGACAAGAAGTGGTTTGGCAGAACTCCATCCATCCCCACTAGGGCATTGAAAAAAAGCCACATCTGCTGTTTAAGCCTTATTAGACAGTAAAGCACATTGACAAGGAACTGAACTCTTTCAACTGATACATGTACTTCCTCAAGATTTGACTCTGAGCCCCCCCCCCCACCTTCATATCCGGTTCTAGTGGGTACCATCATAAAGCTGTATAACAACACTGTTGAGAGCAATGTGAAGAAATAGCTGTTGTCAATATTAGCAAAGGACGTCATTAAAAAAAAGATCTGCAGGAAATGATTCCAGGACTGGCTTTGTATTCAGTTGATCAGACATGGATCCGTACTTCTGTGTTTGGAGAAGGTATTCTGATTAAATCTCTTGTTTTAATTTGTTTATTTCGTAAATAAGTAAATATAAATCACCAGATCTTTAAAAAGGACTGGTTTAAAAGACGATTCAAAATATCAACAAAACATGAGAGTTGCTTGAGTTCTTTAATTGTGATATAATTATAAACTATTGGATTTGTTTTTACTTATGTGCACAGGTACCAACTTCAAGAAAAGATTTCGACAAATATTTGATCAGGATAAACTAGCGCATGCTTTGATTTTTTTTCAATCCCCTCTTCTACCAAGTACAATTTGTTTATACTTCATTCTGTTTTCACAAATACGAATCTACATCCTCTTAGTATATTTTCTCTTTTAAAACCCAATTTGAAAAATTAATTGCTTCTAAATGATTCAGAGATAAATCGATGTAAATGTGAACAATTGATGAAATACTTTTTTAAGTTCTTCTTGCTTTGTTTGGCTATGAAGGTAGCTTACATGGCAAGAAAAAAATAAAATCATTTTCAAGATACAATTACATGTTCACTTTACTTGTCTTGTTTATAGGTCAGATTTTATGGAATGAAGGAAATGAAAATAGAAAATGGTGAAAGAGTTACCATACCAGATGTGTGAGGACAGTCTGTCATTCCAACCTTATACATATGTTTGAGTTTTTTTGTAAAGAATCAAACTACATTAACCCTCTTTCCAGTTCATCATTGTATGAAATTCTGAGAGCATGTCCAGCTTCAAAGATAACTAGTCTTAAGGGCCGTGATAATATAGCTACAGATGGTGCATCTGCTTTTGATACCCTTAACCAGGTCATTCAGAAACTTCAATCCTATGTAACAAAGTATTTTTATTTGTACCAACAGTTAAATTATATCTATGGTACTAACTTTTTGTTAAGCTGTAGTACGCAAATTGGAAAGACGTATTTCACTAAACAACTCTTACAAAATGCAGATAAAATGTTTTCTACTCCTGTAGATCAAATCATATATGCTTATTCATAACATCAACCAATGTTTGACGAAATGATGTCAAGCATACCAAGATTAATTCTTCTTCAAATGTTACCCTCAAAGGAAGATATAGAACAGTACACAGAGGATGTAAACCACATGATAGTGGTATTAGACGATTTTATGCTGCAACTTGCGTAATCTCAAGATTGTGTACATCTCTTTACGGTGACTTCCTATCACCGAAACGTTACTAATGTGATGCTCTCTCAAAACCTGTATCCACCTGGTAAATATGCTAGGACCATATCTTTAAACTGTCTAAATGTGATTTTTTTTTTAAAAATTTACCATAATTCCCGTCAAATCATTTCGTTTGGTTCACAAATATTACCAGGACATGTACCATTTTTTAAAGCAGCATACGAAGCTGCAACACGTCCAAATATTGGTTATTTACATGTGTATTTAGAGCATACGTAGAACAAAGAATACCAACTAAGATCTCGCATCTTACCGGGGGAGGACATGGTTACATGTGTATTCATCAACCCCTATAAATACACGCTACTGATTGCCAGCCCTTCATACTGAAAAAATGAATCAAAGAATACGGAAGCACATAGCATTTTTAAAGTTAATGCTAAGTGCAAACAGTGCTCAACAGAAATTGATTGTTAAGTCTTTGACTAATGAAATATACGATGTCATAAGCGAAATAGCTCTGAATATTTACACGGGAAGGTATCATTTGACCAAGAAGTATATAAACCAAAAGGTAAATTTTACCAATTATACATTCGATCACTGGGATCAAGAGAAGTCGGTACGAAACAGAAACCTTGGATTTTATTGAAACATTTAACAATAATATGTAATATAATGTTACTAAAACCAATAGTTCATCATTTGGAAAAAAGAAATAGAATGGCGAGAGAAATGATACTTGTGCCTAAATTAAAGTATGAACATCTCAAAACAATCGAGAATAATAAAGAACCAGTTAAACCAGACTCCGTTAATGACAACAAACTTCTTTAAAAGATGAACGACAAAGCCTTGGACAATACAGCGAAGAGTGAATTGATCAAGGACACCCCAAAAACATGAACTGGAAGTGGTTAGAACTAAAAAAAATAGGACAATCTCCTGGTGTACCTGTGATACGACGACGGAAAAAACATATTCCTTGGCTTACCTACTGACTGACAAACAAGACTTATGTTTTTCAAGATAAATTTATTGTATATAATAATATAAACATGTAAAGAAATGTAATGCAAATAATAAAACAAGTGAAAATTTATTTTCAATATTTAACAAAATCCAAACGGCAGAGTATCAAGATTGGGCAGAATACACAATTTGATATCGTTTGGTTTCGATACGGTTTAATAACTTTCTTTTCGACTGTCCCTGGATATTTTACCTGGGTTAATAATTTCAATTTGTTTATCATGTTTTGTACAGATTAATGATTTGATAGCTTCAAAATTGATAACTTTACAGTTTGTCCAATTTAATGTAAACCCACTAACTTTTAATTCTTTTTTACCTGGCAGTGTACAATATGCATAATTTTTGGACCGTTCTCACCCAACTGATCTCATTCACTATATAAGCGCAACCGCGCATGCGCAGTAGTAAAACTTGCCAAAAATATGTTTGTTTTGCTATCTGGGGACATAAACATAGGATTATTACTCCACTCAAATTGAAGAGTGTCCCTAGAGATAATATGAAAATTAAGAGGGACTTTAGTAGGATCTGAGAGTATCTGAAAAAAAATATCTGTTTCGGATTCGTGAAAGAACAAAGATTGTTTCAAGCTAAGTATCTTATTAAATTTTCCCCAAATACTATTGAGACAGAGTTTGGCTAAACAGCGCAAACCTGGATTCTTCTGAATGTGTTCATACTCTAAGTCTTTGCTCCCTTTTTTGTATTGTGGCATATAGTCACGTTTTGACTTCTCTGTGTTACATTTGGGAGGAAACCCCGATGCTTCTTGTTTAATCTTAAGAAAAGTATTGCCGTAATTTGCAAACAGACACTCCCCGTCCGACAAAGTGTCATATTGAGAAGATTGCTCGAAATGATAGATTTCATAGATTTTTACAATTTCGTAATACTTTGCCACTGCCATTTGGATTTCAGGGTTACACCGCGTGCCTATAATGGCTCTTTTCTCTACAGAACAGGTACAGTCGTGCTGATTTTCAACGTCCGCGCATGTTCGGCACAAAGGAAACTTCATTTTTCCTTGGGAGCGGTAGGGAAGCACAGGGTGATACAATTTTCTAGGGGGTACGACTTTGATTTTTGCAAGACCGAAATAACTTGACATGTCCTGAAAAAAATCCGTGATATGGTTGGATGGCCCACGGGATAACGGCAATATTTATCAGTCCAAGGGTAGAACTGGTAAAAATCTTAATGCTGAATCGATTCGTCCTCTTCAGCTTTATAATGTAGTTTTATGGCATTAGTGCGACCGGCAAAAAACTTTCACGAGGATCAAGCATGTCTTGCAAATCCAATTTAGAGATAAATTGTTGCAATTTAGTGTTTTTTCTCAACTGATATCGAAACTCGTGCTCCCATACTATCACCAGACTGTATCCAAGCTCTTTGAGTTCTCGCTAGCTTTTTGGTCATTTTGAAAAGTTCATCTAACGTCCGGTTTGTCGCATCAGTCCGTGTTTGTCGGTGTTTGACATCAGATCGATCCTGTTGAAAGCAATCCGGACATCCGTGGTACCCAAAACCTAACAAAAACACACATTAGATGTAAAACATGTTTTCAACACAGGATTCGCCTCCGCCCCCCCCCCCCCTCTATTAGGGGAAAAGGAGTAGCAAATTCAATACCAAACTTTGTTAACGAGTAAAATCTCCCACCATAAAATTCGTAGGTGGTGCCTTTCCCTTAAAGATTCTCTACAAAGCCATCACATTGGTAATTGATGCCAGGTACATGGTATTCTCCCCCAGTGAGAGCATGGCGGGTGTGAATAGGTATCCTGCGTTGCCGACTTCGTTGCATGAGCAAAACCGTATAGTGTATCAGACCCCTTAACGTTATCAAACACTGTCACAGTTAAGCGTATAAGACCTCTTAAAATGCAATAAAGTTAATTGTACAAGACCCCTGAAAATTACAAAACAGTCAATGTATGACAAATAACGTCGCATTAAACTTCAAAATATTAACTTACAAATAAACTAGCAAACCACGCTTGTCACACAAACGCATCATAACTCTACGGTAAATGAACAAGTATGCGAAACGGTAACACGAAAATATTATCGAACACGTATAAAAACAGTTACCTAAAGTATTAAATATTGCAAACAACTAAAATATAGGGGAAAATGAACTAACCCCTAATGGAGATTGGTTACCGTAAAAATACGCTTAGCTATACATCTTGCTACTACTGCAGTGCGTTCTAATGGACCCTGGCTCACTGACCAAAAACATGGGTATTTGTACATGTAGCCACAAACAAAGACAAAAAAAAGGGTTCATAAAAATATATCAAACTCATTCTAAACACAAATTAACATCTCTCTCGAGTTAATATAAATAATTGCATAAAAAGAGTTCATTACAATAATACAATAACATGCATGGCTTGATTGCAAAAGCATTAAGGTAGACAATCTATTAATAATAAATCATCAAAAAAAAAAAAAGACACACACACATGTATGCATTAATCATGAAAACTAGCAAAGTAAAAAAAAATTAGAGTTAGAATTCATTTGCCTTTAATGTTTGTTTTAACCATGTTTTTAAACAAACAATAACTTTTGGTCTCTGAGTAAATAGAACTACTTATATCAGTAGCACATTACTGGTTGTGTATGGTATGTTCACTTGTTTTTATCTAAAAATCTCATCAAAGCGTCGTGTACCATGATGTACTCCTCCTGCAAGTAAATGAATTTATGACAGAACGTTGACTTTTTTAAATGGTAAACATAATTCATCATGAGTAATATATTGTGTAGATACATGTATTTACATTGTTTCTAATGAAATCCGTATTACCTGTAACAAATTATAATAAAACAGTGAATAAAAATACAACTTGTAACATTTTCATATACCATGGTTGAGCACAGCTCAGGACGTCGTGTTTGTAGGAGTCTGACCACAGAGAACACGTCTATCTCCTCGTCCATTGTCAGTTGTTGTATCAGGTTGTATACAGCACAGAACACACCACACAGAGCAGCACCATCCCTTAGAATTAAAGAGAAAATGTAATTGTAATAATAGTTTTTATTTCATGAGGACAGCGGATAATGTGACAGAAGCTATAATGATAAGATACCAATAAATTACTGTACAAACAAAAAGTCAGGTCGATTTGATTATTTTTGCATTTGTAACAATGCGGAAAACCTGTTCATCAGACACTTTGTGGAATAGTCAATTGTAAAACATACCTTTCTTATTAGATTTATACAGATTTGGCATTTTTTGTGAATACAGAAAGAAGTTAATTTTGACGCCATTGGTATACAATTTACTCAATTAGGGATGTTGATAACACTCATCAATACATTATACATCATATTTCGCGCATTACCTGCTGACGACAGTAACCGGGTTGTCTGTTTTAACGTTCTGTACAAAGGATACTAAACCAAGAATTTGTGATGTCGTCTCAGGATTGTCCTGTGAAAGGACGCCATTTGGTTCAATTATTTCAACCACCCAAACTTCATCACTGGACTGGTAAAAGAAAAATCGGGTATTAATATAAAATAAATTAAAATACCAACACTGGAAAGGCTTGAGGAGCACCAAATTACCAACCAGTTCTACCCTTCAATTTTAGATATGATATGTTTAGCTTCAATATTTTAGTTAGTAAATGAAATTACTAGTATATTAGCAATGCAATTTATTTAAATATCTTCCTTTATGACACAGATATGTTCTCTAGAAAATGTATAAAGTCACAAAGAAAAAAAACCCCACGCAATCAGGCTTTCTTACAAATGTTCCAAAGAAAGAAAAGTTGCATGTTACCTTTTCTTTGGAAATCTCAAGTTTCCTGCATTTAAATCCCGTTGACAATTCTTGTTGTTGTTTAATTGTGTAAGGTGACACAGTTTTAGATTCTGTTGCAGTCGGTAGCCACTCATTTGCCTAATAAATACATCAGATAAGTCAATATTTCACCATAAAATCGAATATTATTATTTAATTTCTGGGCAGATGTAACTTTTTGGTAAACGAACAGGGAAACAAAATTAAATAACTGATGTTATAAAATTTTCTTACGAACTCCACATAGCAGAGAGAATCCATGCAAACAACTACTTTAGATTCATAATCGGTAATCAGTCGTATAAAGTCAACAGAATCTCCTGTGGTCGGATAATGGGTGGCGATAAACGCGTTCTGACAGGTTAAAGACTACAAGAGAAAAATAATTGTTTAGTATCATGTTATAATTTATGTTTGCTAATTTCATTTTTAGGGTTTGTTAAATAACTTACAGGCAAGAATATTGCGTTAATGAAGTTTCCACGTTTTGGAACACTTGAAGGCAAGAACACTACGTATTTGTCAACTAAAGCATAAAAATGGTATCAAATGTACATTTTTAGAAAGCTATTAATAAAACAAAAGAGTAATAATTTATAAATGATGTGAATACTCTTTTTTTATTACATCAAAATAAAAGAACCAGTTTCTTTTTACAAAACAGTTTTACTTACGAGGGAGAATCGACGTTGATAATGATTTGTACTGCAATGCCATTTTGAAATCGATTTCTGAGTACTGATGTCGAATCGACAGAAGCCTCTATAAAACGTTACAGAAACTCGTTTAAGATGTATTGCTTTTTAAAAAAAACTCTTATTGTTTAAATAGATAGATGCTGTCATATTCGAATGATTTAAAAAAAAAAACTAACTATGATTGTTTGTCGAATTTTTTTTTTTAGCAAAATAACAAAAAGCGTATTTATTCACCCACCTGAAACTCTTCTCGTAATGATAACACATATGCAGGATGATTACTTTTTGCCGATTGTGATTTTAGGTAGTCATTTGCTGTTTGAACGCCAACAGGGGCTTTAAACATTTCGTGCAGAGTCAGAAATATTGTCTTGTATTGTTCCTGTAAGCATAGTATACTGTTTTTAAAAAAAAATAATGAGAAAAAAGTTTCATGGATTAATTTTTTAAAGATCCAAGCAAATAGGTTTATAGATATTGTTTAATATGCTCATAACTTCACATCTACACAATATACTTAAGAAGATTTATAACGTTTCTATCCGCAAAGATGTAGAACAGAACAAATGTTTTAAATGATATACACAACAATGAAAAGGTTATGTTTACATAAGTTTGGACCATATTCATTCTCTTTTCTCGCATTTTCCTCACGTATTCTGCAATGTTAATTTTGGATTTTTGTTGGCCCTCTTCGTATAAAGCATCAATCGCTATATAGGTTCCCGTTCTTCCAATTCCAGCACTACATTGATAAAAAAAATATAATATTCGATAGAAGTACATTTGGTGCACAAACGTCAAGCACATAATATAGGTATGTCATTATGTTATTGATTTGAACATATTTTATTGCATTATATATTGCAATGGGATTGAGCACAAGTTATAAAAACTTAAATCGCCCTCTCCCATTATTCTATTGAATATGTATATAAAAGAAAATAGGTTTCCCTAAAACATTTTTAATACAGACCCTTGTCAATCTGGAGGATAAGATTGAATATAGTATGTGCTAAGTTATTGTATTCGTCATATTTGGGCAATTTTAAACAAAACTACACAAACCCGATGAATGGGTTCTATTGAAATCAACTAAGGAGAAAACTTGCAATATTTTGTCAGAGACAGATTATTTTTTACCCAAATCAAAGGAACAAAAGCAAGAAGGGGGCGTTTTCCGAAGAAAACTTTAAATGAAATTAGGTTAGAACTAGGACGTATTTAAAAATGTCAAGCAATTAAGCACATGTGCTGAAAAGATATCTTCAAAATAAATAAAAACAGGAATTACCTGCAGTGGACTAAAGTTGGAACTTTTAACTGGCCTAATTTTGTTCTTGTTACGTGGTTGTGGAACATCAAGAGACAAAGCGGATCGGGTGTACCGTGATCCGGCCAGGCTGTGTAATGATACTGTGTAATTGTTCTACTCTCATTCTGCTAAATATATCAATTAAGACACATATAAACTAGTACATGTAATTACAACATAAACAGACTCATCGCCTTCTTAGGATATGTTCTAAAGAATCTCCGCTATATTCAATAAATCTTACATTAAAAATATTTCTGAAAGTAATTGTTTGTATTTTGAATTTTTCATATATATATATAGATTCATAATGAATGGTTCAAAATTTACACCTGATCTTATTATTCATTATACGTTGAAGGTTTAGCAAAAGATTGCATGTATCCAGAATGAGAAACTATCTCTACTTTGCTTCATCAAAACGTCTACATATGTATCTCTACAATGTGGGAATAACTGTTTAAATTGCCTTAAGAACAATTATTATAAAACTTTGACGAACCTATGCCATACTATAAAAAAGTTTATCAGTTTCTCTTTAGTTACTATACAATGAGAGAGTCCAATTTTGAGATATTAAGGTAGTTACAGCCAACGTTATAAGGAAGTTGGTAAACGAACCTCCTCGTTATAAGTCAATCGCAGTTTACGGATGCTATAACAAGCATAGTGTCGCTCTGTATCTGTATGTAATGTGAACATGTCACAGACCATGGTTTCTTCTAAATCTGGCCAATATTGGAAACATTTTGACTATGAAAAAAAAAGACAATTATAAACAACACATCACTTTCATAGTTGATATTTAACAGAAAAAGGCATAAAATGAATAATAACTATTTACCTTTGGTCCTTCCATCAGATTTGTAAGCATGACAATTTGTTCAACATGTTCTTGCCAAACCATTAACCAAAAGTCTCCAACAGTGTTTTGAGTTGGGCCTTTTAAAAAAGATACCCTTATATTTCACAAGAGAAAATGTTCATTCTATTTTAAGTATTACATTAGTATCAGGAATAAAAATTCACCTTGTGTTGCGATGTAGCGATTTTCTTGGCGAAAACCCTGATAAAGAGGTGATTATGAAACATTTATAAATATACATAGCAGTTTTCAGCATTAATATAAGTAGTTTATGAATTTCATTATTATATTATACTTACATCAATATAGTTAGCATTGATGTAGTCTGACTCTTTGTTTGCCAATTTTATCCTTGAATGATCATCTACAAGTTTCAGTATTAAATAAATATTTTTTATTTCCTCTTGTGTTATTTTTGTTTACTGTTTAAACATTTTACCATCAGTATAGTTCATGTTTATTGATGTTATCTATTTAAAATACAGTTGATACTTACAGGGAAATGTCGTTTTGAATCTGTTCTTTGTGATATTTTCAGGAAGTTTTCCTATCTCACAGGGATACCTCTCGCCATATAATAAAGTCTATAGGTATATATAAAGAAAATAGAAAATAAGTTTGATCTATATCTGTGTGAAATGTATAAATATAAAAATTGAGAAAACAAATTACTCATAGTCTCTTACTATAAATCTAATTCATGATATTCAAACGAAATAACCTGTAACCAAGTTTACTAAAAAGCCATTGGTAGTAGTATTAACATAAACATTGAATGTTGGTATCATTTTTAAGATACATTATTTTGAGATTATGTTTCATTAAATACTGGATACTCATTTTACACAATTCTTTGTTGATTTAAAATTTCATATATGTTCTGCATTTAAGCGGTTCTCATGAGTTAAATGCCTTATAAAAGTGCACTATTCTTACACAATTACATACCGAATAATTCTTTTTAAAACAGTCGTCTTCATTCCTTGAGTTTTCCTCAATGACATTTCCCAAGTTATCTACTGCAATATCGGGTATTGGTTTCTCATTTATATACAAATCTCCATACGGGTTTTCATCGTGTATTTTTTCATCAATATCGACATCTTCACCACTTAGTTCAATGATCTGGCTAAAGTTCTTTGTGCCTTCACCGTGTGTACTAGGTGATTTTGAAAACTCAGGCTGAGCAAGACTATCTTCTATGTCAATGTTTACACTAGTGTGCGACGAATATGACGTGGAGTTTAGAAACGCTTAAAAAAGTAAATAGAACGTTTGACGAAACGAGAAGACAAAATATGTTTAGCGTATTTGAAAAAAGCAATGGTTCATTAATATGCTAACTGTGTCTCTACTACACAAAATTTATTCATTATCAGTTCAAAACTGCAAACAAATACATCAAGGTTATTTTAAAAGGAAATATACTGTTACATTGTTAATGGTTTGTTCGTATTGTAATCTTACTATTACTACCTATTTGGCTTGTTACTGACTGACTACGAAAATATATAGGATTGATCGATTTCATGAATTTATGTAGATTGGCCATACGTGTACATCTCGTGAAATTTAAAGAGTCGAACCATTCAAAACTTTTATTTTCCGTTTTACTTTTAAAATATTCGATACACTCTCTATTCCATTTAAATGTCTTTATCATACTTATTTTAAAAGTTTTCTCTTTTTCTTCCGTAGTCTAGAGGTTTGGCAAGTTTCTGACGCTGTCATTCTATTTTGCTCGAGAAACAAGTAGATAATGTATTTTTAAAAGCTCACTACCCTAATTTAAAAGTCACTTCCAAGGAAATACTCCAAACAAATGAAACGTATACGAAACGCGGTTTCTTATTTTAAAAACGTACAATGTTGAGATAGGTATGTGAAACGTCCGCCATATGAGGAAATATAACATTTCTCCAGCCGGACATAACAATATTTGGCACACTCGTGTTTTTTTAAATCAACATAAGTGTGCCATTTTCGTCCGAAGGAAAACAAGTGTACAAAAAGCAGATTCTTATTTAATCTAACACTGACATAAAAGTTACAAGTGTATCATTTTAACTGAAGGTGCACATTAGGCACAATCATTTTAACTGAATTTGCACATTAGGCACAATCGATACTTTTTTTATGATTCAAACTAGGTAAAGTTGATTAGAGACATTCTGATCGTAGTATATGTACGGTTTATTCACAAGATGAAACTCTGCCATTCAGTCAACTGAATGATAACTGAATAGTCTGGAAAGGTGACTGAATGGCATAGTTATGCCATTCAGCCACATTTCAGTTACCTTTCAGTCACCTTTTATTTAACTGAATAGCAGAGATTCATCCTGTGATTGATTGCGTATTATTGCGTATTATATCGCATTTTATCGTCTTTTGTTGGAATTGGTGAGGTGCAAGGAAGTGTAGGGCCAATAATACCAAACGAAATTTTTAAAACCAAATTTCATTTTCATTATATGAATTATTCTCGAAAAAAAAGGCGCTTACTATTCTTCGTTGTTGACTCGGTTATATTATTCTTTCTTCGTTTTGTTTCTTCCTGCTCTCCCTTAGTAGTTTTTGTTCTGATATACAGACATAATGAATCATCGATAAGTCTTAAACGTTTGCCAATTGTAAAATATTTGTTTTTATACCCGAGAGTCTAGCAGTTAAATTCAATTTCAAAAAAAAAACCAACATATTTATTGAATTCCGAATATAGAAAAGTAAAGAATATGGTTGAATAAGTCGATTCTAAATATGGCTCAATAAAAACAATTCTTTCACAATGTACAAGGAAACAGATTTTAAAAGAATGGGGGAGGGGGATTGTAAATAATTTACAAATCAGTTAAAATAAGTTGTAATATAGCATGAGATATTAATACCTCTCAACATGCCATTAGCCATGTAAAAACATACCTCTTGTACAGAACTATTCCAACAATGGCGATTATTATAATGATAACTGCCGCTACGATACCACAAGCTATAAAAATAATGGTAGGCCCAATTTTCTCAGCATCGCTAGTTGTCTGTGATGATTGAAAAATAGGGAATAATAATGTTGCTTACTATAGCACAGTTAAATCTATGTAGACATTAAGATCATTGTTTACTTTATATGACTGTTAAAATGATATCAGTTTACGGCATGAAATCAATTAACCATTAAATGTTAATACAGCCTGAAACTCGCTGGTTTTTGCTTGATTTTTTGTGTCTCAATTTAGTTTCTGTCAACTAATTGCACGTTAATGTTTTCGTCAATCAAATAAATCCTTGCAGCTTAAATAAAGTTATGAATAAATAAATGAATAAATAAATAAATAAATAGAAAAATAGATAAATAAATAAATAAATCAAACAAAATAGTATAAATATACAAATACATAAAATTAAATTACCATGATCGATTTATTGGTTACATTGATTTTTGAAAAGCAGTCTCCGGTTCTTTGATGACAGGACTGGTTTACACAGTCTGTGTCGCATGGATCTGTGCAGTCATTGTCTTTGCAATCTGCAAAAATTGAGTGACATAGAGAAATGGTTTTATAAAACGTAATTTTTAGATACACAGGTTGTTATTTTTAACCAGTTAACTTTCGATTCACTATTTTTTTTAATCAAAAGCTTTGCTTATACAGTAAAACTCGGTTAGAGCGAAGTTCTAAGGACCAATGGATTTACTTCGTTATATCCGAATAACTAATTCGTAATACTAACTGTAGCGAATTTACTATATGCATGTTTTCTATCGGATTGTAAAACGAAGAATTTATCTGAAAATAAATTCATACAAACTATTATGGTAATTGGTTGTATAAACATTTTTTAACTGTAAAGGAATTCGTTTTAAAAGTGTTAAATCGTTATTATTCATCTCTTCGGGATTCAAAATCAGTTCGCTATATCGGCAAACTCGTTAAATCCGAATTCGTTATAACCGTAAAATTTTGCGAAGATTTCTGAAATATTTAACCGGGGACTCAAAAAAAACTTCGCTGTATCCGAAAATTCGCTATATCCTTGTTCCTACTAAACGAGTTTTACTGTATGTGTATCAATCTCAGGCTCCGATTAAACTAAAATGCGTTTGTTGCATATTAAATACACGTTATAAAATATGTTTTTGTCATTCTTATTCAAATTTTAAGAGTAATTTAAAACTTTAAAAACGAGTAATAATAATATTTTTTATCTATTTTATATATCATCGGCACTGCAGAAAGGTGTTTAGAGGTCCTGAAAACAGCCGAATCAAGCTCTTAGAAATAAACATTTGAGACAATATACATCGTTTCGACTTATACAAAGACGTGAAATTGGGACTGGTTTAACACTTTTTACTGTTTAACGTAGCTCGCTGGTTTGCTGACGTCACAATAGAATTTAACGTAAATGAACCCATACATCTTCTTTAAATGACAAGTGATCTCTAAATACATGAAAGGAAATATTTTAAAAAGCCTAAAAAAGTGTTAAAGTGTTTATAAACATTTATAAGTATCAAGTCCTAACAATTTAAAGAGGTGACATACATTGTTACATTTTGTTTAATAAGGTATGATTGTGCGTTGGATCTCTTCTATTTAAAATCATGTTTAGACAAAAATAATTAATGTATACGATTACAAACTGGTTGTGACAATAATTGTGCATTCGACAAAATCATAATAATGTCTAATTAATATTTATATGTTCTAGTAATGAGTAAAAAGGCTAGTCTTGTCAATCAACGCCTTTTTATTTTTTTGTTATCAGACGTAAGGAAATGATGACGTCGGGCTAACGTTATAATGAAATTATAAGGTTTTTCGAAATCTTTTCAATCTTTAAAGTTGTTTTGCAAAAAATTGGCCGATAACACATATTGATTACTTTTTATGAATTAATTCAAAATTATGTATTCTGTTATTGTGTTGAGTAAAATTAATTTCGTCTAAATCGTTTTAAAGTTTAAATCATAGTTATGAAATGCGTTTTTCGATTAAGATATGCAATTTACTATATATTTCATTGAAATGGTTTTGCTTGATTTTATCAGCGACACTGTTTGAAACACGATACCATTATAACGACGCATACGAATCTCAAATAAATTTTGGGAATGAACCTTTGAAACCAATGGATCACGCAGACAAATTTTCAGGATAGGTTTTCTCACAATCAGTACACCCGCGAGTTACCTTAAAGTTGTCCTTTCCTGATCAGAATGAGAGGAAAAATATTGCTGATCTAATAATTACTGAAGACATTCTTCGAATATTTGAGAATAATGGCCGTGGCATCTTACTGTAGCAGAATAGTGCAGCAATCCCGTTTACTTACCCTGGTCACAAAGTAGTCCCTGATATCCGAGAATACATTTGAGGCAGTGACCTGTGTTAATGTCACATCGTCCCCCCTGACAGTTTTTTGGACATCTATTTTTGCTGATCTCTCCGTTGTGTATAGACACATTGCAACCTAACACACAGAAGCAGAATATAAACAAAATCATGTTTTTCAGTCCCTGTCAAATAAGTGGTAAAACGGGTAAAAATCCTTAAAAATGACGTATTGTCGTTATTAATAAACATGGAATTCCCGTGCATTAAGCTTACCATAAACCTCCACTTCACACAGTTCGGTGTAGGCATACATTGAGTAGAAACCAGGGTACTTAACATTACGTCTACGCTCATTGTAGTAGATGACGTAGCGTCCGGAAACAGAACAGTTGATGCTTATGTCCGCCAATATCATTTCTTGTTTTGTTTGATTTTCATGGAAACAGAGATAGCCGTTTTCCTTTGAAGTTGTGTTGGAAACGTACAAATAAAATCCAGCCATCCTTCTAGCAGATACCGTTGGCACTTTATAAATAAATGTGTACGTTCAAATACGAAAAACTGTTAACAAATAAAAAGAACATTAAGTCCATTTGAAATATTTCCTTTTTGATGCTTTTTAGCTATCTTTTTGAGATCGTTCAAACTCTACACACAATTGTGTTTTACAAAATACTTTTTGTTCGATTATTACGCACGCACACATGGATAAAGTTTCTATCCAATATTTGAATTACATATTGAAAAAAAAAATATATTAAGGTTAAAATAAGAAGTTAACATAGTAAGCGAAAGGTTAAATACTCTGACCTGTAATCATGAAATAATAAAGGTATGTTCGTTTAAAAAATGAATATTATCTAGAATAAAGAAAACATAACAATAATGTGTAGAATTACATTATGGTTTAAACTTATAGAAGCCACTAAATAGACCTTATAAAGCGGTAATTAATAAAGATATACTTTTTCTAAAATAAAGATTTAATCATACTTGGCTGATTATCAGTTTTATAGAAGATGTTGATATGTCTGATGCTGAACACATTCCCCAGGTCCACTCTCCACGTAGCTGTGTATTGTTTATCTCCTGACGTTGAACATTGACCTCCAGGGAGTGAACGATTAGTGTATAAACCATCCACAGCATTATCACCACTATAGTATCTAGGATCAACCCAGGGATGTTCTTGCCAGGTTGGTTTACCAAGTGCTATGTTTTCTTTTAAGAAAAAGCGTATTATAATGGACACCATAAGGACACTAAAAACAATAACTTTTTTTTCAATGTGTCGTTATATGTTTTGGCTTATAAACCAAGACTCATTCTGTCTTGAATTAATATCGTTACTTATATAATTACACTTAAAATGTGATTCAGTAATATATAGTAACATGTTTAAGACAAGCCAACTATTAAAATTAAGATAAACAAGATGTGTCTTCGTTTTGTTAGATAATGTTGTCTTAGTTCATGGTACATATAATTCATTTTTAACCATTATGTTTGGTTTTTTTTGGGTTTTTTTTATAAATTGTTGAGCTTAATGAGGTGGACCCAATTCATTTCCACAATATATTTTTTTATTCAAATGTTGATATAATGTTTATCATTTAATTGCGAGTGAAAATCAATGCAAAAATTACTGAATACAACGATTGATAAGCAAGTTATAACTTATATTAAGGTAAGGTTTCCGGTTACAGGGAGATAACTCACACATTTTCATTGTGACGTAACACCAACTACCCTTTATTTCAGTTATGACGTCAAAATTTATATGACGTCATAATTGATTTCAAGTTTTTTTTTATTTTGCAGGTTTTTTTTAGTTTTAATGAAAAAATAAGAGGACACAAGCATTTTATCAATTTCCACGAAAACGAAATCCGCATCATATGATTTTGAATAGTGTTTTAGAATCTTCAGAGTACACATATTCTAAGATATCTTTTTCTGAAATCGGTGGACTTGGAAAGATTTCAAATAAGACGTTTTCGTTTACATAATAGTAGTCCAAAATTAAAACTTGTGTTGCATTTTATTCTATTTTTAGATATTTCATCAGAAATCAATAAAAGTGAATCATGATATTAATAGTGATATTATTTTTAAACATTTTAAGCATAAATAACCCCCATAATAGTCACATATAAAATTTACATATTTTCACGAAATTGTTTTATATTTCATCAAAATGAAAATTGGAAATCATGAACTTTGACCTGTTGTAGTTACAGACCCTGAAACGTACTACTACACCACACGCTCGCTGCAAGCTCGCTAAACGGTTCACACGAAACGCTGAACGGTTTACACGAAACGCTGCAAGCTTTGCCCGAAACGCTAAACGATTTACACGAAACGCTGAACGGTTTACACGATTATCGCACGAAACGATTTGCTCGCTTTTCACACGCTTTGGACAAGCTTTTATCCCGATCGATTTGGGTTCTCTCGGATTTTTACCCTGAATCTGTTAGTAAGAATTAATTTTAAGAAAACAGGAAATAATAGAAATACTGATATTAGAAACATATATGTACATTAGTATTGAATTGATTAATTAAATTGATTTGGTAAATATTATATTTAAAGCAAAAACAAAATTATTTACAGATTTAGCCAAAAATACTACTTTATAAATATTTTTATTGCTCAAAAGATATATCCATGATTCTTATTAGCGCCGTAGATAATAAAATTTCCAGAGAGTTAAAAGTTACCGTAACACAATATTCAATATCAAAAATAAAATCCGTATGATTACAAACTGAAATCGGTTTTTCAGTAGTTGGCGGAATTTGTTTTTTTCTTCTCACATTAGTATTTTTATTGGTTTCAGAGAATACGATGTAAAAATACAATAAATAAACCTGTAACTATTTACATTGATAATTTTGAAAGTTACGTAAAATAAAATTAGTCACATAAGTTAGAAAAATGCTATAAAACAACCGATAATTTTTTTTATTATGTCGTATCATTCGCGTAAATATATGTTCCGTACATAAACTCACAGAAAAAAAATCAATCGATTAAACAATAAAGAAAGTTGTCATTATTATTTCAGATTTTAGAAAGAACAAAGAATAAAACTGATTTAAGTTTTTGTCTCAATATTCGTATACATAACCGGCGCCCCGCATAACGGCGTACAATATGTCTATCATAATCTATTTGAATTAAGTACCATGCATATAGATTCCCATAATAATTAATTGCATGAGTACATTTTAGGAAAAGTTCAGTGTGTTAATTACTTGTTGTTTTCCGTTATCAGTGTTTAAATAATTAAAATAATAACTTGAAGAAATATTTTTAATCGGGATTCAGAAGAATTTACTTCCTGCATTTCATAGAAATGAACAGTATATTTTCTTTCTATATATGTTAACATTTAACTTTGTTCAAATTAATGTTAAATAATCTATCATTTAAATTGTGGGTATCATCTAATACTGATTCCGACTACCTTGAAGTCATTAAATTTCTATTGGCTATTGACAAAAGAAGAGACGCGTGACCATCCAATGAAAACGAATACACAGAGTTTGATTGACAGATTCAGCCAGGTGCAGGTCTTACCCGATGTCCGAGGTTATGTGTGCCGCTTGTACACAGCCGAATACTCTCAGTAACTAGTCTTCTTTCAATACGTGTACTTTTCTTTAATTTGTTTGTTAAAGATTAATTCAATTTTGCAAAAAGATAAGTATGTCATTTCTTATAGATTTTTTGTTTTCACGAGAATATCTACTAAGGAGTTTTGCCAATCACAAACAGTTTTAGTAATGTTTAACACGAGCGCTATTTTGAAACAATTAAATTGTCAGAGAGTTCCGAAGGAAATCTGATGAACGTTTCACACGATTCTCGCACGCTTTGCTCGAAACGATTGACACGCTTTGCCCGAAACGCTGCACGCTTTGCCCGAAACGCTAAACTGTTTACACGAAACGCTTCACGATTCACACGAAACGCTAAACGGTTTACACGAAACGCTAAACGGTTTACACGAAACGTTTCTCGCACGAAAGTCGCACGCTTTTTTGGTGTAGTAGTACGTTTCAGGGTCTGTATAAAACGGGACGGGCAAAATTCATTTGAATTTCATGAGAAAAAAGACTTTAGTATAGTGAACAAAATGGTATGTAACTTTGGTACAACCTCTAAAAAATGCAAGCCGCAAACTTTACCTTAATATATCTCGTTGGCACAAATGCTAGCGCGAGGGGGTCTTTAGTGTGGGAAGAAGCCGGATTACCCGGAGAGAACCCACGTGTTCAAGCAGGCGACTGCCGTACCCTATCACATACAACCACTGTCGATCACGGGGATCGAACTCGGGTCGCAGCGGTGAAAAGCGAGTGCATTGTCCACTACGCTACTTGGACACCTCAAAAGTTACATCATCATCGACTTGCTTATGCTATTTGGGGCGTTTCAAAAATAATTTTTTTTTATCACAAATATATAAATTAAAAGACATTATAGTACCGAAAATAAAAAAAATAAGTGTTTGGGTACGAAAATCCTCAGATATACATGTAATAGAAAGTAATGGGAAATATCTGGGGTGTATAAAAACTGATATTTTAAAAATTCTGCTGTAGTATTTTTACTCTAATTAAATTGCAACATTAAGAAATCAATTAGCTTACCGATGAACAGAAAAAAATGAAGGTCATCGACCTACATTTTTTGAAAGGTTGTGTCAAAGTTCGCTGCATGGTTCATTTGTTTTTAGAAATATCATTGAATAAGGACAACATTAATTATTGCCTGTCGTTACATTAACTGCTAACATGTATATACATATATATTGTTAGGATAAGATATAATTTCAATATCTACCAGATAATAACACTACAAACTGCCTTTTGGGCATATAAGGATCTATAAACCGTGGAAATATAACGGACAAATATATCGCAAACAAAGAAAATTCGGACTATTTTTTTCTTAATTTTTCTCCTATAAAAATATTTCGGCATCACAAATTATGTTCAGTAAAATGAAATTTTTTATTTTATTATTTTCTATTATTCTGATGTACGTAATTACGACAGTCATATACATAGCATATGCGCAAATTAATGCACAGAGGTGCGAAATCTTGTAGGGTCCGTCGTCCTTAACGATAAATTAAATGCAGGCACAATGTATTTGCGCACACTGTTTGAATCTTTTTACGTGTATCTACTCACCAGAACCGAAAGCGCGTGTAACGAGCAGCAACACTAGGGCGATCAGGAAGTACATTCTATACATCTGGAGTCTGAAAATTAAATATATTTTATTTATAATAAAATATTTTGTGTGTTTTGACAACATTTAGGTTTAAATTTCTACGGAAAGTTTATACACTAATATTTTTTTATCCTTTTATGTGCAGTACATCAAGCACCATTTTTTGTATATTTTGTTTTACATAAAAATATACATAAAAAAAAATCTTTCCATTTTTAATGTTCACGAAGTACATATACTTCTGATGAATAAGTGTAATGTTCTGTATAATACTACGTAAATGCGGGAAACAAACTTCCTGATCTTATACATGAAGGGGCTATATCCTTATAACTGGTTTCTATCGTCTGCTAAACTAAGTACTACGTACGAACCAATGGATGAAACTTCTTTCAAAGATATTAAGTAAACTTATCCAAAAGAAGTTTAAATTAGTAATAATAAGTATATAATTTTTGCTTAAAATTATTTTGGATAACATTCATGAACGATAATCGACTAAACATAAGAAAGTAAAAAAAAAAAAAAGACAAAACAAAAAAGAAAAAAAAAGAAACCAGAAAAGAAACCAGAAAAGAAGATATGAGTTTTTATCTAAGAAAGAAATATTGTTAATTCATACGTTAGTCTTACAACTAATTCACTTTTTGTCATTTGGTGGACCTTGGTAGATTTCTTCTTTTTAATTATTAAAGGAGACATGGATTAGCCAAAATATCAATATATCGAGTACACTACTACGTACATGTATAAAGTTGGTGTTAATCCGTTGAGTCAAGTTAACGATTGGCAATAAACAAGAATAAACGTGCATATGATCAAAACATATTGAAATATATAAAACTGCTTTAATTGGTGGTTCACACAAGCTGCATTATCATGCATAAAAATGACACGCACTGCGTACTAAGAAGTTTTATGAACTATATTCACCACTTTTACGACTACGTATTATCCAAAAAAATGTTTGTTGTTTACATAAATAAATGGTAAATCGGAGAACAGTATTTTGATTTCATTTTTTAAAGAAAAAAATAAGCATTATTTTAAAAGCATGAACTTTCATATAGAAGCAAAAAGCGTCTGTACACGTAACATAATGTTCAACTCTTTCATTTTTTGAAATTAAATATGCAAGAGATAAATTCAGGATATTATTATGATATGTCTTTCCCAGATATATTCTTCAAACAAACAGCTTTTTTATTCATAAGGGTCATTTAAAAATGTAGACGACAATACATCATCAATTCTGGGTTTGGAAATCATTTACATTTTTGTCCATACTCATACATGTATGGTTTATCACCAAGCATATATATACTAGTAACCAGAAATATATATAATTTAACCGTTAAATAATATAATAAGATCTTACCAAAGAATATGAGTTTCCAAGTTAAGAAATAAGACAACTTGTCTGAACACTTTTTTTCATTGAGGCAACGGGAAGTAATTTTGAGGAGTGACAGCTGTTACATGTAACACTTAGACTGTTGTTTCCTTAAGAAAAAAGAGGCAATACTTTGTTTAAGAAGATATTGTTTAAGGAGATATGCGCATGCGTTGACGTAGGTGGTCATGTTTTAAAAAAGCTCCTTGACCAGAATGTTTTGAGCATAAAATGCCGTTTGTGATCGGAAACTTTTTCTAAAGAGTGAGGTGTAGTGTGGTATGAAACTATTCTAAAGTGTATTCGTTCAAGTTTGTGGGATTTTTGTGGATTTCTGGATTTTGTTTAACATTGCATTATGTCAGGTATGAAAACAAGACAACAAAGCAACCGTAAAAACTGTTCACCGTTGGAACGCTCTGGTAAACATGAGTCCACTAGGGAAAGCGTTATACCTGAGTGGGCACAATACAAAGGCCTACCTAACGGTCGAGGTCTGTCTAACGGTCGTGGTCTACCCTCCGGTCGTAGTCTATCAAACGGTTGTGGTCGTAGTCGTAGTATGGGAAATGATTCTCTCAGGAACGACAATGATGAAAGCCAGGACGCGAACCCCCTCGAAGAGATAGCAGCTTCTTTAACCAAAAACGTTGCGCAAATCCAAGATGACCTTTATGAACAGGACGGTTTCCATGACAGGTTATCCTGTCTAGCGCAAACTTACGTCGAAAACGCTGACGATTTGGAATCCCTACGTAAGGAGAACGCTCAGCTCCGAGAAGAGGTACAACTACTCAAATCTATAGTCATAAGTTTAGATCGCAAAGTATCTCAAAACCAAAACGACATTGTCGATTTGAAGTCAAGATCCATGAAATACAACCTCATGATCCACAATTTAGCAGAGGAAGACGGAGAGAACCTCTTTGTCAAAATACCAAAACTAATAAAAGAACACTTTGGAATAAATACCGAATTCAGCAACATCCACAGGAATGGTTGGAACAAACAAGACAAGACAAGACAAGACAAGCCACGCTCTATCACAGGCAAACTCATTAACTTTTCTGATAAAGAGAAAATTTTGAGCGCACAACGAGAGAGGAAAGACAGAACCCCCAAACTGCCATTTTTCATAACCCCACAACAACCCATTCAAATAACTGAAAACCGCAAAAAGTTGATCGAGGTGAGTAACAAGTACAAAGAAGATAACGTCCGCACACGTATCCTGGGAAATAAACTTGTTTTCCAAAACGGAACAGTCTATCGAGACAAAGTCATGAAACCAAGAGCAGAAGACATCCTCCTGATAGACGATGACGAGAAACAGAAGACCGAGTCCCTAGAAGTCGTGAGTAGTGATCCGGTTACTGAAGCAGGTAACAAATTCACCGCAACAGCTGCCGCAGTCAATACTTACGCGAACATCCGAGCCTTCTACAAGAAAGTAGTGAGCGTCCCAGACTGCGCCAGAGCGGATCACAACATTCTTGTGTACCGATTTCGAGATAAATCTGGCCTGATCCACGAGGACTACCAGGATGATGGCGAATACGGCGCTGGTCGCAAAATACTCGGTGCCTTGCGCGACAACAACATAGAGAACGCGGCCGTCGTTGTCACTAGACTCTTTGCAAAACACGTTGGATTGCGGCGCTTCTCCATTATGGAAAATGTAGCGATTGATGCACTGCGCAAACTGAGTGATTAATTGGTATACTTTACTTGGGTGAGATACTGACAAAACTATTACTTTATTTTTGTCTACTTAATTGTATTCACATGCACTTCTATTGCACAAACCAGACTTCGAATGCCTCGTGCTGATATTTAAATCTTATTTATTTATTATTTTATTTACATACTTATATTATTTATATGTATATATATACATATATATACATAATCTTGTATTGATACAGGTATCATTTATTTAAGTTTATCATTAATCCGGGATTTTTAGTTCCCCATCTATACCTACTCGGTCTGCCTTTTCGGATATCCGAGCTTCTATTTTTGGTTTTTTTTTATAGTCATGTTGATGTTTCCGATATTGAGTATACACATGTTTTGTTTTCTGTAACGGCATACACATTTATCAGGAATATTGAATTGGTAAAGCTCAAATAAATATTCAACACGACATTATCAAGTAAGTCGCAGAGCTACATTTAAAATGTGTCATATACATTTTGTTGTAAATATTCTCTTCTTGTTAATTTTTCTTTCCATCTCTTTTTGCACCCCCTTTCCGTTTTTGTTTGTATTGGTTCAATGTCTGGTATGTAGACATATTATCCTCAACATTTATGCATTTATTCAATATTTTTTAGTAAAGAAAACACACAACAATATCTATGAATCAGAATCTTAATTTTTCTCTACTTTCTTTAAATGTCAATGGTCTAGGAGCTACCTTAAAAAGAAACTGTGTCTTTAATTGGTTAAAGTTAAACTACAAAAATCATTTTGTTTTTTTACAAGAAACCCATACCACACCAAGTGTTGTCCCCACGTGGGAAAAAGAGTGGGGTTCCAGAATATTGTTCTCACATGGTTTATCAAATAAATGTGGTGTAGCAATCTTAACACCTCAAAATTTAGATTTTAAAGTTACGGATACATTCACTGATGAGGAAGGACGATTTTTAAAACTAACTATAAACATCAATGAGACCCTCTTTTATTTTATCAATATATATGCACCAACTAAAGATCATAAAACTAAACAAAATCAGTTTCTTGATTTCATGTTGAATCATTTGTCTGAAATTTGTGATGAAAATATTTTAATAGGAGGAGACTTTAATATCACTTTAAACCCAGAATTTGACAAAAAAGGAGGTACCAGTGAACCACATTCTACTTATAGAGAAAATCTAAAAGGTTTTATGGACACGCACGATTTAGTAGATATCTGGAGAAGCCAGCATCATGATGCTAAGTTATTTACCTATTTTCAAAAGAAACCGATTATTTTATCAAGAATAGATTTTTGGCTAGTTCCATCTTTCTTATCCCCTTTTATAAAAGCAGACATTAAACACTCAATTAGATCAGATCATAGTCTTATCTTATTGCAAATTAATAGTGCTTCAAATTCTAAGAGAGGGCCAGGCTTTTGGAAATTTAATGCCTCCTTACTGGAAGATAATGTTTTTGTAAATCACATGCATGAAAATATAAATACTCTAAAGCAAAAATATAAAGACATGGAAGATAAACATCTTAAATGGGATTCTATAAAATGTGAACTCCGAGGAATTATAATTAAATACTCAAAAATAAAAGCTGGGAAAGAAAGAGAAAGGGAAAAAGAACTAAATAAAAAACTTGAATCACAAACGCAGTTGATTGTTTTACAACCCTCACCTAAAAATCTCAATCAGTACCAAGAATGGAAAAACGAATTAGAAGAGATATATAACAGTAAAACTAAAGGTATCATGTTAAGATCTCATGCAAAATGGTGCGAAGAAGGAGAAAAATCAACAAAATATTTTCTATCCCTTGAGAAAAGAAATTATAAAAATAAGCGTATAGATAAACTTGTAGTAAACAATACAATTCTGACAGATATAAAAGTTATACTAGAAGAAGAAAAAACTTATTATCAGAATTTATATAAATCATCTGAAATAAATGTAACTAAAAATGAATTAACCTTTTTCAATAATTTAAATATTCCTAGAATATCTGAACAAGAGACAAAGAAATGTGAAGGTGAAATTAAGGAATCAGAATGTCTTAAAATTCTATCCGACTTCAAACTTAATAAAACCCCAGGAACCGATGGCTTTCAGGTAGAGTTTTATAAATATTTTTGGAGTGATATCAAAGACTTAGTTCTTGAAAGTATAAATTTCTCCATTAAAAAAAAGTGTATGTCATATGATCAAAGAAAGGGTGTCATCACTCTAGTACCCAAAAAGGATAAAGACAGAACTAATTTAAAAAACTGGAGGCCTATATCCCTTCTAAATTTTGACTATAAATTAGTGGCAAAGGTGTTAGCTAACAGAATCATTGACAGTTTACCAAAATTAATTGATCCTGATCAAACAGGTTATATAAAAGAAAGGTTTATTGGTGAAAATATCAGAACTATTTCAGACCTTATTGCATATACAAATTTGAAAAATATCCCAGGCTTGATTTTACTAGTAGACTTTGAAAAAGCTTTTGATACAGTTGAGTGGTATTACTTAGAAAAAGTTCTTAGTATATTTGGGTTTGGAAATAGTTTTAAGTCATGGGTCAAAATTTTATATACTGATATTTCTAGCTGTATAATTAATGATGGATACACCTCAAATTTTTTCAATTTAAGTAGAGGAGTAAGACAAGGCTGCCCTCTATCACCATACTTATTCGTATTATGTGTAGAAATTTTAGCAATAGCAATAAGACAAAATAAAAACATAAGAGGTATCAAAATAGGTGAAACTGAATTTAAAATCAGTCAACTTGCTGATGATACAACTTGTTTTCTTAGTGATGAAGAGTCAGGTTATGAAGTTCTCAACATTATGCAAAGGTTTTATAAATTATCTGGACTAAAAATAAATTTGAATAAAACAGAAGCAATCTGGATAGGATCAAAAAGAAATTATAAACCAGGCACTCTGCCAGTAAAATGGTCCAGAGGGGAATTTTTCTCCTTAGGTGTTTGGTTCAATAGTGAAAATGAAAATAACGCTGTCGACAAAAATTTAAAAACCAAATTAGAGGATTTAAAAGTAACCCTTAATCTTTGGAAAATGCGTAATCTATCACTTTTAGGGAAAATTTTAATTGTGAAAACATTAGCATTGTCAAAACTTGTATTCCTAGCCTCTGTCATTCCAATACCAGAAAACATAATTAATGTAGTACAAAAAGAAATAAATAAATTTATATGGAATTCGGAGATCCCTAAAATAAAATATACTATTAGCTGTCAAAAGTTAGCTGATGGTGGACTAAAAGCTCCAAATTTTGAAATTCAAGTTAAATCACTTCAAATAAATTGGATCAAAAGATTTTTTAGTGAGAGTGATGCAAAATGGAAAAAATTAATAAATGCTTTTTTTAGTAAAATAGAAATTACTGATCTTCTCTTAACAAGATGTAGCCTGCCAAGTTTTCCAGCAAAGTTACCTACCTTTTATTATAATATAATTACTTCATGGAAAATATTTAGAAATTGTATGAATGAAATCAGTATAAACCCACCCATTTTTACAGAATGCTTGTGGTTTAACAATTTTATATGCATCGACAATAAATCAATCTTTTTTTCTGAATGGTATAAAAATGGTATAATGTTTTTTAAAGATATTATTAACAATGATGGTTCTTTCTTAACCTTAGATGAGTTTTACGAAAAATTTAAATTTAAACCCTCTTTTCTTCAATACAACAGTCTTCTTTCCTCTATCCCAAATAACTGGAAAAAACATGTCAAAGACAAAACACATCCTCCCCATAGCGAAGGGAATATAATGCACTCCTTGTCTGTTCAAGGAAAACTTATACCATTAAGTGAATTAAAATGTAAAGATGCATATTGGATTTTAATTAACAGTTGTAAGGAAATTACTCTCTGTATTCAAAAATGGTCAGAAATATTTGAAGTAGAAATTCCAGTCTCTGATTATAAAAAGATATTTAATTTACCTTTTCAGTGTTGCACACAAACTAACGCACAATCTCTTCAGCTCAAAATATTACACAGAATCATAGTACACAACAAGTCGCTTTTTAATATGAAATTGATTCCAAGTCCGAACTGTAACACAGACAACTGTAATGAAATTGACACTATACATCATAGATATTTCCAATGTAAAAGCATACAAATTTTCTGGAAAGATCTAATTTATTGGTGGCAACAACATATAGAAAATGTCAATCACTTAACAATGCAAGATGTCATATTTGGTATTTACAAAGTAAAAAATGTTCCACTAAATTATTGTATTTTACTTGGAAAATGCTTTATACATCTAATTCATTCAAAATCTCCTGGCAAACAAATTGAGTTCATTGCTTTTAAAAATTTTCTAAGAAACAAACTTCATGCGAAAGAAAATTATCTTTGTTCGAAGAATCAAATGCACATTTTTTACGAATTATGGCAGCCAATATTAGTTAACTTATAAACTGTAGTCTTTCAGTATTATATGGATTGTCTTGATTGTTTGAAGATTGCTGATCAATGCTTTCTACCATGTTAAAAACTAAGATGCATGTATATTTTAGATCCATGTTAATATTTTAGCTCCATGTCCAAAGTACTCGTATATTGATCTGTTTCCATGCTATTTATCATTTATTCTATTGTGAAACGTTTTGAATTATGTTCTAAAAATATATGTACCATAATTGTTGAGCCAATAAAATATTCACTCACAAAAAAAAAAAAAAAAAAAAAAAAAAAAAAAAAAAAAAAAAAAAAAAAAAAACTTTGTTTAAGAAGAAAAAAAGTTGTGTTTTTTTTTCCATGAGCGAATATATTATTATTCTAGAACAACAAACGACCAACTTATTTAAGATTGTTGTTTTATTACGCATATCTTTACAAAAACACCACCTATTATGCTGAATGTATAAAGAAAAGTACTGGTATGGGATTCGTTTGGTTTGAAGGAAAACAAGATGTTGTTTATGAAATATATATTGAAAGTCTATCAAAATGACAAAATGCGTAAGTGCAGGGTTATTTGAAAGGTATAAAAATAGCTGAACCCTTTTTCAGGCTAAGAAGTTTTAAGTTAATAGACTAAGGGTTTTCAGGCTAATTGACTATGCTTTATTCAGGATTTAATTCAGCGTTCCTTATTCATTTAATCTTAGCTCTTATTCAGAGCTAAGCGAAGCAACGAAATTCTAAAATAAAAATAATCAGCACTAATATAGACAATAATCAAGCGACAAACATAAATCGACATCTATCAAATTCAACAATTAATACAATTAAAGGACGATGATTATAAAACTACATTTACATTGATAATAAAAATCTCCTTCGTATTGTTCATTAAAAAAAAAATCATAACATAAAATTTCATATATCTTATGTTAGCAAAAATCCTTTTCAGTTGGTGATCTTGACATTATGTTATTTAAACCCAGTAAAACGCATACAAATTACATATGTATCTGATAAAAGGCTATAATAGTTTGTGTTTAAAGTAATAAGTGGATTGTATAAAGTAAAGCTACGCAATTAAGAAGGGTGGAGGGAGCAAAGCGACCAAGTTCCTTTTAAATCGCGTATTTTTTTTTCTTAATGTAATTTAACTTACTTAGAACATAACCCATTTTTTATTGGCTGATGAAAACGTCCGCGAAAATCAAATATCTCTTTATATTACGGTTATCTTATCTGACAATTGGAATGTGACGTCGCTGTGAACTTAGAGAATTTCTTAACAATTATAAAGATCTGTTAACAGAGTATTAAGCGGCTGCTAATTAAGTGTAAAAAGGGCTACGTTCTAATTAACTTTATTTATTGCAGTACTTAATCAATGTAAATTGGATTTCGAAAATATCAATCGTAGGTCGGATTAAGTTCATGATAATCAGTTATATGCTTATTTCAATAATTTTCAAGTTATCAAAAATATGTGTTAAGTGTTCAAGAAAATGAGCTTTTCAATTTGTAACTCTCTGCATGCTTTGAGAGTGCTAGTGTTTGACATAAGAAAGTAAAAAGTAATTGTACCTCAACGCTCAGCTGTCTTTCAATTGTTTTTCCATGTAAGTAAACGCCCGCCTTAGTCTAAAAATATTAACTATGAAATAATATAAAAACATTGGATCGTCCAAGTAAATGTATTTATCTTAATTGCTTATTTAAAATGGGATATTAAAGGAGAGTTGTTATACACTAGTTTTGTGTTTCTAAAAGCTTCATTACAATTATGCACTCAAGTATCATAAGAGAGCGCCCGCTTTCTGAATGAATAATTGCCTAATCTTAAAGTGGATCAAATGTAGGCACGGTGTATGGTCTATATGAATCAATAACTTTCTTTTACTAACGACAGAACCAATCCGGTAAATTACCTCATGTTTAGAAATGTGCAGTTTGAACCGGACGCAGCGGAAATAAGTTAAACCACCTTGGTATTTGAAACATATAAAGCAAAAAGCAGCGAGGTCATTTACAACGCTAATGCGGTAATATTGGTAATGACATTATAACTTCATATATCAATGCTTGTATGTTTTTTTGGATTTTTTTTTGTTTTGGTTTAAACATCAATACTGATATGTATTTCTAAGCATGGTTGAAAACATATTATTTGATTTGTCATGGTTAAACAAGTTTTAGCTTGAATTAAAAAATCAACTAGTTTTTGGGTCTGTATCATAATTACTTTAGTTCTCTACTCTTTAATAGCTATACAAATCTTGTGTTTTAATGTTTGCCAGAGTCATGTGAGATTGTACATGAAAGCATTCCTTTTTGTACATAAAATGTTTTGTTTCGAAAATGACTTTCAATTAGTAGCTATTTATAATGAACCCAATGACTCTTAAAAGCGTGCTATCGTTATGAACAAAATACATGAACAATTTTACCTCTTGATGTTTTTGATATTGATTGTAAAATAGCAGTTAAACATTATAAGTAAATTTTCACTGGTTGCTAGTGCCTGTTGTATTTCTGTGACTGAATGTAAAAATATCACTGAGTCATTATAGTAAACTTAAAACAAGTTAACAAAATTAAAATATTACAAATTACCAAGTTAGTAAGATACATATATGGAACCGTTTTTTTTGGAGAATAAATGAAATGCAATACACGGTACATAAGAAGTCTACTATATATAACATTTCCAACTATAAGAAACATTACTCTAATATATCTCATAAAACTATTCACAATAATGAATTTCAACAGATAGTTACCAATTTATGGAACCCAGTGCACGACACTGCCTGTACGTATGAATCAGCGGATCAGGCTCGTTATAACAACTTGACCTATTTACAATATATTTAAGATATTATCTACACAATTAAATAAGACATATACTGATCAACAATTATTACTTTTTACGTATTCAAAACATGTTATTTATATATTCATACTTATTTCATAACGTTATTAATTTATTTTATTTAATCTTAAACATATAATAGTATAGAATTTGATCTGTTTAAAGAATTATATTCAATAAAAATAACTTACAGGTCTAAGTCTGTATGCTTAGTTTCTGTTTGAATTTTAATAACACACCTCTCTGGTTAGAAAGAAATACAAAACCGGAAAACAAAAAAATACCCCCGTCAAACACTGTCAGAAGTGACCAATACTGACCAATCACAAACCATAAATATAAAAACACCTATCTTTAAATGGAATAATCCAAACCACTGAAATAAATAAACAAAACGGGCTATATTATCATTAAGAATATGGATGTTCAAGTTTACAAACACACATTTGTTAGTAAAAATGCAGCGCAAAGAGTGAAAATGGAAGAAATGAATGAATGAATGAATAACAAACTAATGCTAAAAGTAAAAGTAGGTCAAACAACCACAAACTTCCCCAAGATGTGAAAGTACGTCCCCGTCATTACAGACTGAGAACTCAAATAGTTATATGTATGATCATAAAACGTATACCTACATGTCTGAATTGAAACGTAATAAAAATGTTTATTTTCCTTGACCGACTCGTGTATTTTAAAATTTGCTTCAAAATACTCAACGCTTTCCTTCGCCTGTCGCAAATCTGATACAGCTTATAATTGGCAAATCTCTTCGGCAGTCAACTAACTCTTGCAGATTTCCTCAACCTTATTTTAGCATCAGGTTCAGAGCCATCTTTCTCCTCATTTTGAGGTGAAAGGTCTTCCGCAGGTTCCCTTTCTGGCTGTGTATCCTCTTCTTCTACAACTCTGCCTGGTTCCTTGAAATCTCTATGGGAGTTTTTTGTACAGGTACCTTTACATCTTGGATCTCATATTCTGAATCACTATCACTGGTATCTAGATCCACCACATCATTCTGCTGCTCCAACTCTGTGTCTTTTTTATTCTGTTTTGTGTGATTCTGCTGCTTCTTTGCTCTTGGTTTGGGAATTGTTTTCTTTTGAAAATATGGGTCTATGCATCCTATTGACAATAGGAGGTTCAGATGAAGAGTTCGCTTCGTTCCTGTTCCGTCCCATCTCTTTACTACATAAACTGGTACTTCTTTGTTTGGCTGGCGCAATGCAATGTATGCTTTCTCCTCCCTCTTATCAGCAATCGTGTGCTTAAAATCGAATACAACAACCTTTACAAGAACCTTAACTCCTTCATGAAAATATATTTTCTACGAAAGAAAATTCTAACTGGATAGATTCACATAAAGCTTTCAAACAGTCATCTGAAATAGAAAAAAAAACAACATTAGTAGGTTCAATTATTCTGGAGAGTCCATCTGCATTGTTGTTCTTATATCCATGTCTGTATTGAATATCTAAATCAAAATTAGCTAAAGAAGCCAACCCACGAACACCTGCAGAGTCTAGCTTGGCTGAGGTCAAGACGTAAGTTAGTGGGTTGTTATCCGTCAAGACTTAAGTCTTACTCACTAGTAAATAATCCTTAGATTTTCAGCATTCTGCCCATTTCAGTCGAAAGAATTCAAGTTTGCGGGCAATATAGTTTTGTGCTGCTTTAGTGAAGCTCCTGGAATAGCTGACCACTGTCTTCACACTTCGTTGTGTCTGATAAAAAACTTCACACAGAGCAATCTTACATGCACCTGTGTAATGTTCAAATAACATACTGTAATCCGCCTAGCCAAGTTTAGGTGGAGTGGCTAATGCTCCCTTCAGTCTGTCAATAATTCTGTTCCTTCTCATTTCCGGAAAATTCCTCTTTTCTTGCTTGATTCTGTATCCTCTGTTAGTATGGGCATTAACTCTGATAAAGGTCTTGCTATCTTGCTGAAGTTTTTGAGGAATTTGTGGTTATTACCGATAAAACCGAAAAAAGTTCCTAACTTCCTCCGGAGTTGTAGGTATGAGCCAGTTTAGAATTCTGTTTGTCTTCTCTGGGTCTGTCTCAATACCTTGCTTAGAAACTACTAGTATATGACCTACATACCTGCCCTTCATACCTAAAAGAAAGTACACTTCTCAAGAGAAAGCTTTTACCATCCTGTCCTTAACTTATCAAATATTTGTTGAAAACTATCTAGGTGTTCTTCATACGTTCTTGAGAAAGTGATAATGTCATCAAGAAAAAATAAAACAGATATTAAGGTTTAATTCTGTAAGACAGTCTTCCGTAAGTCTTTGGTATGTGTCCAGGCTGTTGGAGAGGCTAAAGGGCATCCTATTCCACTCAAAGAAACTCAAGAGGCTAATATTAGTTCTTTTTTTAGTCATCTTTTGATCCCCTCCTTTCATATTGTAATAATGACAAATTTTGAACCCTTTTCTTTAAGTGATTTAAAAAGGCAAGCTATACTGTATATAAAGAGATAAATCATATATTGTGTAACAAACATTTTTAAATAATTCACAAAATAAATAATAAACTATCATTTGAAATCTTACACATTGCATATGGCCAAGTTGATAAAGATTAATCAGTATTTCAGCTTAATGCAGAAACGTTAACACATTGGTTGATGAATAATCAATTGCCTTACGTAGTACAGTCATACATACACTTGAAAAAAAGTACAACACATATCATAGTAAATTAAAGCTGCCAGTTACCCAAACCTCTGGGTGCCTCATTATGTGCTCAAGGACTGCTTGCTTAACATTTTATTAAAGTTTTGTGTGTGTCATGAATTTCCTTTCGTTGCTGCACATTCAGATAAAATTTGTATCAGCTATGCTGCAATGGTGAGAACTGGTCAGTGATATTTGCTTCGGATAGCCGGCTTTGATATTGTTATGTTTGACATGCGGTCTCAAGTTTTTAATACATGTAAGGATCCTCGACACCCCTTGACTTTTACTTTCTATAACAGTTTGTCAGAATATGACGAATTTAACTCACAGTGTAACTCTTTAAGTAATCACAATTGGGTATTCATATCAGTAGCGCAGTGGTGCGACTTCGTTCTACTAACCTGCAGGGCCAGAGATCGAATATCGAAGGGGCTTTTGTTAATTTTTTTTTTTTTTATGAAAGCAACACATATTTAAAAAGTTAATTTTTTCCAAAAATTTCACATTTTTTCAACGACAATTTCAAGTCAAATGCATGGTTGAATTTCATATCTTGAAGGAATATAACAATCGGACTTGTATTACAAAGTTTTCGAGTGTTGTGGAGGACCCGTAACACTGTCCGTAGTTTTACTGCATTTTTTTTTAAAGAAAATAATTTAGGAGTTGCCTTGCAATGGGACGGCTTTTAATGATACTGGTTCAAAGGAAATGTGTTAAATAATCGTAGAACTAGTTAAATAAATAAAATGTAGGCTATTTTACCTTTTTATTGATGTCTAATTCCATATGCATGTCGTTGATATACATACTTTTTAACCAGGTTAATAATTAAACTCTAAACTGATGAAATGCAACATGTTAGCAAACATCTCCTAACCTGTAAAATCTTAAGTACTCGGTATAAGTTAACACAATGTGAAATATTAGTATCTATTTCACTTTTGTTTATGCTTAGAGATAAGATAAATTTATGATCGGTACAATGTTAAAGTTGCGTAAATTAATTATTGTATCCCCAAGTACAAATGAAATGTCTGAATGCCTATACAATGTCATCTTATTCATTACATTATCCCTTGCATGGTATCTGTTTGAACTTCCAGTTATACTGTTAAATAGTTCGTCCCGATTTTATTGCATACAACAGGATAAATGACTGAATAATGACTGCTGTATCTAACGTAGTAGAATAGTGCCTCAACCCCGTTTACCTACCCTGGTCACAAAGTGGTCCCTGATACCCGAGAATACATTTGAGGCAGTGACCTGTGTTAATGTCACAGTGTCCTTCATGACAGTTTTTTGGACATCTATTTTTGAAAATCTCTCCGTTGTGTATAGACACATTGCAACCTTAAACACAGAAGCAGAATATAAACAAAAATTATGTTATTCAGTTCCTGTTCAATAAGCGGTTATAAAGGTGATGATCTTAAAAAATTGACGTATTCACGTTATTAATAAAATAATAATTCCCATGCATCAAACTCACCATAAACCTCTACTTCACACAAAGCGTTGTAGGCATACTTTGAATAGAAACCAGGGTACTTAACATTCCGTCTACGTTCATTGTAGTAGATGACGTAGCGTCCAGAAACAGAACAGTTGATGCTTATGTCCTCAAATATCATTTCTTGTTTTGTTTGATTTTCATGGAAACAGAGATGTCCAGTTTCTTTTGAAGTTGTGTTGGAAACGTACAAATAAAATCCAGCCATCCTTCTAGCATATACCGTTGAAACTTCATAAATAAATATGTATGTTCAAATACAGAAGTATCGTTAACAAATAACAAAAAAAAACCAAAATTGAAATCAATTTGAAATATTTACTTTTTGATGCTTTTTAGCTATCTGTTTGAAATCGTTTAAACCCTAGACACATTTTTGTTTTACAAAATACTTTTTGTTCGAATATTACGCACGCACAAATGGATACAGTTTCTATTCAGTATTTGAATTACATATTAAAAATAAATATAATAAGGTTAAAATAAGAAGTTGACATAATAAGTAAAAGGTAAAATGCTTCGACCTGTAACAATAAACTAAAATAAGGTATGTTCGTTTAAAAAATAAAATTATCTAGAATAAAGAAAACATAACAATAATGTATAGAATTACATTATGGTTTAAACTTATAGAAGATACTAAATATACCTTATAAAGTGGTGATTAATAAAGATATATTTTTCTAATATTAAGATTTAATCATACTTGGGTGATTGTCAGTTCTATAGTATACGTTGATATGGCTGATGCTGAACACATTCCCCAGGTCCACTCTCCACGTAGCTGTGTATTGATTATCTGCTGACATTGAACATTGACCTCCAGGGAGTGACCGATCAGTGTATAAACCATCCACTGCATTATCACCACTATAGTAATTAGGATCAAGAAAGGGATGTTCTTGCCAGGTAGGTTTACCAAGTGCTATATTTTCTTTTAAGAAAAAGCGTATTATAATGGACACATGGCGGATTCAAAAAACAATAACTCTTTATTCAATGGGTCGTTATACATTTTTGCTTATAAACCAAGAATCCTTGTGTCTTGAATTAATATCGTTACTTATATATATACACTCAAGATGTGAGTCAGCAATATATAGTAACATGTATAAGACAAACCAACTATTAAAATTATGATAAACAAGATGAATCTTTGTTTTGTTAGTTGCTATAATGTTAATCAGTTAATGGTGAGTGAAAATCAATGCAAAAATTACTGAAATTGAAAACTGGGTCCGTCGTCCTTACAATAAATTAAATGCAGGCACAAGTATTTATTTACGCACACTGTTTGCATCTGTTTACATGTATCTATCTACTTACCAGAACTGAAAGCGCGTGTAACGAGCAGCAACACTAGGGCGATCAGGAAGTACATTCTAATACATCTTGAGTCTGAAAATAAATATATTTCATTTATAATAAAATGTTTTGTGTGTTTTTGACAACCTTTATGTTTAAATTTTTACGGATAGTCTTTACACTAATATTTTTAAACTAATGCTCTTGCGCAAATCCTTAATTTTCTCTTTTTTGGGGGGGGGGGGGGCGTGTTTCCAATAAATAATTGTTTGGTTTTCCTGATTATATACCGAGCATGGACATGATATTGTATTCAAGATTCTGAAGAAAAAAAATCTGGTCTAATTAACTGATCATTATTTTACATGCATTTAGGTTGAACCCTTATTATAGCAGTTTTTAAATGCTTTTTATAATCTTTTTTTAATATATTGGATTGTTGCTTTTCTTGTTTAGAGCCTTTCTCAGGAGAAATTACAATATTTTAAAAAGTCAAAACGATAAAACTGATCAGTGCTTTAATATACATGTAGCACATGTAATTAAACGCTAGTTTTGTAGGAGAGAAGGTCTCCTGGTAAGACTTCTAGTAAAATAAATATTTCACTGAACAAAATTTCGTTATTTTTTTTTGTCCGATCTATGAAAGTTACTTGATCAAACCAAAAATCAATATAAACCAAATATCTGAGAAAGTTATACACTCACACATGAGCAGATATGGTGTCCTGTAAAAGATTGAAATGTATGAAGGAAGTAAAATAATTGTGTATGAATAGACAAATAGATACATAAACTAATCGTGTACGTCTTTACAGAGTGGAACCGTTTGTTCTATTCCCAAGATTGATTTTATTCAACCCGCATCTTATTGTCAAAATCCCGCTTTAAAAACCTTTGTGAAATATGTATACAGGTTTATTTCTGGATTTTCAAAAACACTTACTTTATTTTTACCAAATTAAAAAATCGTAAAAAAATCATATTCGCCCGGACATCGGACTACTCCTATCGAACTCCTGCTTGATCTATTTATGTGCAGTATATCAAACACCATATTCTGCACTTTTTTTACATAAAATTATAAATAAAAAAAGACATCCTTCCAATGTTTAATGTTCACTAGGTACATATACTTCTTATGAATCAGTGTAATGTTCTGTATAATACTACGTAGATGCGGGAAACAAACTTCCTGATCTTATACATGTAGGGGTTGTATCTTTATAAACTAAGTACTACATGTAACTACGAACCAATGGATGAAACGTTTTTCAAAGATATTAACTGAACTAATCAAAAAAAGTTAAAATTAGTAATTGTAAGTAGAAAGCTTTGCCTAAATTATCTTTGATAACCATCATGAACGATAATCTGCTAACCTAAAAGAAGAAAAAAAGTAAAAAAAAAAAAAGACACCAGAAAAGAAGATACATGTATATGAGTTTTTATCTAATAGAGAAATATTGCCGATTCATACGTTAGTCTTACAAATGATTCACTTTTTTCGTCATTTGGGGGACCTTTGTAGATTACTTCTTTTTAATCATTAAAGGAGACATGGTTAGGCCAATATATCAACATATCGAGTACACTTCTACGAACATGTATAAAGTTGGTGTTCCTCCGTTGGGTCAAGTTAGCAATTAACAGTAAAGAATAATGTACGTGCATTTGATGAAAACATATTGTAATAGATAAAACTGCTTTAATTGGTGGTTCATACAGACTGCATGATCATGCATAAAAATGGCGTGTACTGCGTACTTAGAAATTCTATAAACTATATTCATCACTTTTACGACTTCTTATTATAAAAAAAACTGTTTATTGCTTACATAAATAAATGGTAAAATCAGAGACCAGTATTTGGATTTCATTTTTCATTGTTTTAAAGAAAAAAATAGCATTGTTTTAAAAACAGGAACTTTCAGATAGAAGCAAAAAGCGTCCGTACACGTAACATAATGTTCAACTCTTAACTCTTTCATTTGTTAAATTAAATATTCAAGAGATAAATTCAGAATATTGTTATAATATGCCTCCTCCAAATATATTCTTCAAACAAACAGTTTTTATACTTAACGTTCATTTGAACAAGTAGGAGACAAAACATCATCAATTCTGGGTTTGGGAAGAATTTACATTTTTGTTAATACCATACGTGTATAGTTTATCACCATGTTATATATAACCAAAAATAAATATAATTTAACCATTAAATGATATAATAAGATCTTACCAAAGATTAGGAGTCTCCAAGTTAAAAAATAAGACAACTTTTCTGAACACTTTTATTATTTCTTTGCAGCAACAGGAAGTAATTTTGAGGAGTGGTATCTATAATGTAGTGGTAAAATTAATCCCTTAAACAAATCTACTGTTACATGTAACACTAAGACTGTTTTTTTTCCTAGGGAAATAAAAAAGGCAATACTTTGATGAAAAAAAAGTTGTAGTTTTTCCCCTGAGCAACTATATTGTTATTCTAAAACACCAAACGACCGAATTACATCTGATTGTTGTTTTATTACTCATATCTAAACAAAAACACCTCCTATTATGCCGAATGTATAAATAAAATAATTGTTACGGGATTCCTTTTGTTTGAAGGAAAACAAGATGTTGTTTATGAAATATATTGGAAGTCTATCGAAATCGCAAAATGAGTAGGCGCAGGGTCAGTTGAAAGGTATTAATAAAGCTGAAGCCTTTTTTAGGCTAAAACGATTTAACTTAATAGTCGAAGCGTTTTTCAGGCTAATTGACCATGCCTTATTCAGGATTTAATTCAGCGTTCCTTATTCAGGAAACCTAAGGTCTTATTCAGAGCTGAGCAAAGCAACGAATCTCTAAAATAAAAATAATCAGCACTTATATAGACAATAATCACGCGACAAACATAAATCGACATCTATAAAATCCAACAATTTACACAATTAAAGGTCGATAATTACAAAACTACATTTGTATTGATAATAAAAGTCTTTGTTGTATTGTTCATAAAAATTGCATCACATAACATTTCATATATCTTATGTTAGCGAGAATCCTTTCCAGTGGGTGTCCTTGACCTTGTGTTATTTGAACCCAGTAAAACGGATATAAATAACATATATATCTGATAATATGCTATCATAGTTTGTGTTTTAAGGAATAAGTGGATCATACATGTATAAAGTAAATTTACGCAATCAAGAGGAAAAGAGGAAGCAAAGCGACCAAGCCCCTTTTTAATCGCGTCATTTTTTAAGGTCTTCCGTTTCCAACGGAAGACCTTTCTATTATTGTGCGGGTTAAGATTATTCTTATTTTTCTTTTTTTTTTTTCTTCCTAGACGCAAACTTTGAGGCTTGATATCGTGCTCATTTCTGAACGGATTTTGCTCAAATTTTCAGGGCTAATGGACTTTACAAAACACTATCTTCATCAATTCATAAAAGTTAGAATTCCCTTTCCGTTAACGAGTTATTCCCCTTTTAAAAATTTTTAGGGCCTTTGGTTTCCAGACAAAGGCTCCGAGACTATGATAGCAGGGAAAAGGAATCCAACGAATTTGAATAACAAAGACATTGAAGTTGTATACATCGGTTTTTGTTTTTGCATTACGTTCCTTATTTAGGAAAAGGTAGGGGGTCAAAAAACAGGATTCCAAAAAGTGCAAAAATTTAGACATATTTTCCTTTATATCTTTTTAACGAAAAATATTTTGTTAAGACATGTAGAATAAAAGTTGTGCAGAATATCAAGGGCTTTCATTTGACACCAATAGCCCCTAAAAGTTTTTGCTTAATAACTCAAAAACGGTTTGGATTTTGATATGGATGTCGCTGGAAAAGTTGTTTGTTGGGATCTCATAAAGGTCGTAACAATATTATTTTGTAAGTGATTTGTGTAGTATGAGTGTAAAAAGCTTTATATGTTGACATGTACCTGTTTTCATTTGACAAGTTAACGAAAGTCTTTGTGCGTACAACTGGCATAAAGTTGCCGCAGAAAGTATGCTGGTTTATACAGGAGGCATTAATTTATCAGAATTTTTTTTTTGTTGGAGTACATGCTTTTTTTTTTTAGGAGTTTAAGTCATTGTTGTTAAGTTCTTATAGTGCACAATCATTAAAAACGGCAATTGGAAAACAAAACATTCTTTTTCTTTTCTTTTTAACCACAAAATATGGAATTCAAAAACTCTATGCATTACATTTTATTTATTAATTATTTATTTATTAACTCCATGCATTTAAAATCTACCTTGAATCAGAGCTGTGTGTGTGTGTACCATTACGTAAGCTCTCCCTCGCCCCCGGCCAAGAAAATCGGTCACCATGCTCGCGGCTGGACTACCTAGCGGTCAGCGGTTATCTAATACACGAGAGTTGCGTCTCTCATATATGAGTTTATTTAGCCGCGAACTCAAGAATTGTTTTAGTTTTGATTACACAAAATCTTTTGTGGATTAAACGATTGGATGTCAAGTAAGAAATAGTTCATTTAATTAATAAAAGCAATGTCATTCTCTAAAGCAATAATAGACATAGATCAATTGTGGGGTTTAAGTTTAAAATATATAACTTCTATTTGATAGAGTAAGGTCATTATATTGCAAACTTTTCAAATCTTCCTTGGTTGTGAGCTGTGCGTTTCTGTGCGTTGTACCTTTACGAAATATATTCTTTGCCCACGGCCGAGGAGATCAGCGACGGCTGCATTACCTAGCGGTAAGCGGTTATTTAATACACAAGATTCGCACACCGCGACTTACACTTACATGCATATGAACGTGTTTGAGTTAATATAGCCGTATATACAAGAACTGTTTTAATTTTATGTTATAAAAGTTTGTCCTACTTGTATATATTTAATTAAATATTTGAGTGTAAATGAATATTAATGAACGATATTACTCCAAATCGGAAAAATCGTTAGACATAAACTATTGGTTGGTTTGATTATGTAAACTACTTTAAAAACTGTACAATTAATGTTTTAAATCAACACCCCCCCCCCTCAAATATTAAACATTTAAATGATGATCATCCCTCGCACATGGCTGAGGAGATCCGGCGCGAGTGGATAAGTGATCCGCGGTCGGTTCGTGTTCTTCTACATGTACCTTATGACGCGTTTATGTTTCATATTTTGCACGGACATAACTATATTTTATTATGTTTTTAACTATTATATTGGTTTAAAATGAAAAGATAAATTTATTTTACTTGTACAGTTGATTAAGCATTGATTTATACGATAGCGTATAAGGTAGTTTAAAAATCAAATCAAATTATAATCAAAGTTCCATGTTACATGTTTGCGGTAGGTGCTAGCACGATAAAGGAATGCCCTGAATTGAGGCATTCGATGATTATTTTAAAAAATATTCACATGAGTTTAAACAACTTTGGATTAGATTCTATCGGTCACTACTGTAGTTTCATTGTGGAAGCGAACTCATTGCTGGCCCCCCCCCCCCTCCTCCCGCCCCGCTGACAGGTGCTCGCGCTGGATTTTTTTTTTAATTGGAGAAAAGATAGCAAGATCTGTCGAAAATCATTTTTGGTGGTTTCTTATGTGTAACATTTTGTTTCACTTTCCCACCCCTTTGTTTATTCGGCCAGTCTGTGTTAATTCAATTGCCGCATGCGACCGAGAATCTTGTGTCGCTTCAGCGCACACAGCTCAAAACATTTATAGCCCCAGGTCATCAATTGTTATGTAATTGAGTAACAGTTGGAAGGGTGATTTTACTACATAAAATAATAAAATCATAATATAATCTATTTGAATTGAGTACCATGCGTATAGATTCCCATAATAATTAATTTTTTTATAACCTTTCTATGTTTACATTTAATTTTGTTCAAATAATTAATAAATTTTCTATCATTTAAATTGTGTGCTTCATCAAATACGTATTCCGATTACCTTGAAGTCATTATTTTTCCATTGGCTTTTGACAAAAGAGAGACGCCTGACCATCCAATGAAAACAAATACACAGAGTTTGATTGACAGGTTTAGCCAGGTGCAGGTCTCACCCGATGTCCGAGGTTATGTGTGCTGCTTGTACACAGCCGAATGGTCTCAGTAAGAGTTATCGATGTAAATAAATAATAAAAATACATGCTTATCAAAACATGATCGTGCAAGTTAAAGTTGATTTAGGTTTGTTCCAATAGAAATCATGTTTCGCTAACTGTATTTAATATTTTATATGTATAGCGAATTTTAATATTGTTTCAGTACTGAAACATCGCATGAAAACGTTAAATATACATGTAATTATCTGTTACTAGTCGTCTTTTGATATATATACCTTTCTTTTGTTTGTTAAAAATTCGCTCAATTTTGTTAAAGTAATGTAAAACACGGGCGCCATTTTGAAACAATTAACTTGTCAGAGAGTTCCAAATGAAATCTGATGAACGTTTCACACGGTTCTCGCACGCTTTGCTCGAAACGATTTACACGCTTTGCCCGAAACGCTAAACGGTTTACATGAAACTCTAAAAGGTTTACACGAAATGTTTCTCGCACGTAGGCCGCACGCTTTTTTGGTGTAGTAGTACGTTTTATGGTCTGTAAATTTTGTCAGCACGCAATTCTAAACTTGCACATAGTCTTAAAAAAAAAATAGAAATATTTTAATATAGGAGTAATCTTTGAGAAAGGTTTACGTGTTTTGTAGGCGGGTTCAGTTTAAAAAAGAAATACAATTCCTGACATGAATCATGAGTACATACTGTTTATAACAATGCTTGCTACCCTTGAAAATTTAACTCGCCGTTAAACATCTCACTTTTTAAAGAATGTTTGAAACAATTTACATAAACTCTGCTCGACAAATAGTTTTCCTAAAATATTTTCTTCCTTTCTTTGTTTCAAAACACGTTTTATATACAGGCTTTCAATCACAACACGTTTTTATAACAAAAGCAGAACTGAAAGTATAGTCATTATAATCGTTTGACACCATATAACATATATTTTCAACTCGCAGCAACAACGGAAGACCTACTCGGGGCTTTGCCACGAGCTCTGCTCTAGTTTCTTAATATAATCTAACTTACTTAAAAACATACCCCATTTTTGTTATTGGTTAATCGAAAATCAAATATTATCTCTTTTGATTACGGTTATCTTACCTGACAATTGTGAAATGTGACGTCGCTGTGAACTTAGAGAATATCTTAACAATTATAAACATCTTTTAATAGAGTATTAAGCGGCTGCTAATTAATTGTAAAAATGGGCTACGTTCTAATTAACATTATTTATTGCAATATTTGATCAATGTAAATTGGATTTCAAAAATATCTATCGTAGGTCGGATTAAGTTTTATTCATGATAATCAGTTATATACTTATTTCAATAATTTACAAGTTATGAAAAATATTTGTTAAGTGTTCAAGAAAATGAGCTTTTCAATTTGTAAATGTAAGCTGCATGCTTTGAGAGTGCTAGTGTTTGACCTAAGAAAGTAAAAAGTAATTGTACCTCAAAGTTCAAGTGTCTTTCAATTGTTTTTCCATGTAAGTTAACGCCCGCTTTAATCTAAAAATATCAACTATGAAATAATATAAATACATTGGATCGTTCAAGTAAATGTACTTATCGTAATCTATCTAAAATGGGATATCAAAGGAGAGTGGTTATACACTAGTCTTGTAGTTCTAAAAGCTTCATTACAATTATGCACTCAAGTATCAGCAAGAGAGCGCACACTTTCTAAATGGATAATTGCCGAATCTTAACGTGGATCAAATGCAAGCACGGTGAATTGTCTATATGAATCCAGAACTTTCTTTTAACTAACAGCAGAACCAATCAGGTAAATTAGCCCATGTTTAGAAATGTGCAGTTTTAACTGGACGCAATGGAAATAAGTTAATTCACTTTGATATTTGAAAACATATAAAGCAAAAAGCAGCAAGGTCATTTACAATGCTAATGCAGTAATATTGGTCATGACATTGTAACTTCATATATCAATGCTTGTATGTTTTTTTTTTCATTTTTTTGGTTTAAACATCAATACCAACGTGTATTGTTAGGCATGGTTAAAAGCGTATCATTATATTTGTCATGGTTAAACAAGTTTTAGCTTGAATTAAAAAGGATACTAGTTTTTGGGTGTTTGAATTAATTCATCCGAAAATATAGTCTTTAACTATAATGTCCATCGAGGTTAACAAAATTGTAATTGTATAAAGAACTGATGTTGAAGTGCAGACTTTAATTTCATTTTAATAAAGTTTAAAAGTACATTTGCCATGTAATAATGGAGAATGTGTCGTGGTAAAATACAACTTATTTGACGAGGTCTCTATCATAATAAGTTTAGTTTTCTACTCTTTATAAGCTATACAAATCTTCTGTTTTAATATTTGCCAGAGTCATGTGATATTGTACGTGAAAGCATTTCTTGTTGTACATAAAATGTTTTGTTTCGAAAATGACTTTCAATTGGTAGCTATTTATAATGAACCCATTGACTCTTAAAAGCGTGTTATCTTTATAAATAAAATGCATGGGAAATATTACCTCTTGGTGTTTTTTATATTGATTGTAAATTATCAGTTTAACATTATAAGTAAATTTTCACAAGTTGCTAGTGCCTGTTGTATTTCTGTGACTGAATGTAACAATATTATTGCGTCATTATAGAATAATTAACAACAAGTTAAGAGAATGAAAATAGTCGAATACCAAGCTAGTAAGCTACATACATGGGACCGTTTTGGGGAGGAAAAAATGGAATGCAATAAAACGATACATATGAAGTCTACTATATATAACATTTCCATATATTAGAAACATTACTCTAATGTATCTATTAAAACTATTCACAATAATGAATTCCAATAGATAGTTACCAATGGATGGAACCGAGTGTTCGACACTGCATGTACGTATGAATCAGCGGATCAGGTTCATTATAACAACTTGACCTATTTACAATATGTACAATATTTTCGATATTTTCTACACAATTCTATAGGATATATACTGATCAACAATATTTACACTGTACTGTATTCAAAACATTCTATCTACACACTCATACGTATTTTATAACGGTATTGATTAATTGCTTTTAATATTTAACCTATCATAGTATTGAATTGGATCTGTTTAAAGAATGATATTCAACAAAACTAACTTACAGGTCTGAGTCTGTATGCTTAGTTTCTGTTTGAATTTCAATAACACACCCGTCTGGTTAGAAAGATATACAAAACCGGAATAAAAAAAAATACCCCCTGTGAAACACTGTCAGAAGTGACCAATACTGACCAATCACACACCGTAAATATAAAAACACCTATCTTTAAATGGAATAATCACAACCACTGAAAAAAATAAACAAAACGGGCTATATAATCATTAAGAATATGGATGTTTAAGTTTACAAACACACATTTGTTAGTAAAAATGCAGCGCAAAGAGTGAAAAATTGAAGAAATGAATGAATAACAAAATAATGCTAAAAATAAAAGTAGGTCAAACAATTACAAACTTCCCCAATATGTGAAAGTACGTCCCCGTCATTACAGACTGAGAACTCCAATAGCTATATGTATGATCATAAAAAGGTATACCTGCATGTCTGAATTGAAGCGTAATAAAATGTTTATTTTCCTTGACCGACTCGTGTATTCTAAAATTTGCTTCAAAATACTCAACTCTTTCCTTCGCCTGTCGCAAATCTGATACAGCTGATAATTGGCAAATCTATTCGGCAGTCGACTAACTCTTGCATATTTCCTCAACTCTATTTTTGGGTGCAAGGTCTTCCGCAGCTTCCCTTTCTGGCTGTGTATCCTCTTCTTCTACAACTGTGACTGGTTCCTTGAAATCTATATGGTAGTTTTTTTGTACCGTACCTTTCCATCTTGGATCTCATATTCTGAATCACTATCACTGGTATCTAGATTCACCACATCATTCTGCTGCTCCAACTCTGTGTCTTTTTCATTCTGTTTTGTGTCATTCTTCTGCTTCTTCCCTCTTGGTTTGGGAATTGTTTCCTCTTGAAAATCTTTGTCTATGCATCCTATTGACAATGGGATGTTCAGATGAAGAGTTCGCTTCGTTCCTGTTCCGTCCCATCTCTTTACTACATAAACTGGTACTTCTTTGTTTGGCTGGCGCAATACAATGTATGCTTTCTCCTCCCACTTATCAGCAATCTTGTGCTTAAAATCGAATACAACAACCTTTACAAGGACTTTAACTCCTTCATGAAGACAGATTTTCTACCAAAGAAAATCTAACTGGATAGATTGACATAATGCTTTCAAACAGTCATCTGAAATAGAAGAAACAACATTAGTAGGTTCAATTATTCTGGAGAGTCCATCTGCATTGTTGTTCTTATATCCAGGTCTGTATTGAATATCAAAATCAAAATTAGCTAAAGAAGCCAACCCACGATGACCTGCAGAGTCTAACTTGGCTGATGTCAGGACGTAAGTTAGTGGGTTGTTATCCTTCAAGACTTAAGTCTTACTCACTAGTAAACAATCCTTAGATTTTTAGCATTCTGCCCATTTCAGTCCAAAGAATTCAAGTTTGTGGGCAATGTAGTTTTGTGCTGCTTGAGTGAAGCTCCTGGCATAGCTGACCACTGTCTTTACACTTCGTTGTGTCTGATATAAAACTTCACACAGAGCAATCTTACATGCACCTGGGTAATGTTCAAATAACATACTGTAATCTGCATAGCCAAGTTTATGTGGAGTTGCTAATGCTCCCTTCAGTCTGTCAAATAATTTTGTTCCTCCTCATTACCCGAAAATTCCTCTTTTCTTCCTTGATTTTGTACTCTCTGTTAGTATGGGCATAAACTCTTATAAAGGTCTTGCTATCTTGTTGAAGTTTTTGAGGAATTTGTGGTAATTACCGATAAAACCGAAAAAAGTTCCTAACTTCCTCCGGAGTTGTAGGTATGAGCCAGTTTAGAATTGTGTCTGTCTTCTCTGGGTCTGTCTCAATACCTTGCTTAGAAACTACTAGTATATGACCTACATACCTGCCCTTCATACCTAAAAGAAAATTCACTTCTTAGGAGAAAGATTTAACCCTGTTGTCCTTAACTTATAAAATACTTGTTGAAAACTATCTAGGTGTCCTTCATAAGTTCTTGCGAAGGTGATAATGTCATCAAGAAAAAATAAAACAGATGTTAAGGTTCAATTCTCTAAGACAGTCTTCCGTAAGTCTTTGGTATGTGTCCAGGCTGTTGAAGAGGCTAAAGGAACTCAAAGAAACTCAAGGGGCTAATGTTAGTTCTTTTTTTTAGTTATTTTTTTATCCCCTTCTCTCATATTGTAATAATGACAAATTTTGAACCCTTTTCTTAAAGTCATTTAAAAAGGCAAGCTTTACGGTATATGATAAATCATATATTGTGTAACAAACATTTTTAAATAATTCACAAAATAAATAATAAACTATCATTTGAAATCTTACACATTGCATATGGCCAAGCTGATAAAGATTAATCAGTATTTCAGATTAATGCAGAAACGTTAACACATTGGTTGATGAATAATCAATTGCCTTACGCAGTACAGTCATACATACACTGACAGGGCGAAAAACAATCTTTAAGCAAGTCCTTAAAGGTGGCTTAAAGGTGGCGTAAAGGTGGCTTAAAGGAGATACAATCTTTAAGCCACCTTTAAGTCACCTTTAAGCTGAGCTTACAGGTCCTTAATGTCAAAACTTCTTTAAGTCACCTTTAAGCCATCTTTAAGCTACATTTAAGCATCTTTAAGTGGCATTTACGCTCCCTTTAAGTTGTCTTTAAACCATCTTTAAGTTCCCTTCAAGTCAGGTTTGATCAAACTGAACAATAAAAAAATGTATTAAATGCAAAACCTCTTTTATAGGGAGGGGAGGGGGTGATCCGAGTGATGATATAATTTCCAAGGAAGGGGAGGGGATGTTCCAGGCGGTTTTATTTTTCGTGCCATTAAACACATATCGCTATCATCAACACCGTTCCGATGGACACAGATTGCCGTTATAATTTTTTTTTTTCAAAATTATTCAAAATTATTGTAGGGGTGAGCGCAGTCTCTGTATCTAAATTTGAGTATGCAATTATATCTAATTATGTTTGTTTCCTATTATAAATTAATCGGTGAAATCGCTGGAACTAACATAGAATATACAAGATACATGTATACACAACAGGAGTGTCGTGTGCCCAGATGCAAGTCAGTGTTTCTAAAGGCGTTGAATCTTAGTATGTACGTGTATACGATAATTCTAATGAATAAAAGTTTATTTACATTTGTGATTCATTTTCGAAGAATTATATCCCAACTCTGTGTTTTAAAAATGTTCCGTCTACAAATTAAAGATACATGTAAGTAAGAGCAAAATCTAGAGGCTAATTAATTCCTGTACCGGTGATCATAAATAGGGGTTAATTGTTTAAATATATGTATAAGAGTTAATATGTCACATACCCGGCCTGGTACATCATACAATTGTATGTACAAGTATATGTATACATCATTTGCAATTGCCACATGCAGTAAATACGTCACCCGTTATTGGTAATATTGTTTGTTATAGAATTGATAGTCTAAAAATCATGTATACAAGTAAATGTTTAAACATACTGGAACGGCGCCGTGATCATGAAAACCGGCAAAATTGCGTAGAACTAATACCCTAATAGTTTCAATGCATTTAATAAAAAAAATGATTTCATCTTCTTCCTTGCATTTCATTTAGCTGTGAATTAGATGAACGTTTATCTACCCGGTTTAAATCTATTTACTAAATAAGCCTAACGGTTTTTTTTTCACTGAAGACCAAGTTCCGTATTTCATTCTAAATATATGAATGCATGTAATTTATAAATTAGATATGATTGATTGTTACAAATTGAATGGAAGTCAAAATCTTTTCAAGTAAAAAATACACACATTGAATACATTGACTCAATATCCACTGATATATAGGATATAAATCCTCCCTTAGTATGTAACTTGCCGTGGCGCAGAGGAAGCGAGGTGATGCTAGTAAACGAAGGGTCACGGGTTCAATCCTCGTCTTGGGCGTTTTGATTATTTTTTTTTCATTTTATTTTCTAGAACAAAAAACGTTTTTAATACCTTTTCTATCATTATCATATAGTTAATATATTTTGTTGGTAAATTAAGCACAATATTGAATTAAAAAATTTTTTAATGGCTTAAAGGTAGCTTAAAGATGGCTTAAAGGTAGCTTAAAGGTAGCTTAAAGAAGTTTGGACATTAAGGACCTATAAGTTGTCCTTAAAGGTGGCTTAAAGGTGGCTTAAAGATATTCTTTAAGCTGCGTTTAAGCCATCTTTACGTTTTCTTTAAGCCATCTTTAAGCAACACATACAGCTTAAAGGTAGCTTAAAGGTGGCTTAAAGATCGTCTTTAAGCTACCTTTAAACATCTTTAAGCTATCTTTAAGGAAAACTTACAGATGGTCATTCATCCTGTGACTTGAGAAAAAAGTACAACAAATATCATAGTAAATTAAAGCTGCCAGTTGCCCAAACCTCTGAGTGCCTCATTTTGTGCTCAAGGACTGCTTGCTTAACTGTTTACCAAAGTTTATCGTTTCATCGTGTGTCATGAATTTCCTTTCGTTGCTGCATCTTCATAAAAAACTTGTTTCAGCTATGCAGCAATGGTGAGAACCGGTCAGTGATATAATTTGCTTTGGATAGTCGGCTTTTATATGGTTGTCTTTGACATGCGGTTTCTAGTTGTTAATACATGCAAAGGATCCTCGACACCCCTTGACTTTTATTGTCTATAACAGTTCGTCACAAAATGACGAATTCAACTCACTGTGTAACTATTTATGTCATCAAAATTGGGTGTTTATATCTGTAGCACAGTGGGTTCGACTTCGTTTTACTAACCTGCTGTTCCCGGGATCGAATATTGAAGGGGCTTTTGTTTTTGTTTTTTTATGAAAGCAACACATTTTTAAAAAGTTGATTTTATTTAAAAAAAATCACATTTTGGTTGACAATTTCAAGTCAAATGCATGCTTGAATTGCATATCTTGAAGGAATACATGTAAAACAATCGGACTTGTATTTAGAGTTTTCGAGTGTTGTGGAGGACCCGTATCATTGTTCGTAGTTTTACTGCATTTTTTTAAGAAAACAATTATTTTGGAGTTGCCCTGCAATAGGAGAGCTTTTAATGATGCTGTTTCAAAGGAAATGTGTTAAGCAATGATAGAACTATTTGAATTAGTATTTTTAAAATTTAAAAGCTATTTTACCTTTTTATTGATGTCTCATTCTATATGCATGGCGTTGAAAAATAAACTTCATTTAACCCAGGCTAATATTTAAACACTAAATTGAATAAAGGCAACATGTTAGCAAACATCCCCTAACCTGTAAAAACTTATGTACTCGGTATAAGTTAACAGGATATGAAATATTAGTATCTTTTTCACTTTTGTTTATGCTAAGAGATAAGATAAACTTATGATCGGCACATTGTCAAAATTGCCTAAATCAATTATTGTATCCCGCAGTACAAATCCGATGTCTGAATGCCTATATAATGTCATCTTATTCATAACATTATCCCTTGGATGGTATCTGTTTCAACGTTTAGTTATATTGTTAAACAGTTCGTCCAGATTTATTGCATACAAAAGGATCTAAACACAACGGCTCCTAGTTCTGAAGATGCAACGAAGGTGCAATGCTAGATTATAGAAAGTCATTGTAAACGTTGTAATCCCTTCTTTTCAAAACTACTACATCAACCCAATTTTTTAAGCTTGGATGATGATTGATGCTATGTATGCTTACTTTGCAATCAACTGTTTACATTTAATGACAGTTTGATTATATGCTTGTTTAATTTTAAAACGATTGAATGCATTTAATTATTTTAAAACGAATTATATCTATCAAAAATATCAAGTTCTTAAATTGTAAAAACAAGGAAAATGCACTTAACGTCCATTATTTAACTATGTGTCGCAATATATATATGCTTTTTTAATTCGGGGGCATTTTATTAAATATATTGTTTAAATTAGGATCATTAGACAGTGCTATAGAAAATCAGTTTAAATTGTATAGGTAGGTAATGAAAAAGAAAAGAACTTGTATGCCAAATTTTTTGAACGTTACACGTCCAATGTTAAAGCGAAGGGAGGTACAACATTAAACAAAATGGTCAAAGTGATTTTATAGTGATGAAAAAAAAGAGAGTGACAAATCTTATTTAAGGGTATTAGATGGAATAAACAGTTTCAATCAGACACCAAAAAGACCCCACCCACCAAAAAGAAATCCCGTTTCCCATTTGCCGCTGGTCTATTTGGCGGGACTAAAAGCAAAACGGATGTAAACTGATGTGAACCAGGAGCGTACCAAAATTGTTTGGTTAACTATTTTTTTTTTCAATAAAACAGTGGCCATTTGGTAATGACATGTGTGGTTTTACATGGTTCTGTGCAGTTATAGTAAAGTTTTGCATTTTAGTGTGATCGGAGCCTGAGATTAATAAATATACTAACAAAGCCGTTGGGATTACATGGAACAATTAGCCAAGAGTTTGGATCCACAGTTGTCATTTGTTGGTAGGTATTTATTTATTTTATCAAATGTTATTTCATTTGTATTTTCTTTTTTTTCATATTAAATATTTAAATAAGATTTAAAGTTCATTGTACTGAATTTTTAACAAAAATTAAATTCTGAAGTCACTGAAATTGAACTTCCTGATGAGAACGCCAACGCTGGTGTACCAGAAAATGTTCATGAAGAGAAAAAGAATACCGAGGCAACGATGAAAAGGAGAAGAACTAGAAAGAAAGGTAGGACAAATTTTCATATTTTTAACGTTTCTGCAAGAAAATATTTTACATCCGAGATTATTATTTTTTCGCACAGGTAGAGAGGATTTATACCAACAAGGCTCAGAGATGGATGAACTGATTCAAATAAAAAGATTCAGAGCAAGCATTGAAGAGAGAAGACTCGAGATCGAAGAGAGGAAAGCCGGTGCTTTTGAGCGCATAGCATCTGCGTTGGAAAAAAAGAATAGATAGGACCACAGAAAGAATAAATTATGGTTGTGAACATCTGCCTTTTGTTTTTTTGTTTTTTTTGGGGGGGGGGGGTTATCTGTAATTAAACTTTCGACATGTGTCGGTGTCATATCATTCATACGTATATTACAGACATAGGAGTTCCCAAATGTTTAAAATCATTATAACTCAATAACTTGTTTTGGAGTTGGGAAGTGTTATCTCCATGCAAAAGCGAAATAAACTGCAAAAAATAAAAATACAATATCAATACCATGTGGTGTTAAATTTATGTTGTTGTAAAAAATAATTATACTTTGCATTCATTTACAGATTTAGATTTTATAAAATCTAAATTATTGTTTAAGAAAACTTTATACATGCATTTAAGTTGATGGATATTCATAATAAATATTAAAATAGTTTATTTCATAAATAACAAAATTAATATAAACTGTCTTGTTCAGGTCAAATGTCATAACAAGCCAGCCACACGTATCCTCAGTTGCTGCGCTGTTCCCTGTACATTTGCAATAACGACATCATTACGGTTAATGTTTTGAACAGGCCCTTGTTGTCGGAGGGGAACTTTCGCAATGATCGCTGTGTTGTGCAGTCTGAAACATGTTTCAATGACTTTGGAGCATCTTTGCGGTGAAAACGGAAGTCTCCCGCCACTTGAATGCAAACACCTTTAAAAGGATTTGTGGAGTGTATATCATTTCAGCAATAAATAAGTTCGTATGTATTTCAAATTAAAATGTATACGTACGAGTTAGAAGTAAAAAAAAACTACCGAAATCTGGATTTTAGAACTCCGAATGCCCTCTCAACAACTATTCTCGTCTTTGATAGAGCTTCATTGTACTTTTCTTCTTGGGGGTTACTTGGTGACATAAATGGTGTAAGTAACCATTCTTTCAGGGGTAACCTGAATCTCCAGGTAACCACCACCCCCCCCCCCCCTTCTGGCAATGTTTCCATGATTTCTGGGACGCCAGAAGACCGGAGCACATACGCGTCGTGGCTGGCTCCGGGAAAACATGTGTTGATGTGGAGAAATCTTTGAATAAAATCATAGAAGATTTTTAAAGGACTATGTGCTGTATGGTCAAATATCTGCCCCCGATTTCAACCAATTATTTAAATAGTATCGTATAAAAGTGAAATCTTCACAAATCATTGTAAAGAGGATGCCTATAACTTGATTTTAGTCATCATTGCTCACTCGCTGTTTATCTATGACGTCATCTAAATGACCTAATTCCCGCAAATTTGCAAACAAATGAAGATATTCTCAATTTTGCTCTATATTTTGCATTCGGAAGTATAGAGCGCAGGTCTGCTCAAGTGCGATTTTTAACATATGTTTTTCTTCAGATAGTTATACATATCATACTAAAAAATAGTACTTGAGCAAGCCTGCACTCGATGTTTCCCAGTCGAAAAATCATCGGAAAACACCCGTATTTTGCCACAAAACATCAATTTATCAAAATAATGCAATATTCATGACGTTATTTCTACATTATGACGTCACTGAGGTGATAACCTTTTACACCTTTTATTTCCAATATGATTATAACTATCTTTCACCTTATTTTAAAGCTCTTTCTAGAACTTTGATTTTGGGGGGCAAAAATTGCATAAAACCGCACTTAGTCCTTTACGAAAATAACTTTTAATTTAAACTCATTGTTAACACCATCTCTAGACAATATATCGATCACATGTACATTATTAGATTGTTTAATTATTTATTTCAAAAAATATATTTCAATTACTGCATATTTGGGTCAGACACAGCCTGGATGTTCAAGGCGCAGAAATTCTTCCTGCAAATAAATGCAGGTTCTGCCAACCCACTCATCCCTTTGATTGGTATAAGGGTCCCGTCAATAGCCCCTACACAATTGGGAAATTGCGCTATCTTAAAGAAATCAGCTTTTAAAGAACGTAAAGTATATGCATCATTAGGGAACATGATGTTCTCCATCGTCGAATTGATGGCCACACAAACTAAAATGTATATATACATATGTACTGATAAAATGTCATCTGTAATAACTTTATTTACATATGTACAATAAATCATCATAAACCTTTGTGAATCTCTCTCTCTCTCTCTCTTTCTCTCTTTCTCTCTCTCTCTCTCTTTCTTTCTCTCTCTCTTAATATCATATTATAACTTAAAAAGAAAAAAAGAAGCAAACACATTTTAAAGCATTATACTTTGCGGTTGTTTTATTATCACTATTTTTCCAAAGTATAAAACTGACTACATGTACCTTCATGAACAATTCCGCTAACTGGTGCACGAGAAATGCCATGCAAGTCCCCTACCTCTGAATAAAAATCTCCTTTTCCTAGGTACCTTAGTGTCACAAGCACCTTGTATAATATAAATATATAATATAAAAACAGCATATAGTTATTTATCATATAAACTATGTATGTAATAATTAAAAAAAGTTAAATAGTACAATTTGAAATTTGAATTAAAGTTTTATAACACACATACATGAATGAATACTTTTGTGTTTGTTTAATAATTCATGTATTTTTATCACAGGATGAAGTGCTTTTGTACCTGTGTATAAGTTGGAACTGCATTAGTTCTCCTCGTGGACCTCCCAACAATGGGGTCAACGCTGTTTATAATGTCAACGATGACATGTCTTGGAAAGCAGTACCTCTCAATAAGGTCCACGCCAACTAAGCTTTCGAGTACGTTTGTACGGTCTCTAAAAACCCTCTCCCTCCTTAGAGAATGTTTATAACGTCTCCGGAGCAAGAGCAAAGTCGCCATGTTTTTTGTTTATGTTTGGAACTTACGCCTACCCATGAGTAGACGTATAATTTTAGCTTAACTTTAGTCCGTCGTAAAGATACGCCCTTTGATGAAACGCAAAATAGCGCGCTTGTCCCGAACTTACACCGGCGTAGAACTACGCCTGGGCGTACGACCTTTGATGAAACGGGCCCCTGGGCCCGAGATCGAAATCGAAGGGGCTTTTGTTTATTTCTTTTTATGAAAGCAACACATATTTAAAAAGTAATTTTTTCTAAAAAGTTCACATTTTTTCAACGACAATTTCAAGTCAAATGCATGCTTGAATTTCATATCTTGAAGGAATATAACAATCGGACTTGTATTACAAAGTTTTCGAGTGTTGTGGAGGACCCGTAACACTGTTCGTAGTTTTACTGCATTTTTTGTTTAAAGAAAATAATTTAGGAGTTGCCTTGCAATGGGACAGCTTTTAAAGATACTGGTTCAAAGGAAATGTGATATAATGGTAGAACTAGTTAAATAAATAAAATGTAAGCTATTTTACCTTTTTATTGATGTCTAATTCCATATGCATGTCGTTGATATGCATACTTTTTAACCAGGTTAATAATTAAACTTTAAACTGATGAAATGCAACATGTTAAAAAACATCTCCTAACCTGTAAAAACTTAAGTACTCGGTATAAGTTAACAAAATGTGAAATATTAGTATCTATTTCACGTTTGTTTATGCTTAGAGATTAGACAAATTTATGATCGGCACAATGTTAAAGTTGCGTAAATTAATTATTGTATCCCGAAGTACAAATGCAATGTCCGAATGCCTATATAATGTATATAATGTCATCTTATTCATTACATTATCCCTTGCATGGTATCTGTTTGAACGTCCAGTTATACTGTTAAACAGTTCGTCCCGATTTTATTGCATACAAAAGGATAAATGACTGAATAATGACTGCTGTATCTAACTGTAGGAGAAAATGCCTCAACCCCGTTTACTTACCCTGGTCACAAAGTGGTCCCTGTAATCCGAGAATACATTTGAGGCAGTGGCCTGTGTTAATGTCACAGTGTCCCTCATGACAGTTTTCTGGACATCTATTTTTAAAGATTTCTCCGTTGTTTATAGACACATTGCAGCCTAAAACACAGAAGCAGAATATAAACAAAAATTATGTTCTTCAGTTCCTGTCAAATAAGCGGTTATAAAGGTGATGATTTTAAAAAAATTGACGTATTCATGTTATTAATAAAACAATAATTCCCATGCATTAAACTCACCATAAACCTCTACTTCACACAAATCGTTGTTGGCATACTTTGAATAGAAACCAGGGTACTTAACATTCCGTCTACGTTCATTGTAGTAGATGACGTAGCGTCCGGAAACAGAACAGTTGATGCTTATGTCCTCCAATATCATTTCTTGTTTTGTTTGATTTTCATGGAAACAGAGATGGCCGTTGTCCTTTGAAGTTGTATTGGAAACGTACAAATAAAATCCAGCCATCCTTCTAGCATTTTCAGTTGGAACTTCATAAATAAATAGTCTTTGCATTATGAAACTTTTGATACATTCATCAGAAACGGTTATGTATTTGTTATTACTTTGTTTCATTGCATATCATATATATGTATGTTCATATACGAAAATAGGCAAATACTCGTCAACAAATAAAAAAACAACAACTGGAAATCAATTGAAATATCTATTTTTTATGATTTTTAGGTATGTGTTTGAAATTGTTTTAACCTAGCACACTTTTTTTTTGTTTTACAAAATACATTTCGTTTGATTATTACGCACGCACTCGTGGATACTGTTTTTATCTTATATTTCAAATACATATTTTAAATAAAATATATTAAGGTTAAAATACGATAAACATAAACACAAGAAAGCTAAAATACTTCGACCTTTAATGATAAACTTTATATAAAAAAAATTGTTTAAACTAATAAATGCCACTAAATAGATATAATGAACTGATGATTAATAAATATATATTTCTTTTTTTTATATAAAGATTTATTCATACTTGGCAGATTATCAGTCCTGTAGTAGATATTGATATGACTGATGCTGAACACATTCTCCAGGTCAACTCTCCATGTAGCTGTATATTTATTGATTCCTGACACTGAACATTGATTTCCAGGAAGTGAGCGATTTGTGTAAAAACCATCCACCGCATTACCACCCCTATAGTAATAAGGATCAGGCCAGGGATGTTCTTGCCAGGTAGGTTTACGAAGTGCTATATTTTCTTTAAAGAAATAACGCATTACAATGTACGCACGGCGGACTTTTAAAACAATAACACTTTAGTCAATGTGGCAGTGTATGTTTTTGCCAATAAACCAACACTCATATTGTCTTGCGTGAAATTCTATAATAACACTCATCTTTTGAGTCACCAACATATATATGTAGTTACATGTTTAAAGCTAACAAAAAAATTAAATTATGATAAAACAGATTTATCTTCGTTTTGTTAGTTTATTTTCGTCTGAGTTAATTGAGCTTTTATTTTTAATCATTATGTTTTAAATTGTTTTTTTTTCAATAAAGCGTTGAGCTTATAGAGGCATGGTCAAGATTTTGGTCAAATTCTTTTTTTCTGTTTTTATTATTTACAATGCTTTAGAAATGCATTTCTAATGATCAAATAAAATTTGAGAGTCATTGTAGAGTTATAAGCAAGAAATATGTAAACAAGGCTCGTGTTCTGTTTTTGTTAACATAGGTTCAATATACCATTTAAAATCTTTTCCCAACTTATTTGTCTATATATATTTTTTTAGCATAGATAAACAGTTTCTTACATTTAAAACATTCGTCTTAGGTTTAAAACTGAATTTTTTACTTCAACGCTCAAAATGTAAGCAAACTCTTTGTTTACATCGCGAAGAATCTCAAGCCCTGTAACTCGCTTATAACTCAACAAATGACACTCAAATTGCTTTTGCCTATTAAAATGCCTTTTTGGCTTTCTGCAGCATTGTAAATATTAAAATTGGAAAAAAAATGTTTTACCAAAATCGTGACTATGCCCCTTTAAAAGGACTTGGACACGATTTGACTTAAATTTTTAAATTTAATTTTTCCATTTTCAGCTAATATACTGATAAATATAGAAATTTATAATGATATGTCAAAATTTGAAAGTCAAATATCAGGTTATAAGCAAGATGCAGAGTTCATAATTTTTTGTTTTGTAAACAAAGTTCAAATATTGTCATTTTTACATACGTGTTGTATTTGTGTAAGTTTCACTTAAATGTATCTTTCTTTTGTTGATAATAGTATTTATGAAGATATTAAACAAGTATTTTTTGTTAAACAACTATAAGACTCCAGCTTTGTTTACATAACAATCAATTCTTACCTCTGTATCTCGCTTGTAACTTGGCTTTAACATTCAATATTTTGGTCAATCATTTAAAATGCAGTAAACCATTTTATATATAAAACACAAAAGAAATAATTGTTGATCTCAAATCGTGTCAAAGTCCTCTTAACGATAAGTTGAATGCAAGCACGATGTGTTTTAGGCACACTGTTTTGCAAATATTTACATGTTAATATGAACTTACCAGTACCGAAAGCGCATGCTGCAAGCAGCGAAACTCGGGCGATGAGGAAATACATTCTAATACATCTTGAATACTAAAATAAACATATATCATTTATAATGAAATGTGTTGTATGTTTTTGACAATTATATGTTTATATTCCTACGGTTGGCTTCTTTACACAATTTTTTTTTCAGACTAATGCTCATGCCCGAAACTTTAATTTTCTTTCGCCGACATCTTTTCTTGACATCGGACAACTGTATACAAGGACGAATTTGCGTTTCATCCTTTTTTATGTACAGTGTATTTAACCTTGGTTTTGTACATTTTTCCACATAAAAATATCTCTAAAAATCACTCTAAAACGTCCTTCCTTGTTTAATAGTAACAAAGTTAAGCTTCTTACAAATAAGTGTAATGTTCTGTATAATACTACTTGAATTCGAAATTGAAACTTCCTGATCTTATAGCAGTGGATTCTTAATTGCTGGCTTTTATCATCTCTGAAACATTGCACTAATTACCAACCAATGAAAGAAATTTATTTCCAGTATACTATCGGATCTCATAGAAATGTAATTCAAATGAATGATAATAACCAAATAATATTATATCTTAATTTATCATAAATATTTGTCATGAACGACTTAACATTAAAAAAAATAAAGAAACAGAAAAAAAATATGAGGTTTTCCTTATAAAAAATTCACTTATTCATAAGTTAGTCTTACACATAATACACTTTTTATCATTTGGCAGCTCTTGATTGATTGATTTTTTTTATCATTAAATGTGACTTGACAAAATATCAATATACCGACAACACTATAACGTAAATATTTGGTGTTCTTTTGATGCGTCATGTTGTTGATTGACAGTAAACAATAATTTATGTTCATTTGCTCGAATAATATGGAAATTAAAAAACTGCTTTAATTAGTGATCCATACATACCTGTATGATCATGCATAAAAAGGCTGCGCACTAAGAAGTTCTAAGAACTATTTTCTTTACTTTTACATGTACTTATTAAATCAAGATTTTTTTTGTTTATATAAATTTGTGGCAAATCAGAGACCAGTATTTTAAATTAATATTTCATTTTCGTTTTTAGGGCAACAAGAGCATTGCTTTAAAAGCATGCAATTTTTTAAAACCGTCCTTACACATATTATAAAAACATAAAAATGTTGACCTTTACATTTTTCAACTTAAATATGCAAGATATAAATTCAAAATATTTTTATATGAGGTTTCCCCCAAAATATATTCAAACAAACAAAAACTTCTGATACTTAACGGTCATTCGAAAATGTCACCATGTTGGGAACGATAATACATCACGAATTCTGGGTTAAGGCAGCATCTACATATTTGACCATACTGATTTATCTTATGACTTATTATTGTATGGTTTATCACCAAGCAAAAAACATAACCAGAAAAAAAAATAACTAATTTAACCATTGGATTATAAACAAAAATTAATAAGCCCTACCATCAAATAGGAGTTTCCAAGTGAAGAAATAAACAACTTGGCGAAACACTTTTTTTTTCTTTGAAGCAATAAGGAAGTAAATTTAATAAGAGCCATTTATTATGAAGTGGTGAAATTAAACCATCACACATATTCACTGTTCACACTAAAACTGTGTTACTCCTAAGGTAATAAAACATGAAATACTATATAAAAAATGAAGTATGTTTTGTTAGTTTTCCATGAGCAAATTTTTTTTTCTTCTAGAACAACAAACAATCGATTTGTCAGTTTGTTGTTTTACTACGCACATCTTTACAAAAACGATGCCTATTTTGCAGTTAAGCATCTAAATGTATCTTACCCAATAGAGATTTGATACGAAACGAAGTTTAACTGTTAAAAGAATTAGCTTTTCAGTTTGTTATTGTTGCTTGACGTTAATGAATAGTATTGTTTGACCAGGGATTTTACTTAAACAAAAGCAACTGTACTTCAAACCCATTTGCATTTCAATTGTTTTTGTCGTCAAAGTAAACGCCCGTCTTAATCTTGAAATATTTAACTATGAAATAATATAATTGCATTGGTCCATTCAAGTAAATGTACTTATCGTAGTTGTTAATTTGAATGCGATATTAAAGGAGAATGAGTATATATACTATAATCTTGTGTTTCTTAAAGTATGCACTTAAGTATCAGCAATAGTGCGCACAATTTCTAAATGAATATTTCCTTAGTCTTAAAGAGGATGTAGTGCAGACACGGTGAATGGTATACATGTGTTCATAATTTCTTATTACAACAGCAGAACCATTCATGCAAATTAACCCATATTTAGAAACGTGCAGTTTGAACCCGGATACAGTGAACATAAGTAAAATCACCTTGAAGTTTGAAAACATATCAAGGAAAATGCAGCGAGGTCATTTACAACGCTAATGCGTAAATATTGGTCATGGCATTTTTAAATCTATAATGCACATGGAAGTAAATAAAAGCTGTTCTAACCTGACTAGTTGAAAGCACGCGCAAGTGCAGGCAATAACATTCTTCACATTATTGATCGTTGCATTTTGAACAACCTTTTTACCATTCATTTTAAAAGTATTTAAAAAATTTATTGTAACCTGAAAATACTTTCATTTTTGCAATATATATTGTAATAATTGTCTTCCTTCCATGTCATATATGTCAAAATTCCTGTTTTAAAATGAGGTGGGGTTCTAAGTGCGTTTGTATCTCTCTTTCCATTTTTTTCTTTATAATTTCTAACACTGTCTTTGATTAAGTTTTTTATTGTAAATTTCGATGTTGTGGCCTTAATGTGCAAGAAACCCCTGAATATCTTTTCTTGACATAAACAGAATGAATCTCGATGTTCAGATAAAAGCCTGTATTTACAACAAGTAGGAGATAAGCCCCTTTCTGCTCTTTCTGCAATACATGTTCACGATTGGTTTTTTTTGCGAACATCTTTTATTATACTTAAAAATGAAGACATTTCCAATAAAATACAAAATCCCTGCACCAGAGTAACTGCTTACAAGAACAACTTTGGTTTTTCAAAACGTGTGAAATGATGTCCGTAAACTATAACTGAATTTTACCTTAAAAACTAATTATTTTGAAATAAATCAAAAGCATTTTCTTTTTCCTAAAAAAACCACAAAAATTAATGTAAGGTAATAGGACTAGCTTTGGCAGAATCAAGTCAGTTGAAATTTGCGTTTTAAAAAATATATACTTGCAATGAAATAATTAGCATCCACAAACAAAGTCACGTCATAACGTAACGCTATACGACTCTATACAAAATTAAGCGTTTTCAAACAGCAAAATTCATCATGTAAAAGAGGAGGTCAAGAGCTTGTTTAATGCCATTTCTGGAGAGACTTTAGGCATTCTCGAGATATTTCCATTAGTCAAATATGGACAAAACTCCGAGATTTGTTACTTTTATCCTTCATATTTCATAGAAAATGGTTGTTAAAAACATGATTTTTTCATTCTGTTAACCAAATATTAAGCCCCGGTACATCCTATAAAACAAAGATATTGTTATGAAGCATCATTAAAAGAATCTATATTTCGAATTTCATAAACCTGTAGGCACCTTTCATTTACTAGATATTGACCTTAAGGCAACTCCTGAGTTTAATGACCGTCGATATTATGATCAATTTAAAAACTGTTTATTTTTATGAAAACAGCGCTGAATAATAATATAAAGCGAATGTGTTCGCCAAGATATTTTCTACTTCGGAATCGTGTCGATCTTTGAAGCTGTCGTGTCATGGTATCACGTGACAGTTAAATATAGATCACTTTTTTACCTTAACAAAAAATCAAAAAGTGTAACACAACCCTGCATTTCATTTGTATGTATGATACAATAATTCGATTGGCAATTACCCCGTTAGTTCAAGTTTATTAGTTTTACTGCTAGAATCCTATCGTTAATCCCATAAAATAAATATTGTCATTATTAATCGGAAACCCCCTCATCTTCTTCATTTTCATAGAAAAATACTACATATTTCTTATTTACAACAACAAAGCACATGATTCTAGCAGCACGGTTCAAGTATTTTAGGTCATATGTTTTTTATATTTGCCAAATTCAACTTTCATTATACAGTCGCCTTGAACAAACCTGCGATAGTAACTTGTAGGGCCTAGGAATAATTAAAGCTCTTTAAGATTTTGTGGTAAAGGCCATTTTTCCACATCATGAACTAGTAAAGGGTTGGCACGCACTCCATCGCATTAAGACGTGGCCTGAAAACAGAACCTTTTCTCTAAATAACCTGCGTTTAGTTGGCTTTAGCTTCAGTCCAAATTGTCAGAATCGAGATAGCACCTCTCCCAGATTATTCAAATGCTCTTTTAATGTTTTTCCCGTGATCATTACATCGTCTAAATAGATTAAAAGAGTAACCCACTGAAGCCCTCTCAGCACTAGTCCCATGCCCCTCTGAAATGTGGAAGGCGCATTGCAGAGCCCGAAAAGCATCCGTGTGTACTCAAACAGCCCATGCTTTGTGACAAATGCCGCCTTTGGTCTATCCTTTTCATTAACCTCAAGCTGATGATATCCACTAAGTAGACCAAGAGTAGAAAATAGTTTTGAACCGCTCAAAGTGTTAAGGCACTCTTCTATCTTGGGCAGTGGGTAGGCATCTTTCTGAGTAGCCTCACTTACATGTATATGTTTTACAGTATATGTACAGTGTATGCGAGATATGGACCATGAGCCTCTAATTAAATTAACAAAAATCGGTTGAAAGGGGGGGGGGGGTCTCAACAACCTCACTGAATTCAGCAATTCATTACAAACTGTCATTCGAAGAACACCTTTGACGGTAGGCTATATGTAATTGTACTTTGAAGGTTGATATATGTAGGGATACAAGTTGTTTCCATATTGTGTGTTAAGGCAACTACATGTTTATAGTTATTGTACTGTGAAGGTTGATATGTGTAGGGATACAAGTTGTTTCCATATTGTGTGTTAAGGCAACATCTTTTAATCGTTAAGGTTATCTAAAGGATTGTTTCTATCTCGAAAAACTCGTTGAGCTCTCTCTCTTTCTCTCTTTCGTTTAATACATCAAAAAATGAACAAAAACATCATGTTTAATATTTTTATTATTCATATCAACAACGGTATTGTCTAATTTGGATAAACATAGGACGTTTGGTAGCTTTCCGTTGTTCGTAAACTTACGGCCGAGTTTCGTTGTAACCCGCAAGTTCCACATCTTTGTAAAACGGCCTTTAACTAGAGGATTGGTCTTGCGACCAAATCTATAACTTACGACTTTTTGTAAAACGGATCAAGAATTTTGACTGAGTTTTATTATACTTTGAATATATATTGTTCCATGCGTGGATAGACTTGTATTATTTATGTTGTCGTTATCGAGTAAAGTATCTTTGTTAAATGCCTGCCTGGCGTCTGTGTGTCTAGCTCACAACAGTACCTCTACTAAAAGGACCTTATCTGTCTTGATATTGGCACTGAATAGGTTTTGAAATTTCAAATACAGTTCAAATTTACATATCTTTAAAATCAACCCCCCTTTAAATATATAAATAGAACAGTTATATTGGCAATGTCATGTTTAATTCTTGTCAGTCAATCATTACTTATAAACCTATTATTAAATACACAATTTATATATGACAAATACTTACACATCCTCAGAAATGAAAGCAAAAACTGTAAAATTATGAATGCGCCTTTACAATCATATTTTAGTGCCGCATTGTTAAAGATAAAATATCAATTATTTCAGTTTTAACACGTAGGAATTTAGCAGTCATGCTGTGCTAGGGTGCGTGTTTGTACTTTTAAATATGAGTTCGTCGTCAAGTAAGATACGTAAATAAACTTGGGGTGCATTTTTGCTCTCTTGTGCGTAAAGAATATTTCATACACAACAAAGTCACCACATTATCAAAGTGTTAGCTCTATAGTGGACTTTGAGTTTGAATGAATATGGCATTGGAAGAAGACGATTTTTTTTCTTTTGGACTCTTGCATCAAAATACAGTAAGAAAACTTCGTCTTGTATTTTTTCAGTTTTAAAGCTATTTGGTGCAATAATTTAATAATATATCAAAGGGAAATGGTGTGATCACAGATACAAAATCATAGTAAAATTCGAAGACGTTATATCTATTTTGAAATACAGAACACATTTAGAGGTATTCATCTATAGTCTGGAATTCTTGTCGCGAAAACCTTTGAATTTAAGATTGTTATAAATCTTTAAAAAAAGTACCTAAAATGAAACAAAATAATTATTTACCATATATCGTTGATTTTTAAGGACTATAGATTTTGGAACTGACTTGTGTATTTGTTTGTTTTAATATAATATTCAAAACATTATGACCGCATCCTATTGAACTCCTCTCATTTTTTTTAATTCACTTTAGAGAAAGGGCTACAAATGTTATAGCCACAATATATTGAACCACCTACAGACCCTGAAACGTACTACTACACCACACGTTCGCTACACGCTCGCTAAACGGTTCACACGAAACGCTGAACGGTTTACACGAAACGCTGCACGCTTTGCCCGAAACGCTAAACGATTTTCACGAAACGCTGAACAGTTCACACGAAACGATTCTCGCACGAAACGATTTGCTCGCTTTTCACACGCTTTGGACACGCTTTTATCCTGATCGATTCGAGTCCTCTCGGATTTTTACCTTGACTCTGTTAGTAAGAATTAATTTTAAGAAAACACGATATAATAGAAATACTGATATTAGAAACATATATGTACATAAGTATTGAATTGATTAAATAAATTAATTTGCTACTAATATTTAAAGCAAAAAATTATTTATACACAGAATTAGCCAAATATATTACTTCTATAAATATATTTATTGCTCAAAAGTAATATCCATGATTCCTATTAGTCCCGTAAATAATAAAAATTCCAGAGAGAAAAGTTACCGTAACACAATATTCAATACCAAAAATAAAATCCGTATAATTACAAACTGAAATCGGTTTTTCAGTATTCGGCGGGATTTGTTTTTTCTTCTCACATTAATATTTTTATTGGTTTCAGAGAATACGATGTAAAAATATTAACTGTAAATAAACCTGTAATTATTTACATTGATAATTTTGAAAGTTATGTAAAATAAAATTAGTCACATAAGTTAGCCAAATGCTATAAAACAACCGATTAATTTTTTTTATGTCGAATCATTCGCGTAAATAAATGTTCCGTTCATAACATCATAGAGAAAAACCAATGGATTAAACAATAAAGAAAGTTGTCATTACTATTTTGGATTTTGGAAAGAACAAAAAATAAAAAATGATTTAGATTTTTGTCTCAATATTTGTATACATAACCGGCGCCCCGCATAACGGCGTACATTATATCTATCATAATATATTTAAATTAAGTACCATGCATATAGATTCCCGTAATAATTAATTGCATGTGTACATTTTAGGAAAATTTCAGTGTGTTAATTACTTGTTGTTTTCCGTTATCAGTGTTTAAATAATTAAAATAATAACTTGTAGAAATATTTTTATTTGTCGGGATTCAGAAGAATTTACTTCCCGCATTTCAAAGAAATGAACAGAATATTTTCTTTCTATGTTTACATTTAATTTTGTTCAAATTAATGTTAAATAATCTATCATTGAAATTGTGTGCATCATCAAATACTGATTCCGACTACCTTGAAGTCATTAAATTTCTATTGGCTATTGACAAAAAAAAGAGACCCGTGACCATCCAATGAAAACGAATACACAGAGTTTGATTGACAGGTTCACCCAGGTGCAGGTCTTACCCGATGTCCAAGGTTATTTGTACTGGTTGTACACAGCCGAATAGTCTCAGTAACTAGTCTTCTTTCAATACGCGTACTTTTCTTTTGTTTGTTAAAAATTAATTCAATTTTGTAAAAAGATTTATCTTAAGTAATTCTTATAGATTTTTTCACGAGAATATCTCAAAGGAGTTTTGCCAATCAGTTTAAAGTAATGTTTAACACTAGCGCTATTTTGAAACAATTAAATTGGCAGAGAGTTCCGAATGAAATCTGATGAACGTTTAACACGGTTCTCGCACGCTTTGCCCGAAACGATTTTCACGCTTTGCCCGAAACGCTAAACGGTTTACACGAAACGCTTCACGATTCACACGAAACGCTAAACGGTTTACACGAAACGTTTCTCGCACGAAAGTGGCACGCTTTTTTGGTGTAGTAGTACTTTTCAGAGTCTGTACATTTTTTTGGCTATTGGAAATGGGTTATGAAATACTATGGCCGCGAACTCCCCTTCTACCTTTTATTACTAATTCATTGCTTTAATTTCACTCATGGCTGAAACATCATTTTATTGCAATGTTTAAAAAATAAAAAGAGACATAATAATACATTCGAGGTGTTTTTCCGAGCCTGCCGGAAAGGCCCGAGAAGTTGCGATTGCAAATTCCTGTCTATCAAAAATCTCAATATTTATATCATGTGTATACGTGTATAAAATCGAATCCTTCATTTAGAAGTTTTCTATATTTTTTGAATGCATTTAATCTTAAGCCAGAATCACATTATCTGTAAAGTAGATGACTAGTGAATACATATCTATACTACTATATTAAAATAATAGACTCGAATTTTTGGGCTTTAATACCGAGAAATGGGAAGAGTACTGTCTTTTGTTTTATATATTTTAAGCAATTTTGGTACTTGAAAATTACTAATTTGGTTTTATTTTTTCTCAGTCAAGCTTCGCTAATTAATAATCAACGAAAATTCTTTTAAAAAATCCGGAAATCATCTGAATTTTTTTTTTATTTTATAGTCGCGCAAGCGCATTACATTCACACTAAATCACGGGATGCTCTTTAGTTTACGTTTCTACCGTATCATATTTGCATGGATCAACTCAGAAACAATAATATAAATATGTGTAAATTTTCATTTGAAAATTTGTCATATATTCTGTTCATCAAAGAAAATACGGGAGATAACTCTAAATCACTTCATTTAGTATGAAAAATACCGTCAACATGGTGTGTAAATTCGAAGCGAAAAAAAACCCCGTGGTGAACAAGTGTTGAAATCTTCATTAATATGAGGAAAATTTTTAGATGAAATTAGGTTTTTACAGCCTCAAAATGGTTTGTTATGTATAATTTGACTGTTATTTTCAATGCAGCTTCATTAATTTTCGCCAGGAGGCTTGTCCCGATACACAGTTAGATTATTCTAACAAGGGTGCACCGCAAAGCGGAGCATCCCCTCGCGACATGACTCCTTGAAGGGATGTTTAGGGAAATTTATCAGATCAATGTAAGTATGACAAAAGTATTTTAGTTCGTTACTGACTCACTACGGAAATACATTGTATATTGCTTCGCCTCGCAATCTATGAGATTGATCAACCTAATATATTTCCGTAGTGAGTCAGTAACTAACCTAATAAGTGTTTTGTTTTCCCAAGGACTATCAAGCGACATATTTATTCACAAATAGCGATGATCTACGTAAAGCCATGTACAAGATGCCTAACATCTCGTCGAGTTTAACTCATTTAAACTCTTCAAAATTTTCAATCTCACCTTTCAAATACTCCTTAAAAATCCTTGCTTCATCCATGTTTACTTACAATGTTTTGTTGCTATTCAATTTTAAATGTTTTCTCCCTTTCCTCTGCAGATCTTTGGGCAAATTTCGACGCTGTCATTTTTGTTCTGCTCCAGACAAAACAATGTGACGTTAATATTTTAAGGTCAACTACTCTAATTTTAAAGAATTTTAAAGGGCAACTACTCCAAGTACTTTTAAGAACTTGCAGCATGCGGATTATGTATTCAGTACTATTAAATGTCGAAATGAGTAAGCGAAGCGTCGACCAACGACGGCCATATTGCCTAATATTATTTTTCACAGAACAAATATAGAGATATATGAGGCAATCACGTGCTATGTTTAAGCCAATGAAAATGTGACATATCAGTCCAAGAGAAAACAAATATATATATATATACTCACACACGCACAGCCGCGATGCTAAATACCGGGCTAACTATGCAAAGTGAAGTGAAATTAATAGCATATTGTAGGCCTAAAGCTTGGTAATGTAAATGTGAACAATACAGTGTGTGGATGTATCTCAGTAATTTGTATATAAATGTCTGATATTCTATGCAATGTCAACCCGTGCATGCACGGCTCAAAGTCTTGTTTGTTGGACTAGTATGCTTTTGAATCAAACTTCTCAATCTTTCAAAGTAAAGGACTATGTGCAGTATGGTCAAATATCTGCCCCCGATTTCAACCAATTTTTAAATAGTATCGTATGAAAATGAAATCTTCACAAATCATTGTAAAGAGGATTCCTATAACTTTAATAATGATTTTAGTCATCATTGCTCACTCCCTGTTTATCTATGACGTCACCTAAATGACCTAATTCCCGCAAATTTGCAAACAAATGAAGATATTCTCATTTTTGCTCTATATTTTGCATTCTGAAGTATAGAGCGCAGGTCTGCTCAAGTGCGATTTTAACATATGTTTTTCTTCAGATTGTTATACATAAAATACTAAAAAATGGTACTTGAGCAAGCCTGCGCTCGATGTTTCCCAGTCGAAAAACCATCGGAAAACACCCATATTTTGCTACAAAACATCAATTTATCAAAATAATGCAATATTCATGACGTCATTTCTATATTATGACGTCACTGTGGTGATAACCTTTTACACCTTTATTTCAAATATGATTTTAACTATATTTCACCTTATTTTAAAGCTCTTTCTAAAACTTTGATTTTGGGTGGCAAAAATTGCACTTAGTCATTTAGGAACAATAATCTTTCCTGCGAGAAAAAAGGGGGGGGGGGGGGGGCTGAACCCTCTATCATGCTATGTTTCTAATGGTTAGGTATAACTTTGCAAAAAAAGTGGGGGGGGGGCCCCCACCCGGTTCCGACGCCTATGCATGATTCTGGGGAAAAAATGCACGTGCGATAGTGATATTTCTGATTTGTGTATTGATAGACTACTAGTCGTATGAATAGGACTACATTAGTATTTTTCTGTCTGATAATCTTTACAAGTAGGGTAAATGACGTACATGTAATGCTGTTAATGTGAAATAATCTTGCATTTGATCTGTTACTCAAATTCCTATATTGTGTAAATTTTAGGAAATATTCACCATTCAAACTGAATAAATTAGTGCTGACCATTTGCCTGGTCTAGGTTGTTTGCTTATCATAGCATTACTGGGTTTTCTTTCGATTTTCAATTTTCTGGAGAAAATGGGTTATAAAATGGGTTATTATGCGTTGAGAATACACCTAACAATACATACAGAAATCCAAATATATGTATATAGCTTGTCCTATATTTTTGAAGCACATTCTGACGATTTTTTGATAACAAGAGGCCAATTGGCATTAACGGTCACCTGAGTAGCATATAACCCAAACTTGTCGAGGAGTCTCATATATGCATTTAATTATTTAGGTTTCATTCTGGAGTAGAAAAACTATAAATTTTAAATGACGACCACCTTCCTGCCTGAAATCTTTCAAAAAGAACCGTGAAACCTATAATTTTTGCAAAAAACTTAATGATCAGGTGTACAAAATCATGAATTCAGTTTTCCTTTTAGGTGTGTGGGCGTAAAGAAGATAATTTTTTAACATTATATGCATTAACACCTATACATCCATTTTGGCCCTGCCCTAGAGTCAAAACCCATACTCCAGGGGAAATGAAAATGAAAATTTCAGTAGAGAACTTCCTGGTAAACATAATTAAAAGTCAATTTTTAATACGTATGTGTGAGAATAGAGAAGAAATTTTTTAAACATTATATGCATTAACACTATATTGCCTTATTGCCCCCCCCCCCACCCACCTCATGTCCTGAACCCCTGACCCAGAGGCCATGAATTTCACAATTTAGGTAGAGGGCCTCATAATCATGCATTTAGTTTTTAACAAATATAAATGGGAGTAGAGAAGAAGATTTTCTAAGATTTAAAACATTTTAACTATATGGCCATATTGGCCCCACCCTAGAGCCTGAACCCCGGAACCAGAGGACATGAATTTCACAATTATGGTAGAGGGCTTTATGGACATCATAACCATGCATTCAGTTTTTTCCTAGCATGTGTGGAAGTAGAGAAGAAGATTTTTGAAAATTTCGCGCTTTAATGCATATTTGGCACCGCCCGTGGCACCCCAGGGGTGGTAGATGCTTCACACCAAAAATGGTAACGATTGGCCTAGTAGTTTTCAAGGAGAAGTTAAAAATGTAAAATTGTTAAAGCACGACACACGACGACCGACGAAGACCAATTGCAATAGGTCACCTAAGTGACTCAGGTGACCTAACAATACATATACCACTAAAATTTATGAAAGGGAAAATTTTCGATAATTTAATTGACAAATCTCCTTCTCCATTTGAAGGTCACTTGGGATACCTCGCATAGTTTTTCGTCGTTACATGTATCATCCGGGGTACAATGAAGAATTCCCGAAAACATCATATTTTCAAAAGGGGAAAATCTTGGGATTTTTCATGCTAGGGAATAAACATCCTTTGAACCCTTATCGAGAATTTTAGAAAATATAATGAAAAGGGTATGGCATAGGTAATTCTTATGTATTTATTTTATAAATCACACCATGAATTTACCTCTTTTAATCTGCGCGTGTCCACACCATACCTTTGCTATTTAACCATATTTCCAATGTCTCAGCACAATTGTTAGCCAAAAACTGTCGGTTTTATTAATCTAAAAAAAATTAATATCAACTCGTAATATGCACAAAAGATAATGACTGACAGTTATATATTTTAGGTGAAAGCAAATAAAGGGGTAGAGCTTGTACATCTATGTAATCCTCAATTTATTGGCATGTCAAAGTAGTATAAAGCCAGATTTGGTTTTAAAAGGGTGACTTGGCGAATTGACCCCGGTATCAATGTGGAATTTGCATCTTAAATTTCTGGCGAAATTCTCAAATCTTTGAGAAGTTAAATGCATTGCTGCATTTTGGTGTAGGAATGAATTTCAAGCCTTGCTTAATACTGAGAGATCGTCTTTGGATACCGTGTGTCTTGATATGACTTAAGATTTTTATCGGTAAGCCTGATAAGCAGGTGTGTATCAACATGTGCCTTCAACAGTTTTGTTTTGTTTACTCCGTCTATATAATTATTTAAATAAAAGAGCTGCATGCGTTTAATATAGTGTAATCAGGTTCACCATAAAACAACATTTGTTGTATTAATAAAGTAAGAATACTTCAATTCACCAATGTTTGTTGATAGATTACAGAATACTCGTAATGTGAGAAAGTCAGCTATATCAAACATCAGAAAACACACCAAAAATATTAGGTCCCGATGATCCAAACTAATAGCATAAAAGTCACGGTTATGATCACTCTTCAATTGAAATCGACCTATTTATCAAAGAAACAATGGACACAAGTCGTGCAACGCTCATTTTTAAAATCTCTTCTAAGCAATTATTACGTAAAACTACAGTATTTGCCACCAAATCTATTTATTGCCTTGAAGGACTGAAAAAAAAAATAGAATTTTAAAGTTTTTGTAAGGCGAATTAGAATTAGAAATTCAAGATGAATACCAATATTTGAAGCTCAGCGTACTTTTGTTTTTAACAAGCACAAAACATAGGGGACGTGAAAATCAGGTCTTTCCAAAAATAAACACATTTTACTCTTGCAGATCGCTGATTAGGTTCATTACCGCCGAAACACTCAACAACTACCAGTATTTGCATATTTGTAGCTACATTTTGTTTTATGCCAAAACAGTTATACTATTTATGTGGTTTGATATGTTTTGGGCAGAAGGTCTTTATGATAGATTTGATCACGTCCCGACCGAAATTATCAACTCCTAATAATCAAAGAATGATTCCTTATTACATATATTTGTATACTTTTCAGCCATTGCACGATTATATATTTGAATATAAATAAGCAATTTCCGCTTGCGCCCTAATTACTCGTGTATACGTCATTTGAATTCTTGACACTGTACGATACATATTTAATACGTAGTGTTATTACAGGCAAATACACTGAAAAGTGTAAGTATTTACCTATAAAACAGTATATTTCTATTTCCTTAACCTGTCTCCCTAATAAAATTGGTTGACTATATGTACCTTGTACCTGTAAGGAGATAATTTATATCTCTCCTGGTGTTTTTCATGAGTTATAGTATTATTTCTGTACTAAAATAATATGAAAAAAATAGTAATGCTTTCAACTTGCATTTTTTGCAGAGTCTATTGATTTGATGCGACATAGGATGGCTCTTTCAAAATATGAATCAACACGTGAAACTACAAACTTTGCTCGTGTTGCTCGGATAATTCTGGGCCCATGCACTAGTGTATTAAGGGACATTCTTAAGAAAGAAATACCACCCTTTGGTTTTCATCACACAGTAAATACTTTCTTTGCAAATTCAGATAAACATAAAAAATCTACTATTAGTGTAACACAAAAGCAACTGGTATTAAAAGGGAAATACTCAGAATTTGATATCACATTGCTTTACTATCTTTTACGTAACGTGTGCTCAATTCCTCAACATATTAACCTATGGGGCAATGTCCCTAACCAAGTAGATAGAAGTATGCCAGCAAACATTGAGCGAATGCGTATTCTACGAAACGAATACGGACATACTACGGACTTCTTTCTGTCTGACTCGGACTTTGAACAGAAATGGAAAGACATTTTTCAAATTGTAAAAGAGTTGGAAAGTAACCTTGGGACTGGCACTGATCACCAAGACGCCTTGTTGAAACTAAAGACCTGCTCAATGGACCCAGATGAGGAAAAGAAATACATACAAAAACTTTCAATTGTTGAACAAATGCAGGTTCAGATCTCGGATCTTGAAGGTAAAGGATATAGTTTATTATGATTAGACACCATTATATAAAACAGTAAAGTCTTTTCTAGTTTTTGTAACCCCCATGTTTAAGTTGTTATGTATAAATATATGACATATATTTCTTCATTTAAAACAAGCAACAAATCAGGTAATAATTTTACTGCCCGTAATTTCATTAATATTATATCTTGTCAAGTAAGAGGTTATAAGCAATCTTCCTATTACTTGTTTGAGGTCTTCATTATTTAAAATCGTTGTAACATGTGATTTATGTAAACGAAACAAAAACATTTGCGATTTAACAAATGAACTAACAAAGTAAAACAAACACTTTGAAAGTAGATACAATAATAGCAATTATTGTAACAGCACTCAGCAGTGATTTTAATATCAATCAATATAAATTAAATAAAAAACAATGCTATGACATGTTGTTTTAACGGTCATTATTATTAACGTCCACCTAACAACTTCCCAAACAATCGCAAACAAGGAGCACTAAATGACTCCAATTTACAATTACATGAAACGTGATCAGATATCGATGTCTTGAAAGGTGCACAGTTAAATCTATAATGAAATTGATTAAACCTATATAACTTTTGTTATTTCACTCGACTAACGGATTACTGAAATTGTAACCATAAGCCATCGTTCCAACCTATTAACATGTTAATTATTTAGAAAATTATATTCCTATCAAATATAAATACATCTAATAAAAATATTTAACTAATTCATTATGACTATTATTTACAGGGAAATTTGAAAAATTGACGGTCGTTGGGAATGTTAAAGGTAATAAATTTTAAATTACAATTGTGTCTTATTTTTTAAATTTTAGTGGGACGAAAAATAAAAAAAAATTAAGATCAAAAAAGTTTTGATATGTTCATTGATAATTTGATTTTTGTACTGTGTACAACGTCCCATTACTATAAGTAACTTATTTTTTTTAAATTACGAATTTTGGTTAAAAATTTAAATACAATAATTTAATATCTGATTTAACTTATACTCATCACTCAAAGGCAAGGCAGGAGAAAACCCAGAAGGTGTCTCCAGTGGTAAGTTGACTTTATATTATACTTTTCCATGGTGGTAACTTAAGACTGAACAAAATTCTTCAAATGAAAATTCATAAAGAATACGCAATCTCATGGCAAGTACAAGAATTTATTCCGTCTTATTTTCAAAAGGTGAAATAAGATCTCGTTTGGGATATTCGACAACTAAACATGATTTTGAGTTAAGCTACATTTGAAAGGCTACATGTACACTCTTTTTATGAAGCAAAGCAATTGTAGATATAAATCTTAATACTTTGCTTGGCCCCTACTTTAAAAGCTCAACCCCTTTTCATGATATCAAATGAAACAAAAGCTTACTTTTCATTGTATCATAGTGTAAAAAAAAGATTATTAACATATTTTGTTGAAAACTGTAACTTGTACTGATTTTCTTTGTACATGTAATTAAGATTTTCCGTATTCACAGAACACATTATAGCAATTATATTGGGGTTTTTTTCCTTATTGTTATTGCTTTGTTTCTTAATCCTTTTATTAAGATCTTCCGTTGCCATTATTTTTCTGTTTGTCCCCCGCCGCAACGCGGAGAGGGGACATAGAAATGCCGGGCGTCCGTTCATGGGTCCGTGTGTCCGTCCGTCACACTTTTTTGTAAGCGCTCTCATGCCTACAAATTTTGACGGATTGTCATTAAATTTATACCAAATGTTTATACACATATTACCTTGGTCAAGTTCGTAAATCAGCATTGGTCGATACTTTTTGTTGGAGTTATGGGACTTTGACCACAATAATGACTCCGTTTTATCGAAAACTGGCCTTGTAGGCGCTCTCATGCCTACACATTTCGACGGATTTTCATTAAATTTATACCAAATGTTTATACCACTAATACTTTGGTCAAGTTCGACAATCAGCATAAGTCGATACCTTTTGTTGGAGTTATGGGACTTTGACCACAATAATGACTCCGTTTTATCCAAAAATTGACCTTGTAAGCGCTCTCATGCCTACAAATTTTGACGGATTTTCATTAAATTTATATCAAATGTTTATACACCTATTACCAGTACGAAAATCAGCATTAGTCGATACTTTTTGTTGGAGTTATGGGACTTTGACCACAATAATGACTCCGTTTTATCCAAAAATTGACCTTGTAAGCGCTCTCATGCCTACACATTTTGACGGATTTTCATTAAATTTATACCAAATGTTTATACCACTGATACCTTGGTCAAGTTCGAAAATCAGCATTGGTCGATAGCCTCGATACTAGTATACTGCTTGACCGGCGGGGGACCCAGGAATTCTATTCTTGTTTTCCCAAAAAACCTTTATGCACGGGGATTTCTCGAAAACGACTCGACCGATTTTTGTGAAACCTTAAGATATAATAAATATTGATCTTGACTTTATGATTTTTTTTATTTAATGAAGTCATATTCGTCTTTTGAGATATTGAAATTGAAAAAGTCATCATTTTACAAGGCTTTCATTGATCTTCTCTTTTCTCGAAACTATTTTGTCAAGGCATATAGATGAAATAAAGTCTACTTATAAAAGATATTTTGTTTGACATAAAAAGGCTCGGCCCTTAAATTAGGGATCAAGAGGGGTGTCTTTCATCCAAAGCCCTTAACCGAGATATATTTCTGTACTATGTTATAGAAACAAAAACCTTCATCTAACAGTTGTTTTACCCATACATAATAACACGTTTCTCATGTGTTACGTATTTTTGGGTTTAAAAGGACCAGAGGTACAAAACTGTGATCACTTATATCTCAAAAAGAAAAAAAAAAATTAAAAGCCATTTAGTAAATAAATTGCCTAGAAGATGTTCTTAACAATTTTCATTCATCAAAATTTCGTGTAACGGCCTCGAAAGGTAGATAAGGGGTTGGCCCCTTAATTGTTTCTCTTTCCAGATAGCTGAAATAATTGTGAAGAATTTTTAACCGAGTTTTCCAACAGAAAAACCCGAACTAAATCATTTGTTGGCAACATATAGGGTACCCTCATTGTACGAATAACTCCTCCTACATTTTTCAAAATAGAAAGTTCTTTTGCAGATCGATTGTACATATGTACATATATCAGAGGTGTGCATATTGCTAGGATTTTGATTTTTGATAGTTTATGAAAAAAATACCAGTTTTTGAACTTGGCAAAATATTGCATATAGGCTACCCTCATTGTACAGATAACTACTCTTACAGTTTTCAAGATAGAAAGTTGTTCGTTTGCGGATCAATTTAACATATACCAGAGGTGTCCATTTTGCTAGGATTTTGATTTCTGATTATTTATGAAAAAATACCAGCTTTTGAACTTAGTCATTTTTAGGCAAAATATTGCATTTAGGTACACCATTTCACTGGATACGGTTGGTAGTGTTTATCAATTCAGGGTTGACATGAATTATGGATACAGTTCACATAAAAGAAAACCCGGTTTGCTGTCACATTGACAGCCTTTCACGTGTTAAACACTTGTTTAACAAAATGTTTTTAATATCAAAGGGCATTTCATTTGATAACAAGAAAAAGAAATGGAACCTTATATTAGGAGCCAAAAGTGCTTTAAAATCGTTGATCCATTACATTTTACCAAGAAATATTTTGTAATATATTATCGAAGCAAAAATGTTTATCCTACAGTTTTTTTTACCATACATTATAAAAATTTCTCACGCATTACGTAATACGGGTTTAAAGGGGCCAACAAGTCCTCAACTTTGATTACTTTTATCACAAAAAGGAAAAAAAAATAAAAGCTACATGTATATAGAAAAGATAATGCTCATAAGGATGTTCTTAACAATACTCAACTATCAATCAAAATTTCGTTAAAGGCTCCGATCATAAGATTAGGGTCTAATAAATGTTCTTTCCCACATCGGTCAAGAACGGTAGAGAAGTTTTAAACACTTGTTGAACAAAAAAATGTTTAAAAATTATCTTAAGTCTTGGCCCTCAAATTAAGGGCCAAAAGGGCCCTAAGTCTTCCTTTTATAGCGATTAACCCAATCATTTATTCACATATAATTGGTCCTAATAAGTCCTCGTGATCCCGATTGAATGTGAAATTTAGCCCAAATCCCCGAAAGTACGTCTCATTCTAATCAAAGAAAGTTGAAGACTGACTGAATACACCCCGACCGGTCGGGCTCTACAGTCCCGGCACGCGCATACAACGCCCGGTCGGGTCAAATTGAAATAACTTCAAAATAAAACTAGGGAAAAACCATCACCCCCTCCCTTAAGAACCTAATGTGCATTCCACATAAGTCAAAAACAATAATAAATTAAAATACATATCAACATCTCACATACATGTACAATTACAATAGAAACAGCAATATTCAAGTTACAAGTTGCTTTCGTTTAAAAACGGACTGCAATACGTGGACCATTTGCATGCGTTTCCAACGAAAACGTGAAAGCCTTAAGATTGTCAGAGATTCTTCCGATTCTAGCCGCCTAATTTTAACCACTAGATAATAATGATCTATATTAATGAAGATTGCATGTATAGATTCAGGCATTCGGCGAATTATACTATTTCAGTATTTGCGCACATATTACACTTCGCACAACTTTGTTAACTATGCAGTGACAGCTTTGCGTAAATTAATTTCATATTTTGATGCATTTTCTTGAGATTTTAAGTTTTATACAGTAACATAATTATTCAATTATCTATTATACACAGTCACATAAATTTTTAATCATACTTATTTGCTGATGATTTTTAAATCGGGATTTACTCCAGCCTCACCTACTGTAAAAGTTAAGTTAAGATACATGTGTTTTCGGAAAACAACAAAACATTTGATGCCAGTTTACAGTTTCGGCATAACTTTAACTTGTTTCATAATACTGACAGTTCATATTCCATTCTGATCATTTCTTTAAAAGGAAATCTTTGTTTCTGTACTTTTACCGACAACTTTACAATTACAGCGCCTTTGAACTTATGTGTGCAAATGAAATGAAATCCCAATACCGATTCAGATAAACGTGTGCTAGCCTGGTTCCCTGAGCTACCAATAACGAACAGGAACCAGGCTTACTGATGCGCAGGCTGAATTTTCCCCGTAGCATCCGGTTTAACCTCGCTTATATATTTTCTGCGTGGACCTCAGGGTCCACGCAATAATGCAAAAATAAATACATGATGAGGCAATTTACATATTGAATTAATATACAATAATAGAATACAGTGATTACTTCACTAAAAGTCAATTCACTAGTCTATTTTTCTAGAAAAAGGGCGTCTCTGTAGATTTTGCATTATAGATTTAACATGTAACTAGAGACGATTTTGTTGCAATCAACGATTAGGTCTTCCGTCGTAGCTTGCCAGGCAATAAGCCTTGCGTATAAATGCGTGTACTGAAGTTTCAGCATTAAATGAAAAAAAATATACAAAATATACCGTTATTATATTCTTATCATGATAATAAAAGTAAAAATTATGAATCTACAGAATATACAACGATGACAAATATCGAAAAGGCAACATTGTGGGTGAAGGATTAATGTTTAGTTTGCTTTGGAGGTTTATTTTTGATAATTATATTTATCAGGATTAATTTTGTTAGTTGGATTGTTTTGTTTATTGAAAAGGGGAAGAAAATGTGTAATTTCCGATCTGAAGTCAAGATATGTTCTTATTATCATAGACAAAAAGCATGTTGGAAAAAATAAATATTGTATCAAGTAGTAATTATGCACAGATCATGCATTCCTCTATGGTTTTCACAAATATCAGTTACTACGCGTACCTACTTCAGGAGGAATGCATTTCCAAAGAGATAATTTCGGTAACCGATAGATAACAGTTAAGTCCCTTCTTGTCTTTTTTCACATGCAAGCACGTGTGCTGTATCCCTCATTTAAAAATAGGTAGCATGGACGTGGGGGAGGGAGGGGGGGGGGGGGGGTGTCATCGCAACAAGATTGTGTACTAGCGTGGTAGAGTGTACACTATATATTAATAATTGATGCTGAATTATTATAAATTGAAAAAAAAATTAGTTTAGCATGCAGTTTGGAAAGTTATTACGAAGAACTAAAATGAAAAGGAGTTTGGTTTTCTCTATCTGCTACACGATTTTATTCGTCTTTGATTAATAGGGTGTAAGGATGCCCGCCTACTAAATACACATTCTCACACGTCAACCGATTAAAATGACTGTATTTTGGATTTTATAAATCGTTCTTAAACATTTGATCTGATAAATCGTTGTTTATTCAATTTTGTAAATTCAAAACTTTGAGCGATTTAATTGGTTTTTATACCTAACCCGAGCCCCACGGAAGAATCCATTCTAACAAATGGAAATTTTATTAATACGAACGGTAATAAAAGACTTGAGAATGTCTCATTCATTAATTTTTACGCAGTTATAGTAGACGAGTCCAAAATAGGAACTTTTGAGAGACATACCATACAATTTGACTACACTGTGGCATACATCCCAGATAGCAAGCTTACGTTGGCCCAACGTTGGCTTATGGTTGTAAGGTTGGCTACATATCGCTGTTGGTAGAAAGACGTTGGACCAACATTGGACCAACCTCGTATTTATCACTGTTGGAGCACTAGCATCGTTCCAATATTGGATCAACGTAGTTCATCCAACGTTGGTACATAAACATTGTACCAACGTTGGGCCAATATCAAATTGATCTCGGTGGGCGCGAATACACTGCACCAATGTCGGGCCGACGGACTTACATGTGTGTTTTGAAATTTTATATTAATGATTATTTTACAGATGACCAAAGTATATTAATTTAAAACTGGCGTGTCTTTAAAAAACTATTGACTAAAAGTCTTTTATAATTAAAAATCTTTAGATTAATTTAGATTTATATTATATTGAATACATTATAAATATACAATGGTTACTATAAAGATAAATGTATTGAAATTAATTTCAGATTTAGAATTTTAGTTGTTTATTTTTTTTTAAAATGTACATGACTATATTATGTGTGTCAATCATGAAGCATTTTACTTGTCTACACTTTGAATGATATGCAGTATCAATGAATAGTAACTTTTCTGCACTCGTGAATGAAACATTACCGCAAAAAGAACTGTGATGTCATTTTTCAAAAATCCATCAGAGTAACTTGATCTTATGCTATCATCATGGCTGCCTGCAGGAATAATGTAAGTATGCAGATGTTCTTTTACAGATTTTTATTATATATGGGTGATTATTATACAATAATGTTCTCAAAACTTTTAAATGAAAATTTGAAAGCAATTTAAAGGTAATTCTCTTGTACAGACATCCTCCTACTGATATTCAACCTCGGTGACATGGCTGTCTCCTACATTTTTTGTAAAGATGAATAGAACCATGCTGTTTATCGGCTCAAGTTAAGGAACATCTAAGGTAACTGAATTTAATATTATGATAGTATTCAATATTAAGGGTAGGAATTATAGACACAATTTATATCATTGATGTGAGATGATCAGAATATGTTAGGGCAAACTGATATAATTGTCCTCAATGCAGCTTTAATAAATACTTCTGTCGTATGTTTGATTGATAAATCCTCGGCATGATATATGCTGATAATATAAGATCAGAAGCTGTGGGTCTTGCACGGATCTAAAGAAGGTCGGATATATCCAGATCCCCCCCCCCCCTCCCTCGCGCCCCTGGCCTCCTCCCCGGAAAATTCAAATTGACTTATTCACAGTAAAAAAGCAGTAATATTGCAAAACAATTCTGATACACATATTAAAACTGTGCACAGTAAAAAAGGCCCCCTTCCCGCAAAGAAAATTTATTGTTGGATTGAAAACTAAATTTAATAAGACACAATAATGTTTTACATTTTTTTTAATTGTTATATATTGAGGATTTTTTCTGTATTATTATTTTTAAAATGTAAATGCAATTCTTTTTATATCAATTTATTTTTTCCATTTTGTATGATTATGTTTTTAATTTACAGCAGCATTTTGCGAAAACGGGCTTTTGAAGTTATCAACGAGGTCAGAACTAGAGAACTAAACTAGAACTGAACTAAAGATAGTGACCAAACGCATTTATTGTGATTCGTTATTCATCTGATTGGGAAAGGGGATGAATATAGGAGTAAAAAAAAACAAATGAAGAAGATTGAAGGGATGTGGAAGTATAAAGATCGACTATAAAAAAAACATTTGAAAATTTGAATATTGATTATATTTCTGTGAGAAAACAATAAAGATTAGATTTACTGTTAATCTTTGTGACATTGTTTTATAAGGACAAAGTTTGGGGAATATTGGTTGGATTAAATCTTTGCCCCAACATTTAGCCAACATTAAAACTGTCAATCTACTGACAATGGGCCAACGTCACGCCAGCGTGTTTGTGCAATGTTGCGCCGATGAGCAAAACTACATTGGGCCGATGTTATTTTCCAACACTGGGCCCACATAAATGATAACATCGGGCCTACGCTGGGCCAATATAAGCTTGCTATCTGGGATGTACCGTGTATGCAGTTTACTTTGCGTCTATTTTCTTATTTTAAGAGTCCTTTTTATAATTGCTTGAAAATGACGAAAACGCCTATAATGTTGTTATCTTAATGTCATAAACTGTTTTCATTCCACCAACGAGCTTGAAATAATTAACTAATTTTAATAAAAAACAATATAAATTGACTTCATTAATCCTATATCAAACGACATATATGTATTACCACTTGAATCCGCGTCTCTCTTATGAATTTATGAACAGCGACAAATTCTGAAATGTATTTTTGAAGGTAATGTTGGCTTCAGGTCTGTAGACCCTGTTATGGAAAATTTCGGATGGTAGTCAATATGTTTTTTTTTTCTAGCCCGAGAGCTACATATATGCAGCTTTGGTAACTCATAATGCTTCCGATAAGATACTTTGCTTAGTCATGTGAGCTTTTAAGAAAGCTATACTTACTTGTTTAAAAGATAGCAACTATACTTCGTCTTACATTCGTTATTTGTAAAACAAACAGAACCAGTATCAGCCCGGCCCTCAGTATATACATTGTTCGAATTTAATAGCCCTGGCATTGCATTACTTTGAACGTACAAAAAATCTTTTAAAAATTCAATACTAAAAGTAATTATTAGGTCTTTCCACCTTTCAGGTGAAAGACCTTTTGTTTTTCTTATGTTTTTTTATTATTAGGTCTTTCCACCTTTCAGGTGAAAGACCTTTTGTATTTCTTATGTTTTTTTATTTTTTTTCTTCTCTTTTTTTCCAGGGACAGCTTTATTGTTTCAAGATATATTGAAACAATTTTTTCTTTATGTAATTGGCCATTAAAAGTTATGGTACCAAATGACCCTTTGCTTGATAACTCCCAGAACTTACAAAGTTATTGCCCTTTTGTACGAAAAGCTTGTTATCGCTACTCCTCTGAAACCATAAGAGATAGAGACTTAAAACTTTTACCAATGTCTTCAGTACACTTAGAGGGTTCTTCAATCTACTAATACCGAATGGATCCGAGACCCCCTTCTATCAGTTATTGCCCCTGAAAGTATTTAAATTTCCATAAAACCACTTCCAACTTTTTTATTATTTATCATAGAGACTTCGGACCACTTGGGATGGAAGCGTCTCCCTTGACGGAACAAAATAACATTAAGGTCAAAGGTCAAGGTCATTTAGAAATCTGTTAATTAATGAGTTTTTAGATCTCTTTTGTTAAGGGAGGTAGAGAAAAAACTTTTTCATGGATGTATTAGGACATCTTAAGACATTTTAAAATATAGCCCCTCGGCTCATACCTTTGAATAAACACAAAGTTATTGCCCCTATTGTACGAAATGTTTGTTATCGCTACTCCTCTGAAACCATAAGAGATAGAGACTTGAAACTTTTACCAATGTCTTCAGTACACATAGACGGTTATTCAATCTATTCATACCGAAAGGATCTGAGGTCCCCTTCTAGTAATTTTTGCCCCTGAAAGTATTTACATTTCCATAAAATCACTTCCAACTTTTTTTTATTTTTTGTCATAGAGACTTCGGACCACTCGGGATGGAAGCGTCGCCCTTGGCCGAACAAAATAACATAAAGGTCAAAGGTCAAGGTCATTGGGAAATCTATAAACTAATGAGTTTTAAGATCTCTTGTTTAGGGTGGTAGAAAAAAACTTTTCCAAGGATGTAGTAGACATCATATGAAATTTCAAAATATAACCCTTTGACACCATGTTACAATTATAGAGTTACTGCCCCTATTTACGAAAAGCTTGTTATCGCTACTCCTCATTAACCGTTAGAGATAGAGACTTGAACTTTTTACTAATGTATTCAGTATACTTAGACGCTTCTTCAATCTATTCATACCGACAGGGTCCAAAGTCCCTTTCTAGCAGTTATTGCCCCTAAAAGTTTCGAACATTCAATAAAAAACACAAATAACTTTTGAATCAATAATCATAGATACATCGGACCATTTGGTATTGAAGCGTCTACCTTGTCAGATCAAAATGACATAAAGGTCAAAGGTCAAGGTCAAGCAATAAAAAATTGCAAACATAATCGTTTGAAACTTTTTTTTATGAAGTAACGCAGAAAAAATACTTTATTCTATTGAAGCAATCTTATTTCAAACATAAAAAACAATGAGGTGGAAAGACCTCTAATTGTTCGTGAACAATTAGTCTACTAGTTATTATTATTTTTTTTTTCTTCTCTTTTTTTCCAGGGACAGCTTTTTTGTTTCAAGAGATATTGAAGCAATTTTTTCTTTATGTGATTGGCCATTAAAAGTTATGGTACCTAATGACCCTTTACTTGATCACTCCCAGAACTTACAAAGTGGTTGCCCTTTGTGTACGAAGTGATTGTTATCGCTACTCCTCTGAAACCATAAGAGATAGAGACTTGAAACCTTTACTAACGTCTTCAGTACACTTAGAAGTTTCTTCAATCTATTGATCCCAAAAGGGTCCAACGTCCCTTTCTGGCAGTAATTCCCCTTTCAATTTCATTGATTTCACAAACACATACGAAATAAACACCCCAAACCCCCCAAACCCCCCCCCCCCCCTTTTTTTAATGTTTGACCTTGACCTTTGACCTTGACCTTTGACCTCTTAGGACTGGTGTGTTATAAGTATCTGCAACATCTATAATATCAGATTCATTTATATGTACAAAAAACTCTTTCAAACACGAATTCACCCCCCCCCCTTTTATATTTTTAGGTTTTACCTTGACCTTTGACCTGACCTTGACCTTTGTCCTGACCTTGACCTTTGTCCTTAAGGACTGATGCGTTACAAATATATTAAACATATACATTTCAGATTCATTTATATGTGGCATTAGCTCTTTAAAACACACCCCCCTTATATTTAGGTTTGACCTTGACCTATGACCTGACCTTTGACCTTGACCTCTTAGAACTAATGAGTAATAAGTGTATGCAACATATATATCAGATTTAGTCTTATGTACAATTAGCCCCACCTCCCCCCCCCCCCCCTACTTTTCTACAAGGATTGAGTTCTTATATGAACTAGACCCTCGATATCTGAACTTGAAATTTAATATTCCTTTTTAAAATAAAACCTTAAAAAGTGTTAAAACCGTTTGTCAGAATTTTTTGAAAAGGTGAAACTCTGCCTGCCATTTGACTCCAGACCGCGTTTTAGACTACGCCTCCAAATAAAAATTTCAGCTCCAGTAAAACTCTGTAGAACTTCGCGAAAATTCATGGGACTGTTCCTCACACCTGCCAAATTTCAAACGAAATGAACCCTATTGAAGAAAGTTATCCACCTCAGCGGCATCGAACCCTCATCCCGAGAAACGAAATTTCAACGCTTCGATATTTGTATCTATTAAATTCACGCTCAAATCTCACTGAAAATCTGTGTTTACATTTCTATCAGCAACCTGTGACGACTTGTGTTGAAGTGCAACGAAAGATAACTCTTCCTTCCCAGACCCCGATTTTAGATGAATTTATTTTACGTTTTCTTTCACTTTGTTTATTTTCCCGACTTGGCTGAAATACATGACTGGCCTTGATTCAGTTCCGATTTTCCGTACTTGTAATCCACGAATGCATGACAGTTAATAGATTTCTAAGCACGTGCATTTCAAATCATAAGGAGAATTCGCATCAGCTGAGCCGACGTGACGTTCCCACACCTTCAAATACCCGCTGGCGACCAGAGTTTGACCTGGCCTGTTGATTTCTTAGTCAACGCTATCCGGCCACATTGTTTACAAGCAGCACTGATTTTTATTAATAAACTGATGAACAAATGCTGCCCTCTCCACCAATCGCTAAGCCCATATCTATTCTAAAGGTTCCTCAGCGTTGGGTATCAATTTTAGATGGACAGAAGAACGCTTCATCTCTTCTTTCTATCATCATCCAAATTGACTACACAACTCAACAAATTTTACCTTCTATCAGATAACAAGCGAAAAAGCGTAGGGGCAACGCTCTCGCCAACAAAGCATAGGGTTCCCGGATCGATACCGGTAGGCGGAACCGATTTTTTTTTTTGGTCGTAAATTGATTTTTCTCTAATTACTCAATAATTATCAACATTTTCGGGAATTTTTTTTAATCATTATAAAAGGAGGAAAGGCCTCTAATTGTTCCGTGAACAATTAGTCTACTTGTTTATATTGCTATTTATATGTACATAAATTGATGATAGTGTACATGTTTGATGAACATTGAACAACATTTTTTCCAGGCAATTTTTTTTGCTACGGAAGATAGCGAGTACATTCATAAATCACAATTTATTTAATTACCTCTTTAAAATTGTGTATGCACTAAATAATTTATTAGTTAATGATGAAGGTTGTTCGATATTTTCGTTTGCAGATGTTTTGCAAATGGTTTAAAAAAAGCGAAACGCGGGGCGAGTCATAATTAATATTTTTATAATATCAGTAACTTAAAATTATCGGCTTTGGATTTAAATAATATTATAGTCGAATATAAAGTTCACTTTTTTAAAATGGGTATTGCTAAACGCGAAACGGTAAACGGAACAGAAAGCGAAACGAAACAGATAAAAATGCTATGACTTTAAATGCTTAAATATTGTATACATTGGATAGAAATATGTACTTTGTATGTCATATTCATATTTTATGAATGATTATTATCAAAGGGTAGCTTAATTATTTGATACCATTCTTACAAATGTTTATCAACTATATAATTCCATTGAATTTGCTTAAGTACGAAACGGAAAAATAATATGTACACACATTGTGATAAAATAAGCTTTTAAAATATTTTTTTTTAAATTTGTGTCCACTTGTAATATTGTTGGAATAATAGTGTAGGGCAGTTAATTGAGTTGTGTTTTTCATAAGTTCGTACGTTGCTTGGGATTGAAGACTTGTTTTAAAATATTCAAACATTGATCCATACTATTTGTAAAATCTATAAGTAGATATTAATATAAAAAAAAACATGACCGACGAACAACATCCACCATAATTGTCAATAGGTTTTGTTGCAACATCTGTTTGCTAACCTTTTCGTCTCACTAATTTAAAGGTCATTTAATCCAAAACAGAATCATTTTATTGGGTCGCTAATGCTGTACATGTCCAGCAAAGTCTCTTTTTTTCTTCTGATATCGCCGTTCGTTTTCTTCATCTTCTACTGTTTAAGATTACATATGTACTTATTAAGGTCTTCCGTTTCCAACGGAAGACCTGATTGTTTTCGTTCTGTTTCTTTTTCTTCGCTATTTTTCTTTTTTTCCCAACAAATTTTGTGCACGCGATTTCTCAGAAACGACTCAACCGATTGTCATTAAACTTTCAGATATGATAGATACTGATCTAACCTTTATACGTAATTTTTTATTTTGATGACGTCATTTCCGTTTTTGATATATTGACGTTTTAGCGATTTTCAGAGGGTCGGCTTGTCCTGGGATCTTCTCCTTAACGATTAAAGATAGTGAGTTTAAACTTCCAGGGATTGTAGTCGAAAGATTGTAGATGTGTCTTTAGGCATTCATTTTTATCTGATTCAAAAGGCGCTGTAGCTCGCCTGGTACCAAAAATTGAGAGTTTAGAAACGTCGCTATTTTTTCTGGGTTTTTTTGTTTATCTCTTTTCTGAAAAATATTTTGTTAAAACATATTATGTAAAATGTGTTAAGAATTAAATGACCTTTCATTTGATATCAAGAAAAAGGGGCTGGCCCCTCAAATTAGGGAACCAAGGGACTCTTAAGTCTTTTATCTGTAGCCCTTTACTGAGGGATATTTTGTGAAAGGTTATAGAAGCAAATATGTTTATTTTACAATTATGTATCCAAGCAATGTAATGATTTATCATGGGTTACGTAATTAGGGGTTTTTAAGGGGCCAAAATCCAAAATTTTGATCACCCATATCTCAGAAAGGAAAAATATTTTGAAATGCAGTGTAGAGGAAAAGATGTCCAAAATGATATACTAAATAAAATGCAATCTTCAAAATTTCGTTAAACGGCCCCAATAAGGCGATAAGGGACCGGCCCCTAAACCATTCTTTCTCAGATATCTCAAGAATGATAACACATTTCTAAACACTTGTTGAACAAAATGTCTTTATAATTAAATGACCTTACATCTGATACCAAGAAAAAGGGGCTGGCCCCTAAATTTAGGGACATAGATGGCTCTAAAGTCTTTTTCCTATAGCTCTTAACCGAGGGATATTGTGTAATAGATTATGAAAGCAAATATGTTTATCTTACATTTATGTAGCCTAACAACATAATGAATTTCTAATGTGTTTCGTAATTAGGGGTTTTTAGGGCCTAAAAGACCAAAACTTTGATCACCTATATCTCAAAAAGAAAAAATATTTTGAAATGCAGTATAAAAGAAAAGATGCTCACAATGATGTCCTAAACAACATGCAACCTTAAAAATTTGGTTTAGTGGCCCCGATAAGGAGATAAGGGACCGGTCCCTTAAACGTTTTTCACAGATAACTCAAGAACGGTGACGAATTTCTAAACACTTGTTGAACAAAGCTCTTACACCTAAAACAAAATAGTATATGGCCCTTAAATTGTAAACCCTCCTTTCCTGTTGTAAATCATTTTAACTGTTAAATAGCAAAATCAAGATCAAACATAAATATCAAGTTCTACAATCAGAAGGAAGACCTCCTCGTTGCTCGCAACGAGATCGTGTCTAGTTACTAGTATTTTAGGTATGATAGTTTCTTTACGTTTACCTACTTGATTGTACAGTCCTGCAACTTAATCCGAATAGACAGCTGGATAATGTAACTTAGTTCAATAAACTGGGACTATTGATCAAAGCATGTAATGTAAATTGATAGAAAATCATACAGTTTCTAAGTATATACAATTGAATATGAATAACAAATTTAACAATGTTAATTGAAGTACTGAAAGCCGCTATCTTTTGGTGTGTCTTTATGCATATTGTGTAGTAAAGACTGAAAATTTGCTTTTAATGTCGGCAAAGCGCCAGAGAGCGACCAAATTTTGAAAGCGGCTATAAACAAAAATATGTATGTCTATTAGAAAAAAGTTCTACAGTTGCTGCCTTTAATTTTGCAACAAGCGTTATATATTAAACCCCTATTTCTTCAACGCGCAGCAAAGTAATTTATGGAAATTCGTGCGCATTATATGTGTCCAAAATGCAAAGTCTTGTTTTTAAAACACGTTATTAATATGAAAACTAAAAAAGATAGGCAATTCTCTCGAAATAAATAGAAGAAAAAGCGAAATGCCAACATTTTTGACAAAACATTGCTCTGTGTAACTATTTGGTTTAGCGGGAACTTTTACTTTGACGTTGTTTGGTTTTTTGGTTTACTTTTGAGGTTGGGCTAATTATAGAAACATTGGCGATTTGCCTGCCTACAGCCAGTATTCTGCTTTCAGCAGAGCCCGGCTAAATATTTACATTAAGTATATCGTTTATAGCTTGTTTAACAAATCTAGCGAGAAAATAGCATTACATTATATTTTTCGTATTCCATTCCGTTCCGTTGTCTGTTCTGCGTTTTAGCAACACCCTTTTAAAATAATCATCTCAATGATGATATTTTCTTTTTCGTAAGTCAGTATTTTGTTATGCTTTAAATGAAAGCGTTCTATCTGAATCAATCCCGTGATCATTTAAATTGCCCGCGTACATTTGGTATGTCAGTATTACACATTATGATGTATACCCCATGAAAATGTACATATGAATAAAAACATTTGGGAATTTAATGTGGAATTATCTTTACGCGCTGCATGTATCTGTTAGTGCTTTACAAGAGGCTCTTTAATTACTTCTTAAACGTGCACACCCCCATGAAAATGGACCAAACTGACATAATTTCAATTTTGTTTCTGCAAATACTGACTGTAAATAAAGAAAACATCAAATAAAATACTACAGAAGGAAACGAATATATTTCTTTACAACATTGCTTTAATATTGCATTAGACAATTTCATTCCTTTACAAGTTATTGACGAACAACTTTTAAAGCCACTATCTGCCAATAACTCCCTTATAATAGGATCCAACCCCTTTTTCTGTATACCGAATGGAAAGTCTCGGTAAGACCCACAAATTTTAAAATACACCTTATAACAAATTTTTATCAGGTAGAAAACTAAACCGGAAATACGCTATTGTTTTGCATGTTTCTCTAACCTTTGTTTCAACACCTCTACCACTCCTTTTACTTACTGTCCTTGTTAAAGCGAAACCAATCAGACAAAAAAAGTCGTTAAATTTTACTAAAAGGGTAACAAATCAAAACTTGATAAGGTTTTTCGTCAAGTAAAATATTGACGACATACATCACACGCGTATTATCTGATCTGAAAATTTCAAAACAATAGGTGCACAAACGAGATCGAGATATTAAGGATCAAAGTTGGCGTATAGAAGACAAAAGAAATAAGAAGAAATCTGAAAAATGTTCAGAACAATAGTAAGGTCTTCCGCTCGCAATCGAGTGTCAATTTTTAGATTGGGTCACGTGGCCCTGTCTTTAAGTTTACAGCCACCAAAAGTCTCAAACCGGAAGGTACGCATAATACACATGAATTGATTCTACGCTTAAGAAAAGAGTGCAGTCAGTTTTATGCATTTCAGTAAATAAACATGATGAAAAACACGCATTTAATCTTTTTTAATGTGTAATCCAAATTCCATAAAAAATAAATAAACAATTAGTTTTATTGATCAGAATATTCTTCCTCGGATTCAATACTTGTAGCAATTTGTGGAGTAAGTTACGTAAGTTGGTGGACGAGCTAACTAATTAATGGAAGGGGTTGAAGGTTGAATCGAAAGTAAGGTTGACAAACGCAATCTGCCATTTTATAAAGGTTGTGAATTTCATTTTAA